>CAWUFW010004716.1:600000-1130000 GCA_963921515.1 Calotriton arnoldi
TCTTACAAATTAGATCAAAGTATAAAAATAAATTAAAACACGAAGAAACAGACACATGTGGTTACATTTAGGAGTGGTCTTGATATGAGACCCATAAGAAAACAATAATATGAGAACCTTTACTAGCAGAGCATTCCAAAGGCGTATTATCTAACACTTGCCTCCAAAAACAACTTACATTTATAGTGTAAGAAAATGTTTCAATCATTGTTAAAGGGGGAGAAATGTCAGAACATTTTGTAATGTATCCAAAATATGAAAATGTTGCCCAAACTATTAGATTTCAGAAAAACTAGGATAGAAATGTAGTTATGATATAGTGCTGTATATATCAGAGGGCATTAATCGTGTTGCCCAGAGTAATAGAGAAAAGAAGGTGTATCAGTAATACGTACTGCTATAATAAATGTTAACTAGAGATCCTGATAACTAGGACATTGTAGGATTGTTTTATGGTGACCTAATGGTATAGGAGTAGTCCCCCTATCCTTGGCACAGGAGATCCAGCAGTAAATTCCCTTTCTCGCATCGATAAATTCACATCCGTGAATCTGCATGGGAAATGACTTATAGCACTTAAAAATAATGGAAAATTCAACAGTGTAGATGAATTAACTTTTTCACAACACAAGTGGATGAGGAGAACCTTACTGTCCAAACATAAATTAGTTCATTGTAACACCATAACCAGAGACCACAAGAAAATGCAAACCATTAATTCGGTCTTTTCAGGCTGTACACAGTGTATTTCACAACAACCATTTCATTTTCTACTGTCCAGAGATAGTGTAAGGAATATGAATAACGGACACTACATGATTTATCACCTTAATATAATGTTTAGTACTCAATAAGGAACTAATGTATCCCATTGTCCTGGGTATAGCCCAAATGAACTACTATGACTTGTGTAATCGATAGTGACTGTACATCTTGCATTTAAAACTTGATACCCTCCTGATACATTTCAAGCCATGAAATCTTCTCTGGCATGCTTGTACTGTAATCACTTCTAATCAAACAATCTAGTAGCAAGTAAATTGATGAGCAAATTTCATACTAAACAAACATTGGAAATCTTCAAAAGATTAAATGAATCTTTCAGCATTGGTTTTTGACTTGTTCGCTGCAACAGTGTTAATCTTACCACTTGGGGGTATGAGAGACACTAACAAAAAGACGTTCTGAGCAGTGACACATACTGGAAATGTGTACTGTCTTTGTATACAAGGGTGTCAGTCAGTCGTCTCCTTCAAGAGGTTACCTATTTAATTTTGAATATTCGTGCTAAGAAGTGGAAAAATGCACTGTAAACATTCCTTTACATAGAAGAACTTCGTTTCAGAGATGCACTGAACAGATTTTTAGAATCCGATTTGAAGAACTTGGAAATTTTCAACAGACTCCTTTTAAGAAGTTTTGATTGTAGGTTTGCTAAAATTTCTAAATTATGAAACAAATTTGGTTATCACAATCTGGTCACATTTTTTCTACTGCTGGGCAGTCTTGTTTGTGACCTTGTCCACAAGAATACCGAAATTCAGCACATTTTAGCTGTATGTTGAATCTCTTGAGTTTGGCTTCTCCATTCCCTAGATATGTCCTCCCACTTTTATCAGAGAAGTGATCACTCTCTGGTTGTAGAGCGCAGCATGAATGTTATTTTGTGTTATGGGCAACAAAATTGTAGTGTATGCCCATCCAATTGTTTATATAGAAATTATCCAATTTGCAGTGGGAGTAATATGTAATAGTGCGGAGTTGTTACATAATTGGGTGACATTCTTAATTATGGCGCATTCAAGACATCTGAAAAAACCTATTTCATTTTGACTGCTATTATATGTAGTACCAAAAATGTTTTCCCCGCAATTTCAGAACACTTTTGAATTTAGTGTGTGGTCTTTTTCAAACATGAAGCATGTCTTAAACACACTTGGAAAATTTCATTTTTGAATTTCCTTAATGGACAAAAAACAAAAATTGCTTCGATGGGAGTAAGGATTGACACTGTCGTTATTCTTTTCTCCTCGAAAAGCAGATTACCACAAAGGTACTGTACCTTGTTTAAAAATTACCACACAGAAAGCAATGGAGATTTTTCAAGTACATTTATTAAAAACATCTGGTTAGCATTTTGAAAATAAACTGATTCTAATGAATTAAGTTGAACATATTCACTACAATGGGTAGCATTTGATGTTTCCTATGAGAATTTCAGGAACAAAGTAAACAAAGACTGTACGCCATCTGACGTTTCATGAACTGCAAAAAATATTTTGTACAACATACATTTATTTCACATATGAATAGAACAGCTGTATTTTTGATGTAATAGCAGACATAGGTATTGGCCTTCCAGGATGTGTCAATTGCATCAATAGGTAAAATGATAACACTTTAACGTGAATACACAGATTCTGTTTAAAGAAGTGAATACATTTCCATCATGTTCTGAAACAAATCATTGATTCAATGAATGACACAGGCTTATACTGTTATTCTGAAAATATAAAAAAAAATCCTTGACTCCATTTGCTAAGGAAATGCGTTTAACTTCATGTGATATGGAGTTCTCTGCAATAGTTCATATTTATAAGTTAGTTTTCACAGTGATAAATATATCAAGGTTGATCCTTGTGTTGAATTAAAAAAACAGTTTAAAAGGCCATTTCTTATTTACGTTATAATTCATGTCTAGTGTAAAGCATTGTTGCTCTTTATATTAAACAATATTTTACTGCAACTGACAGTAACAATGAATTTCATATCTTTGCAAAAAGTATATTTCTACTGAGAACATTTTTTTTTTATTTTACTCTCGTTCATAAGATGAATTTCAAGAAATTGCATCAGAAAGCGGTTTTTACATCAACAAAGCAATCCCTAAATGGCTCAGCTAACAGAAAAAAACAGCACAAAATTCCTTCTTAAGATTCCAACTACAAAAACATATCTAATCATTGTACCCTTACTAGGGTTGGGTTTTCAAATGTGGGAATACAAAAAAAAGATAGCATGAGTATGCTAACATGTTTGGGAAAGTACTGAATGATATGTAGGCTTTACAAAAAATACTAAGCCATTTGCTGAAATAAGGCTTAGTGGCAAATAAACAATTTATGCAAAATCTACTGGAAATAAAACTTGCATTAGTATAAACAAACAGCGATACATTTCACTGGAGGAATTATTTAAAATTTCACATTACCCATTAACATACTGAGTGTTTTCATTCAAATGCATGAGACACTCTTGCTAATATGATCTATCTTAGACTACATACATCAGTTTTGAGAGATGATCCTTTGCGATCTAGAACTGTAACAACGTCTTCAACTTGTGCCATTAAATGCAACATCTCACAGAACGTTCACTCGAAGTACGGCCATCTGTCCGAGTCCTCAATTGCAAAAATAGAGGCATCTGAAAAAACTCCCCGGCAAATATCATGGGCCACCAGTTTCTTCCAAGATGAGCATTCAAGTAAGACTAAGCTGTGATGGCTTTTCTCGCAAGCAATTGCCCAGGCTTCAGGTGCTAGAGATACAAATTTGCATCTGTTTTGCCATTTGAAGGACATAAGTAATATCTGGTCGCTGATCGGGATCAGGATATATGCACATGCTGACCAGTTCACGTAACTGAAAGAAAAAAAGAACGTTTTTCGTTTCAGAGTACATTATCTTACAATCGGGTTGTATCTACTTGTAGAGAAAGGACAATATTAAAAAAATCTAAACATTTGACCACACCCAAGTTCACATAAAGGACCTTTTCTTCTGTTCCATCCCTCCCTTGCGCCAATAAAAAAAGAACTATAGTCAGCAGTCCCATACAGTTCTGAGTAGGTACTGCCGTTTTCACAGATTTTGCACCTTAGTTGGCCATCTAGTGCAGTGGATTGAAGCACTCTGCTTTCCACGAGAAGCTCAGCTATGCATAAGCTCCTTGATACCGCACAAAGCCCTATTCTTTATCACTGCAAGGTAAAGTCATTAATTAACAAGTTCAATATCTTCCTATCAGGTTTATAAACATCTCATATTGGTAAAGGTTATTAGGTCCCTGAATCACTAGACTGTTTTTGAGCAGACCCCTGGGATCACTTGTTGCTCTATTCGTTCCCTCCCTCACACCAATGAAAACACCCCCAGTCATCAGCTCCATACTGTTTGGGGCACAACCGTTACTGTACTCTCCACAGACATCTGGCACCTATGTCAGCCATCTTGCACAGTGGATTGAAGCACTCTGTTTTCCCCAAAAGAGATCAGCTATGCATCTTGTCACTGATAATGCATAAGGGTCCCATTCTGTGAGACAGCGAGAGGGATAGAGGCTTCGAAGGGAAATAGATGGAAGAGAAGTCTGGGTGCAAGTAAAGAAGGAAAATAGAAACAGTTCTGCATGGCATTGGTGTGGAGATTTCCATAAAATGATGGAAATGGCAGGCTCACTATTGACATTACCAGCAGAAATTTTCATTTCATTTTAAATGTCCAGAGACTTGGGGAAATATCTCGCAGAAACGTTGTTTCCACTAGTAGTCATGTCCTCTGTGGCAGTAAAAGACTGCCAAAGACGTTTCAGTACCACAACTGGACATGTGCAGGATTACTGTCATAGAAGAAAAAATGCAGTTAACCAGATTACTGCACATTTATCCCTATCCTTACAGTATTGAGAAGCATATATTATTTGTGAGCACGTAGATTGTAACTAAAGGTGATTAAGAAGAACGTTCTCCATCTGAGGTGTTATTTAATGAGGAGACACAAATTACCTGTATGAGGATGTGCACAAGTTAGAGGACAATGGTAACAAATCGGTAAAGGGCTAATGCAAAATCAAAACCAGCGCATTGTTCCTTACAACTTCTAGTGGGTAACCCAGCTCAGTATACTCATGACATACTACTACGTAAATGAGGACAAGTCTCTGAAGTATGCCTCAGCGACCTTTATAGCTTTCTTGACCAGTTGCTGACACCACCCTTGCCTTCCTCGTCCCAGAGACAAGCCATTGTGATTTGGGAGCAGAGTAGTAAACTCCAATCCAGGAATGGGGTTTGGGCCTCTGGGATGGGCTGAGAAGCAAGACTGGTTCAAAACCACTTCTGTCTCAGGACAAAGTACATTTTTATAAAGTGTATTTTCCACTAAAATTGTCAAAAAACGACTTTAACCATTAAATTACATTGTTGAGACTAAGTGGAAAATAACTATCTTTTTTTGTAGTGTTTGTCTTGATGGAAATAACGATCTTAATTAAACGTAGGCCTGTCCAAGGAAAATATAGGTTAACCTACACAACGAAAACAGCTTTTTGATATTTCTTTATTGTGAGGGCACACTATACTGAATAGGGATTATTCCACTTTTTATTTATCATGCACCCAGCCCTTTGGGCTTACAAGTCACAGTTTAGGGGTGACTTATTTACTATATAAGAATAGTTGTCACCAGAGTACATTTCATGCGTCACTACAGTGCTTTCAAACTGCTACCCAGCCAGAGCACAGTGGTACTTCTGGTAGCCATATGATTTTGTCATACATTTGGGTCGTTTAAATACAAACTGTAGCCCGCATATTACATTTTACTTTCATGCCACTGAAAGTAACACTAACATGGGCTTATAGAAAAGTTTTTCTTTTAAACAAATCGCCTGACAAACTCAAATCTGGAGTGAAGATTTTCCTAGCAATGGCGCCACTGTGTGTCTTGAGTCTAGTTTGGAATCTCTTGAAAACACTTTCCCATTAGACTAACTTTAGAAGAATTTTCCACTAGTATCGCCCTTCAATAGAAAGAGTCGCATATAAGCTACGTGTGAGGCTTTGGCCACAACTCAGTCATTACATGTGCTCTGAATTAGGCCAACATAAAAAATGAAATGTGAATGGTAAAATATTGCTCTTATTTGTTCCCTTGCACGTGGAGAATGATTCAACCTTAAAATTAAATTCCAGTTAAAAAAAAAAAGTGAATTGGGCAATGAGTATCCTGGGCCTTGTGTCTCAACCCACACTTTTCTGGAGGAAAGCAGCCCGATGCCCATTCACCTGCACCGCCTCAGGCTGCCACATTGAACTGCTGCATTCTGTGCCCATGCACAGTTTGTTTTTTTAATCTCTGCCTGCAGCAGAAGAATTGGGATTGTCTTTTACCCAGGTATCTTTGTGAGCCCTTTCCAAGATGAACAGACACTGTACATTGTCATGGAATAAAGAGCACCTATTTAGTGAATACAAATTTAAATTCATGGGTTTATTTTCTAACTAGATGAGACTGGTACGAAGTAAAACTACAGGGATGTGGACATTGTAGTACTTTACAGGTATCACGTGTGCTACCTGAGATTAAAACCTTGTTATCATGGTCCTCATAGGCAAAGTGAGAAGTCTAACCACAGAGAAACCAACTACTGAATGTGCCTAAACCTGGGTGACTCAGATTTTCAAAGAACTGACTACAGTAACCGGAAAAGTAGTTGTCATTAAGTTAGAGGGTACATCTGTGGATATGCTGGCTGATGTTCTAAATCAAGTGAACAGACAGACAAGGTTCAGAAAATACTTAAGATGTTATGCGACTATATTTCCAGCTTTGGTTGCTTAGGAGTTGCCGAAACTTGGAACTACTGCAGTGATGTTCCGCCTGGAAGATCTGTGTATGAGATGACACTTCTTCACTGAGCGCTGGCACAGTTGTGGGTATCAGTCTGAATGATGCTTAAATCAGTCACCATGGTCCAGGCATTACTACTTTCTAGGTTGGCGTACAGAAAGCAGGCAGCCTGAGGAGTGTTGAGCCACAATGAAAGTGGAGTACCCAATTTCTTTCCCAAGGAGAAGGTATGTTGGAATGACGTAACATACACACTTCGCTTGGTTAAAACCATACATCACATCAAGTTCAAGCTGTGCTGAACAGCAACGATGGACATGCAGTATGTCTTTTTAGTTACTTAATGGCGATTTACTGAACTCCCGGGTTCGCTCACGATTTTATAGACGTGCAGTCAAGACCAACAGCCTTTGTAACACAATAAAGATTCCCTACTTGCATGTTTGTGAGCAGACTAGGCAACACTGTCGGACTCAACTTTGAAATACACAAGCTATGCTCAATGTTGAGTGTACAAAGAAATCTATGAAGGACTACAGCTTTAGAGTGCCTTCTTCTGAGTACTGCAGTATTTGTGGCGGTAGTAATCCACCTGTTAGACCCAGGGGCAAGAGTAGAATGCATTATTGGTCATAGGAAGCATGCATGCTCACACGTCAGCGTTAACTGCCCCAGTGAGACTAGTGTAGCAAGGATGCAAGCCCGGAATGGGTCTGGTACAAACAAGAACAAGCATTGGCATAGCCAATAGGTCTCGCTTTTGGGACCTTATAAGTGTTTAGCCATGCAACACTTTATGTTGTTGCACCAAGGATATTGTGCTGGATAACTAAACACTTATAAGGTCCCAAAGGCGAGACCTATTGGCTATGCCAATGCTTGTTGATAAATAATTGTCACACTATTTTATTGGGGCAAAACTGTGACAGTCTTAATTGTCTGTACCATGTGCATGGGCCAGCATTGAAAGACTGTGCATGTGACTGAAGCATTCAGCGAACAGACTCAAGATATGTCATCAGAAGCTGGTCACTGTTTGCATTTATATTTCATGCGCACTTTATTGCACGAGCACTTTTGCACATGGCGCACGGAGCACCTTTTTCATGTTAGGTTTTTCTCAAGTGAAATTAACTACTTTGAGACAATATAAGATTGTATGAAATCCAATGGTTGGGTATGTGTATTACCGCCTCGGTTGGGCAGATGGGAAGATTGTTTGTTTACTGACTCCCTTGAATAAGATACATTTTACAAATAGATCCATGTTTTGGTGAAAACTGGCTTACCCCATGCTGCATTTTTATTTTTAGCAGATTTATATAGCGCTAACTCGAGTCAAAGGTATTGGAGCACTTTACATGAACACCAGTTAGGTTACAGAAGGATACATTCATTTTTGGTAGGCACAGGGAGATTAAGTGATTTGCCCAGAATCACAGGTTGTTTAGCCGATGCCGAGACTGTGCTTTTTATTGTGGATATGTGAGTGGATTATTGCAAAAAAGTCAGTGAGTCGGTAGACGGATGTACAAGTGCAAGGATGAATGATACAGTGCATGCATGCTAAAATACTGAGCGCCTAAAGTCTAAGTGACTGGAAAGGCATTTCACTTATGAGCCAGGCCCATTGGCATGGCCAGGGCTTGTTTATTACACACATTTATTTATAAAAACCAAGCACTTTCTCACACTCCCCTGTAAACACCCTCTGGGTGTCACAAGTGCACACATCAGCTGCTCGTGAAACTGTTGTTTTGGGTCCGCCCTCCAACCCTGGCGACCATTCACCCGTTCAGTGTTACACCCAGGTGCCCTCTGAGGCCAAGAATCTGGGCTGGGCACGGTGCGGGCTGATAAGGAGCAGGGTGTGTCTGCCGGCCCAAGAGGGCGCTCTGTTTGTAGTGTAAACGGAGAAGCACTTGAAGGAGCGGAGTGGAGTGGAGTAGAAATGTTTAAGCCAACTATCCGGGGAAGTGTGTGGAGGAGGGTAGGGAAAGGCGTGCGGGGTGGAGGAGGGAGACAGCTGAGAAGTATTGTGTGCAGGCTTTAATTGATGTTGTAATCTCCATTGTATTGTATGTTGTAGCAGAATTTGTATAGCGCTTTAAACCCCTGACAAAGCTAAAGCGCTTTACTTAGCGCTCTTTTAGAGTTGTGCTGTTGAAAAGAAGTTTTATATAGTATAGTTTTATATAGGGCTTGGTGTTAGCTGAGGGTCGCGAGGTCTGAAGACATGAAAGAAACAAGCGCGCGCGCTCACGCTAAAAGGTTTAAAAAAACATGGACATGAGTGTTAATTTGATGTGTTGGCGGTTTCTGTAGGAGTAGCAGTGTTAAAACCCCAGCTGCATGTTTAATGATTAGTGGTGTCAGGCCAAATTATGTAAATTACAGCAAAATATGATCACAAACACAAATCCACAAACACGAAAAAAACCTTTAAGTAAAAACATTAAGAGCACAAATTGTAATTTACAGTAAAAAAAAAATAGACCTGGAAAAAAGGGTGAAGAGCAGGAACCAGACAGCTGTTAACGGAATAAAAAATGCACCATCACAAAAACAAATACAGTGCACATTAGGGCCACTAAAATGCAGTAGCGTCTTAGAAGTAAATAAAGAGCATAAACTAAGACTAAAACATGGATACAATGCTGGGGGTAGTTACAGAACAAAAACATTCATGCCAAAGTTATAACTGGATATAGATTCTCTGGGGACTTGGTCCACAACGGGGGTCCCGTGAGTTGGTGCAGCAGGGGTAGGAAACGTATTCCTGGCTTTCTGTCTCGAGGGAGCTCCCACACTTTGTAATGATAATTAAGAGAAGAAAGCACGGCTCAGGGAAGTGCCCAAGTATTGCCTTTGTAATCTTTTCTAAACACTCAACCCCGAACATGCAGACATCAATGCTCAAGTGAGAATGTTTTTGATGGTACCGAGGTGATTAAAGGTAGTATACACGGACACATGCTGAGTGTCTCAACATGGAATCGATGGTAAAGGAAGGACGCACGCAGGCACACACCAGAGAGCCAGACTCTATCGCAACAAGAGATGCAGGTAAAGGCAATATATTGGAGAACACCAAAAGGTGTCTGTCTGCAAACAGTGGGAGAGAATCAGAGCACACCAAGAACCAGGAAGAACAAAAGGAAATGGAGATGGAGCTATCTCGTTCTCCCCCGCGGAAAAGCAGCAAGAGGTATTCCAACAGCTTTAATATCTATCAGCTTTCAGCATTCCCTGAGAAATAGGAGCAGACAGTGTTAAAATGGTTCACCACGTTCCAGGATGCAATGATAGAATCGACTAAGTATTCCACTGCACATTCTTTAATAGCATGCTCAAAACACCAGTTCATGCCGATGCCGTTTTAATGCGTTTTGAATTTTCTAGTTGTATTAAAGTGCTCACTTTCGCTCCGCGCGTCATGTGCAAATGGTGAAAGTCGGAGTATGCTGGCGCATCCTCGGGCTTCTGTGGTAGCGGCAGGTTTGCCGCCCAGGCGGTAAAAATATTTGCCAACGACTTGGGGCTTTCTAATCCGAAACATAACGGTTTCTGAAGGCCATGTTCTCCCGGCCATGTTCTCCCCACAGCTTTCTAAAGATAAATAGGGGGACGCGCACAAAGCGTTCAGGTGCTCGCGGACACTGGCCCAAGCGATTTGCATTTAATTAGCATAGGCAGGAGAAATCTTCCTGGGAGCCTCAAGGAAGAAGGGGAGGGGGCCCGGGGAACGAAGGGGAGAAGGAAAGCGGTTGTAAGAGGGAGAAAAGAGGTTGGGAGAGTGAAGATTGGAACAAGTGAAGAGGGTTAAGGCAGAAGCGGAAGTAACGATGAAGAGAGTAGAAGAAACAAGCATTGGCCGTGAAAGTGATCGCATCTGTCTTTCCTCTCGTTATGGCTCATGGGGAAGGGGGGGGAGGTGAGGAGCGCTGGTCAGAAGAAGCCACACAGCTAAAAAAAACAAGCAACAAAAGACGCGAAAGTGATCGCGATCGCGGTGAAAGCGAAAGTGATCGCGATGACGTGCTCTGTGCTAAGCACGCGAGGGATGCGCGCGCAGCACTGATTGGAGAGGCGAGGCGCGCGCGCTTGTGCGCGTAACCGCAAGCTGGTGGCTGGCAAAAGCCTTTGGGAGCACTTTCAAAACCCGCTTACTAAATGTCTCGCAGAGCAGCGCATGCGCGCTGGCTCAGGCGAGACCTAAAAATGGCCCCTTTGCCCTCTTTTGGGGGTAGTAAAATGCAGCCGTTAGCGGGTATCAATGGGCCCTGGTGCCACTGCGCCTATGTGCTATTCCCCGTGTAAGGCCCCCTAAGGGCTGTTATCTGCGACAGAGGCTCACATGTGTCTTAAACACTGACCTGGATGAAGTGTGAGAGTTAGTGTTTCAGACAAAACCTTGATTTAGTTCACTTGGCCAACACATGGCTACTCGCTTCTTCCGGGATGACATTTTGCAAATCCGTGGGTCTAGTGCTTAATTTGAGCCAGTACTTGCTGGTGGAGGCCACCGGCACTTGTGTTCTCTCATCGGACATTAACCGGAAGCAAGAGAGGGAAACATACAAAGAGGAAAGAAGGAAGAAGGAATAGATAGGAAATCGGGAACAAAGGGTGAATGCAGGAACCTACGCAGTGAGTTAAAGGGGCAGAGAGTGTCATATAGTGGATAGAAGCGCCATGAGGCGAATTCAAGACTACGCAGTCTTGGTATTCGGCGCTGACATTTAATAGCGCCGGCTGCGGCCTCTGAACAGCTTTGGGAGCCTGCGCTGCTTGTATTACAAATTAAGCACTGCTGATGGGTAGGACCTCGGTAAGTAGGGCGTAAGGCCGTCATGGAGTCACCCGGTAAGCCCCGCTTATACATGTATACGTGATGCACAAGTTGGCAATGTGTAAATGGAGGAAAGGGGGACATCGTACTGACGAATTTTTGTTTCTAAAAGAAAAGATGGTTACTACAAAGCATAGTTTGACCAGGCCTCCTACTTAAAGAGGCGAACCTAGAGGTATGTTACACGTGCCTCCTGATCTCCCAATCTCTTTAAAATGACTTGGATTAACGCCTTTTTGGATACTTCTTCCACGGAAAAGAGGAGGCCCTTTGAAAGTTTTTGTTAACACTTACTCTTTTGTACACTTTACAACTACGTTATCTTTCCTTTTTATTGGGACCCAACGCCCACACTTTATTTGCTTGTTGAAAATCTTGATAAAAATAATTAATTGGTTTTTTGTGTTGTAAACTATAAGCGGACAGTTCATATATAGGAACCATTTTTCATCAATAAACATGTTTCTTTTTAACGCATAGCATTGTCGATTAATAATATTTAAAAACCGAGCACACTGATGAATTATCAACAGAAATTAATCTGACTTTTTGTACCAGGCGTAACAATTACTACGGTGTGATGAGTCTGTGCCAGAGGCCTCGCCGTTCCCAAAATGTCTGAACGGCTCTGTGCGCAGGGCCTGCGCGCCATCGGCGCCGTGTGCACGAGGTTGGCGCGCGCTCCCGCCTTCACACCCCGAACCGTATCACTGAGCTGCACATACGTCGTAGCGCTACCGCGGGGCGACGCGCACAGTAATTGTTCCGACAGGCAACACATCTGGCAGCTCCCACTCATTCCAGCTGCCAGAAGGCAAACCCCACACGGAGGTGTGTGCTGCCGTGCTGTAACAATTGGAGAGGGGGTAACACATCTCACACTTTTGTGGTAACAGCAGAGACGTTACAGCTTCAAATACACACAGGTTTCTCTGAGCACACGACATTGTTGATAAAAGGAGTATTTGTTAACTCTTTGTTACAAATAGATGATAGACCTTTTTCTTTCATGGAAAGACTGCATTGTAATGGTGTTTTCTTTTACACCATGGTTTTCAAAGTTTGTTTTCCTTCTTCCCGGATATTTTAGGGAAGAAGGAATCTGCATTCTAGTTTGTTGTCCTTTTCAGCCTTGACCGTCCTTTTGTGTCTTTTACTCACTCCCCTTGTTAGAGATCCTCTAATTCACTCTTTTTCTGCGAGCCCAGGCTACGTCATGAGCGCGACAGCACAGTTGTGCGCACATCACACCAGTGGCAAGCTCGTCTGTGCTCATTATCCGCGTGGTCGCGAAGACAAACTTCCCATTTGTCCCAACGGTGTCCATCGAACAGACAACACGTCCTACAGAAGGAGCACCTTCTGGCTAGGGTTGTGCAAAATCTGCGTAGTTACGCAAATTGTCAGAAACATTATGCAAAATGCTAAACTGGCACTATAAATGTGTCCTTGCGTCCATTGAGAATATTTATTTATTGCTACAAAAATGTGAGGAAAAAAACAAGCTCCACAAACAGCTGCTAAACTTTTTCCAATACTGGTGCTTAACTACGCAATTTTGTGTAATCTTGGGAATTTCGTGTAACAAGCGTAATGCAAAATAACCAAGATTACATCAGCTTAATGGACGTTTCGCCCGGCACTGCACTCCTAGGTCATGTCTTCCAAAACATGTTCGACCCATCATCCAAGTGTGTGTGGAGTCACTACCCAGATGTTATCCCAATAGAGGCCACTTCCCAAGCACGCTTACTGACCATGATCGTGACGAATCAGCTACCACGAAATCCAGAGTCCAGGATTGATCTGATCCTGAGTTCGCCTTAGCCACTCTTCTTGGCTATAAACATGGCGATAGGACAACTGGCATGGATTTAGTGTATTTTGGTTTGAGATCTTTTTAATGTATCCCTAGCATGGCCAATCACTCTGGTGAATCTCTTGCAAACTTCTTGGTACCATTTGTCGCCTCTGCATCGAACATGATACACTTCTTGGCGAGTGCAGTGGATGAGTCGACCAACTGGGACGCTTTCAATTACAACCCTTATTAGGTATCTTGTCTGTTCTCAACCTGGGTAATTTTACTACCGGCCCCACACATGCGGCTATCAATTCTTTTAATCTAAGATTGCTACTCCCTAACATTCGCCAATCGTACTGCAATATGCTTTCTGTTCTCACTAGCTCATCATTACAATAGCACTTTCTCCATCTTTAGCACCGTTTTTAGGGGTCGGACGCAACACTCAGTCCCTAGTCTATTTGCATAGCTGACAACCATGCTACCCCTTATGACAGAGGACATTATTATAATCATATTTAAATCCAGTGATTGGCTATTAAGAGCTGCTCACACCTAATATGGATTCAGTCTCACCCAGTATATGCCCTTTTTTGACATTTGGGCAGTTTCTGTTTAAGCTTTATTTATTTTTTTGTTGGAAATCTTTTTATTGAACATGACAGGTTAAAATAACAATTACCATGTAAGCCAAGCAGTAATTACATCACCATTATACATTGCAGTCTCACAATCACCGGCAAGAGTCCTTTTTCCCTCAACGCCTTGCTTTCCTAGCCCACATCTACTATCATTTCTTCCCATTACTATGGGGAATCTTCCATTTGGTCGCCTCTCCCGAGTTGCCCCCCCCCGACTGGAATTGCACACAGGTTCCCCCGATACGTGTTCCACATGCCCCAAATCTGTTCCCACTTTTTGGGGCATCCTCTGCTTGTGTATACCGTTTTTGTCGCCCACCATGCACCAATCTAGATCTTTCTCCCACTCCTGCAGGGTGCGACCTGTCCCCCCCCCCCGTGTTGGGCGATGTTGCGCTTTGCGATTGTGAGTCCCAGTGTAACCCAGGTTCTCCCCCTTTCGCTAAGGTCAGTTGGCTTCCATATATTAAGGAGACACCACCCTACTACTTCGGACATTTTCTGGAATAGGGCCACCCAGTAGTGTTGTATCTGGGGGCATTCCCAAACTGTGTGGTAATATGCCCCCTCCATCCCACACCCTCTTCCATAAGCAGTCTCCTCTATTCTGCCCATTTTAGCTAAATGGGTTCTTGAATAGTAAATTCTGTTTAGAATTTTTAGTTGCATTAGCCTGAACTTACTGGATATGACCACTTCCTTTGGGGGACGACAGGGCATCTCACCAGTCCTCTTCGTCTATCTCTCTGATGTCTGCCTCCCATTTTTCTTTGAGAGTGGTGAGTGGATCTGGGGAGTTATTTATCAATTTTTGGTATGTTAGGGATATGGCTTTCTTTTTCATGTGGTCTATCAGGATTCTGTCTTCCAATGGAGAGGACTCCGGGAGGGTCGTATCTTTGGGGATCGCTGCCTGTAGCGCATGTTTTATCTGCATATTTTATCTGCATATAACGGAACATTTCTTTAGTGGAAAGTACATATTCCTTTTGCAGGAGCTGAAATGATCGCACTCCCCCCTTGTCCATAGGTCCCCCACCCTAGATATTCCTATGAGATCCCATTTATAACCAGATCAGAGCCACCAAGAGGAACTTCATCCACAACAAAATCCTGGCCAACTCCACCAACTCCAAGGAACTTTTCAGTGTCATACAGGAATTCACCAACCCACGCAGCGAAGCCACAGACATCACACCATCCCAAGACCTCTGCAACAAGCTTGGAACCTATTTCCACCTCAAGATCAAAAACCTCTATGACAACTTCATCGAGCATCCACCAGGTGCCACAGATGGGCCCCCCTGCCCCCCAGAAACACCAGCCAGCCCACCATCTCCAACTGGACACCGATCACGGCCGAAGACACCGCCTTGACCATGAAAAGCATCCACTCGGGGGGGCCCCCACTGACCCCTGCCCCCCTCATATCTACCACAGAGCTGCGGCCGCCATCGCACCCGAACTACAACGCACCATCAACACCACCTTCAAAACAGGCACCTTCCCAGACGACTGGAAGCGCGCAGAAGTCAGACCCCTGCTCAAGAAGCCCACAGCTGACCCCACCGACCTCAAGAACTATCGGCCCATCTCGCTCCTCCCCTTTGCAGCCAAAGTTGCAGAGAAAACAGTCAACAGGAAACTGACACGATTCATTGAAGAGAACGCCGTCCTCGACCCGTCCCAATCCGGATTCCGAAGCAACCACAGCACAGAGACCGCCCTACTCGCCGTCACAGATGACATCCGCACCCTCCTGGACCAAGGCCACTCTGCAGCCCTCATCCTACTCGACCTATCAGCGGCCTTCGGCACACTAGTCGCCAGACTACACGACGCAGGCATACAAGGAACAGCCTGGACCCGATCATTCCTCACCGGAAGAAGCCAAAGGATCAGACTCCCACCCTTCCTCTCCGACCCCACGAAAATCACCTGCGGAGTCTCACAGGGTTCATCACTGAGCCCCCCCCTCGCAGCCATCGTCCGACAACACGGCCTCAACATCATATCCTACGCCGACGACACCCAGCTCATCCTCTCCCTCACCAAAGACCCCAACGCTGCCAAACTCAACTTCCAGAAAGGAATGCAAGACGTCGCAGTCTGGATGACCAACAGCTGCCTGAAGCTCAATGCCGAGAAGACAGAAGTCCTCGTCCTCGGT
The DNA here is from genome assembly GCA_963921515.1 of Calotriton arnoldi. Classification (NCBI taxonomy): domain Eukaryota; kingdom Metazoa; phylum Chordata; class Amphibia; order Caudata; family Salamandridae; genus Calotriton; species Calotriton arnoldi. The sequence goes on from CAWUFW010004716.1 coordinate 616,100, forward strand.
ACCACCCCTTCTGCATGGGACAGCACCTGGTCGCCGACCGCCCTTGGAAGCCCACCTTCCCCCTCAGACCACGCCAAGAACCTCGGCATCGTACTCGACTCATCACTCACCATGAACCGACAGGTCAACGCCATCACCTCCAGCTGCTACAACACCCTCCGCATCCTCCGCAAGACCTTCAAGTGGATCCCCCCTGAGTCAAGGAAGACAGTCACCCACGCACTCATCACCAGCAGACTGGACTATGGAAACGCACTCTACACCGGCATCAACAAGTCCCTACTCCGCAAACTCCAAACAATACAGAACACCGCCGCCAGACTCGTCCTCGGCATCCCCCGACACGAACACATCAGCCAACACCTACGAAGTCTCCACTGGCTCCCCGTGGAGAAAAGAGTCACTTTCAAAATCCTCACTCACGCCTACAAATGCCTACACAACAACGGACCCAAATACCTCAAACGACAGAATCCACTTCCACGTACCCAAAAGAAACCTCTGATCTTCCAACCTCGCACTGGCCGAAACCCGGCGCATCCACAGAGCCAGAGCAGGCGGAAGATCCTTCTCTCACATTGCAGCCAAGACCTGGAACGAGCTACCGGCAGACATCAGACGCGCCCCCTCCCTGAACACCTTCAGGAAGACCCTCAAGACCTGGCTCTTCGGCTAAACAGATCTGCGGACCTCCACCCTCCCCCCAGCGCCTTAAGACCTTCACGGGTGAGTAGTGCGCTTACAATTCCCTGATTGATTGATCAGAGCCTTAGTATCTGCCCATTGTTCCTAGTATTTCTGCATCCCAAAGCGGCGTGTACTGCGTAATCTTATTTTCCCAGCCCATCTGTTTTTGGACCACGTGCCAGAGCTGGACTGTGATTTTGGTCGGGCCCGTTAGGGTTAGGTGGCGGGGTGTAGTGTAGAGGGCCCTCATGAGTCCCTTATTTCCCAATACATATCTATCCATTTGATATGCCGGGTCTTCAGGCGTTTGGTAAATGTAGTGGTTGATGGCTATCAGCTGTGATGCCCAATAATATCGTCTTATGTCTGGCAGCGCGATACCTCCATCATACCAGCCCCAAACCAGTTTTTGTTGCGCAATTCTCGCTGGTTTATTACCCCATAATAGCCTTCTCTGTTCATTTTCTATTGCTGCGAAGCATTTGGGGGGCACTTGATATGGTGTGATCTGCAATATGTAAAGAAAGCGAGGAAGTGCCATCATTTTAAAAAGGGCTGCCCGTCCTAACAAGGAGAGGGGTAGCGTCTTCCAATGATGGACATCATCTTGGAGGCGTCTCAATGGGGGCAATAGGTTGCGATCGTAAAAAATGTCTGAGTCTTTCGTTATGAACACTCCTAGATATCGAAATCCGACCGTGACTATGTCTGCCTTGCATGTCTTGGGGAGTATTGGGGCAGCCCGCACAGCACATATATGGTTGATTTAGTCCAATTTATATTATAGCCAGAGTTTTTCCGAAGTTTGTAAATATATTTAATACTCTACAGATCGAGTTTCTAGGGGAAGCCAAGTATAGCAGGATGTCGTCTGCGTATAGGGATATTCTATCTTCCTATTCCTCAGACCATCGCAGGCCCTTGATTAATGGATCCCTGCGGACCCACGATGCCAGTGGTTCCAACATTAATGCAAAAATCAATGGCGACAATGGGCAACCCTGCCACGTTTCCCCTTCTCAATGGAAAGCTACGAGATATGGTATTGTTGACCACCACCCATGCCACAGGATCAGAGTATAATAATTCGATCCATGCCCTGAAATTCGGTCCCAATCCCATTTTTTCTAGTACTGCGAACATGTAGGGCCACTCAATGGTATCAAAGGCCATTTGGGCATCTAGTGACATCACCGCTGCATCTTCTCTTATTGTATCCGCCCTTCCCAGCACTCCATTGAACCTGCGTAGGTTAAGCTCTGTATTCCTCCCCAGCATGAAGCCGGATTGGTCTAGGTGCACCAGCTTAGGGATTACCTGGATGAGGTGATCCGCGAGTAGTTTGGCCAGGATTTTTGCTTCCGCGTTAAGCAGTGAGATAGGTCGGTAGGATGTACACTCCTCACTAGGCTTTCCCTCTTTGTGTATCACAACTATGGAGGCACTACGCTGATCTTCGGGCAGTCTCCCCAGTTCTTGACTCTCTACATGCATCCTTTTTAGGTGGTGGGCTAACGTGGTTGCTGCAGCCTTATACAGTTCTATCGGGAGGCCATTGGGACCAGAAGCTTTTCCCGATCGAATATTGCGGATCGCTTGTGCTATCTATTCCTCCTTTATTTCGTCTTCCGTGAGGCAGAGGGCTTCTTCATCTAAAGCCGGGAGGGGCAAATCTATTAGCAGGCTCCCAGCGTCATCTATGGTAGATTGTCTCGAGGTGGAATATACCTCACTATAGTGTGTAGCGAATGCTTCCGCTATTTTGGCGGGGTCTCTAAGCTGCTCCCCCATTTTTGAAGTTATGGAGGTTACTACTCTACTGGCCTGGTCCCTCCGATCCAGCCAGGCGAGCAGTTTTCCAGTCTTGTCCCCACCTCATATATCTTGTGCCTGACTGCCCTATGATGGGTCTTGGCTGCCTCAGTGGCCATTTCATGGTATTCTTTTGTTTTAACGGCTAGGTGGTGTCTGTTTTCTTCTGTGTTATTGTCCACCAGGGCTCCTTCGAGTTGTACGAGTTCCCCCTCCAGTTTTTCTAAAGCTGCCCTTTTTTCCTTTCTGTGGCCAGCGATTAAGGAAATAGCTTGACCCCTTATAACCGGTTTATAGGCTTCCCACAGAGTTGCGTTGGAGCAGACCGACCCTGTGTTTTCCTCAAAATAATATTTTGTTGTTTGGATCAGATTCTTTTTAATCTTGGGGATTTTGAGCCACCAGGGGTCGATCCTTGTCCTTCCCATCTGTCCGGGCCCTGAGTCTAGATAGGCCTCCCATAGCGGTGAATGGTCCGAGATCCCTCTGGCCATATGGCACACTTATTTGAATTTCGATACTAAGTCGGGTAGTGTGATAATATAGACTATTCTTGACAAACTGTGGTGGGCACTGGAGTGAAATGTATATTGGTTCGCAGTGGGGTTATGGGTTCGCCAGACATCAGCAAACCCAATTGCGTCCAGAAATTCTTGTAATTTAGAGTTAGTTTGTTGTGTGGCTCGCTGTGGGTGCCTGTCTAAGTTCGCCGAAAGCACGGCATTAAAGTCTCCCCCGATTAGGACCTCCCCAAACGGCATTGATAATAGCATCTCCCCCAAGTCTTGGAATGATTGTATGTGATGTGCGGGGGGAATATATACCGAAACGATGATGACCTTTCCCCTCCATGTCCCCGACACCAGTATATAGCGTCCCAATACATCCGTGCGGGTATAGTTTGCTACGAACGGGAAGGTTTTTCTCTGCAATATACCCACTCCCCTAGATCCTGTGGAGAATCCTGCATGGGCAATCAGTCTATATCCCCACCTGTCTAGGGCTTTACAGTTATTTCCAACTAGGTGCGTTTCTTGTAGTAGAATGATGTCGGGCGAGTGGCGTTTTATATATTGAAGCACCATTCCTCTCTTAATTCTATCTCCCAACCCATTTACATTCCAGGAGAGCAGTCTCAGTCCCGGACTCCTACTTCTCTCGGTATCCTCTGCCATTGATCTGCACTCTGATTTTTTCCTTGCATCCTCGAACGTGATTTTCCCCAATTTAGGTGATGTACATTCAGTCCTGTAATATTATACATCTCTACATGGTCTACTTGGCAAACATTTACCTCTGTTCCTGTCAAATATTGCGATTTCCTGACGAACAACCCTGCACCCTTGGTTACCCCTCACCCCCCCCTCCCACAACAATCCCAAGTTTCAACATTCTATTACAATTGCCTCCCTGCATTTTGGGCATGGAACTGCCCATTACTCCAACTCTGACTGTCGCCCTAACCCATGTTTAACCATCTAAGGGGAAATAACGGGGCTTTTCCCCTTTCTCCACCAAACCCCTCAAACATTCCCTGGGAATCAGTTCACACTTTTCTTGGCCAGGTTAAGATCTGAGTCATTTTGTCTCTCTTACACTGGAGCTCTTTTTATATATCATTAACGGCTCACCTGGATACTAGGTGTTCGTGTGTCCGCACCTCTTCCTTTATACCCTTCTGCCACAATCATTATTCTCCCCCGCGCTCTGTCTGCTTTCGGCCATGGGTTGAGATTGGTCCGCGGATTCCTGTAGTGTGTGCCACTTTCTCTCACGCCTGTTTGTAGGGCTGCCGCCCCCAGCCACCCTCCACCCCTCCTGCCACTCCCTTGCCGAGTCCGGATTGTCAAAAAACCAGACGTTACCATCTGCCTCCACTCATAGTTTCGCAGGGAATATCATGGAGTACTTCAGTTCACGTCTCCTAAGTTCTTGCTTGACTTCATTAAAGGATCTCCGCTGCTCCTGTACCCTAACGGTGAAGTCAGGGAAGAAAGTTATTTTGCTGTTCTCAAAACGGACAGGCGGGCCATTCCTTGCCGCCTGTAGTACAAAGTCCCTGTCACGAAAGTTAAACAGTCGGACCAAAATGGGCCTTGGTGGGGCTCCTGGTTTAGACCTTCTGCCCGGAACACGGTGGGCTCGTTCCACCGTAAAGAAATTTGAGAGACGCTTTGGCTGTAGATGGGCGGTTATAAGGTTCTCTACGAATAGATTCGCTGCTCCACCTTCTGCCCGTTCCGGCACCCCAATTATTCGGACGTTGTTCCGGCGCGATCTTCCTTCGTAGTCATCAAGCTTCAACTCCAGATCACGACAGGTGCTATTCAATTTTTCGATTTGTTGCTCTCTCTCGTTTTTCCAAGGTCCGCCCTAAGCAGCGTCACTTCCATCGTGACAGAGTCGATTCGCTGCTCTAGGGACTTTTGCACCGTCATTATTGCTTTCATAATGTCTTTTAGGGAGGGCTCATCAGGTTCCGGGAGCGGCTGGGCCGCTGTTACAATCGGGGGCGGCGTCTCTGTCACGTTGGTTCGGTTAGTCGTGAAATTGTCAAGTTTTGTTTCGTGGTCCCCTTTCGGTCCTTTACCTCCCATCATCTTCGCGGGGCGTGTGGAGTGAGCAGGTTGACACGTTTTTTGGGATTGGGGGATATTCACCGCCGCCTGTCCGTGGAGGAATTTCCTCTCCACTCGGCCTGTCGGCTTTTTCCATTTTCTCCCAAGCTTCTTACGTTCTTCTCGGGCCCACTCTGCGTTTCACTCCCGGTGGGGGGGCTGTAGCTTGAGGGCCTATCAGTGCTATTATGCTATTAGTGCTGCTTACCTTCAAACAGCGAGGAAGGCGTTCACCTCGACCTGCTCTATATCTGCACCGGCTAAAGTCCCAATGTAACCGGTATCTAAGTTAGTGAGGGCGTTTGAGGGGACTCCTCTCAGCAGCCGCGCAGGACTCAAGCGTGGTGCACCAAAGTTTTAACGTTTGTCCAATTCCTTGCCAACTGAAAACAACACAATCCTGGCTGCCCGGGCAAAGCTGACCCAGAGTAGCCGGTCGGGACCAACTGCTCTCCTTAAACACCTCAATCCTCCTCTGTTGATCCAGCCGCAGAAAGACTTCCACCAGAGCAAGAAAGAAAGGCCCGGAGTCGGTCCGCTCCCTATTCCCGGGTTAGCTTCCCCTTAATATCCAGTTGCGCCGTTTTTTGCCTCCCCCGCTGCTCCTCCTGCCTCCATGGCGCGCTGTTTAGTCACTGTGTCTCGGGGGTGGAGGGGGAGGAAGGCCCAGACGGATGAGGAAGAGAAATTGGTGCATTCTCAGAAACTGAGGGGGGGCGCGGGGGGGAGGTCGTCGGGGGAGGAGGAAGGGCCCCCAGCCCCTTTTGAAACAGGCCCCCTCTCACTTTGCTCTCTCCTTTCAAATTACGGCTCCCTTGATGTCCCGCGCCCCTTACCGGAGTATGTGCGGCTTATTTTCAGCTGTCCCCCCGCGCCTCCGTGCGCCCGGCTTCCACTTTCCTCTTCCTCTGCTCTCACTCGGAGGGGGAAGAAGGGCCTCCATCTCCAGAATGATACTTCCGCTCCGACTCTCCACACCTTATCTTGTCTGCGGTCCGCTTTGTTTTACGGCGCTGCCGCCTTCCCTGCTCCACCTCCCAATCCAGGTCATGGCTTCCGCAATCCACAAGGCCCAGTTCGAGTCGCTCGCGGTCCCTGTATTTCGGAGTCGCACCAATCGGCTCCGCTTTATGCCGGGACACTCCGACACGAGTAGCTTCCCTCCAACGGATTAATTATGCGGATTTTGTGGGGGTTTCGGTGGGGTTATGCGCTGAGCCGCGCTAGCCTGTGGCCATCTTCTTTGGCTCTTGGCCACGCCCGTGTTTAGGCTTCATTAACTTTATTTCACAAGTGATATGAAAGCCAAATGTGTCCTTTTCCCCCACACTTTAAGGATTGCAAGAATGTCAGTAGCTTTTGGTTTAACCTGAAGGGTGTTTGACAGTTCAGCCACTACATACCCAAAATGTTTGTTTTTTAATTTAAAAAATATTGAGCAAGAAAGAATGCCTTTTTTCTAAAAATGGCATAAACAATAGGTTTGCAGTGCTAACATGGCCATCTGCCCTTCTATCCAAAAAAGGCAAAATATTTTAACCACACTTTTGTTTTTTGTTTTTTTACACTCTTGCAAAGCAGTTGTCATTATTTCTTTTTTTGTGATTTCTACTTACTTTCAATTAATCTGTAGGGGAAATAGGTTTGACGGCCAGGTCTAGGTCTATATATATTTTCCCAGGCAAGAGCAAACTGAGATGAGCCTTGATATTATGGGGCAATCTGGAAGCAGAAACCCCCTTATGAAGTTTTGGAAGTAGACAGAGTGCTGTCATCACTGGGACAGTCTATAATAAGTACGTTTTCTTCTCTGAGGTCAATAATTCATTGGATAACCGTGTTTCCACTTTTTTCCCCCCCGTAGTTTTTATACATTAGCTGTGGGTGTCATGGTTAAGTTTCAGCAGCAAGTCTGGTCGTTGCCTTTATGCCTCCTTAGTATAGTTATTGCTGCAGAGAATAACTAATTACCCCCCTTTTTCAGCTTCTTTTGAGGACTTCTTCTGAGGCCTTATATGGCCTTCCATTCTTAGTTGGGGATGCTTCTGGGAATTTATTGCTTTCTCTTGTATTTTGTAAAAACTTTATCCAGGCATTTTCCTATTTGCTGCTTGGAAGGGTCTATGGAGTTCCCTGCATGCTGAACTGGGGTAAAGTTGCACTTGGGTTTAAAATCGGATTCCTTAGAATGTAGACATCTATTTCATGTTCCTGGACCAGTTCATCCAGATTTATCTCAGTTGTGATGCCCATGTTGGAAGGTCATCTCTATTGTGGTTACTTGTTTGGGTGTCTGATAGTTCTCATCTGTTCTTAAAAAAAAAAGACATGGAGCTTTAGTTTTCAGCCCGATTTGAACAGGCCAATCTTGGCATGTACCAGTTTCCAATTCGCACTTGGGCAAAAATCGAAACTCCCTTCCACTATGTCCACTGCCTCCCTTTGGCACGCTTTATTTATTGGAGAACCAAGCGATGCACCCTTCCCACCAGTGAGCCTAATTCAGCTTTTATTGACAATGTGCAGTTTCAGCCTGTGGTCCCACATATTATATGTTTATTCACCACAATATGCAAGTCACACAATTTGATTCATGATCTACACCCATGATTATTTCTCGATTGCGGGACCATATCTATTGTTTTGATGGCTTGTCCTAGGAAGGTAACTATCCTCAATTTGTGAACTTACACAGTATGTACCTCTCTTAATTATGTTGTTGTTTGCTTTCTTGTTACTTACTACCGATCATCGGTGAAGTGCTCTGATACCCTCACGGGTTATGTTTGTGCTTTATAAAACTTTATAAATAAATCAAAGCCAGCAATTTTAGTGGGCCCTGCCATTTATGCATTACTGAATTTTGCATAGCACTGTTGCCACCACCTCACAGAGCAGCAAGACAGAAAACATTCTCCAGTATCGCATCCTCAGTCTGGAGTCATCTCCTCCTTAGAGAAGAGAGGCTCAGAGTCCAGAAAGATGTACGTGTCACAGAGAGTATCAATCAGAAGTACAACAAAATAAATATTTAGGGTGTGCTGGGGTCTAAAGGGGCAATGAACACAGTGACTCAGGGAGCAAGCAAGAAGACATTACATTCAGAATGATGCGTCTGCTCCCTAAAGGAGGCCTCTTACCAGCTTCTTTACTAATCTTAAAGTTGAATAATTGGATGCTGCTGCATTGCCTGGCAGACTGTCTTCTGCAAAGCAGTGATCTGCTGCAGAGACTAGGATTAACGAAAGAACACCTTGTAAGAAGGGCACCTTGTCTCCTCTCAGATGCGTTCATTTAGCAGACCAGTGTATTCTAGAACATGCTGTGCTTTAATACAGCCCACTGGACCAGCACACATGAACACAGTGATATGTAAAAGGAAAGCCAGAACTGGAAAAGCTGTGTACTTGCAACACATCATATAGGAACCTGAGCTTAACAAATTCATGAGCATCCATGGAAATTAAGAAAAAACAAGCATATGATTTATTCAGTGCAAAAGTAAGAGGATTGGGGTCGCCCAGGAGGGGCATTCAGGGGGCAGTCGACCAGAGGGAGGTCTGCCCCCTGTTATTTTGGGGAAGTGGAGCAGTCAGATGACTGCTCTGGGGTTTGGGCTTCATTTGGGCTACTTGGTGGCCCAAGGGTATAAAACCGGGCATTTTGTACGCCCACCACCATTTCGTCAGGTGATACGGTGACTGGCAGGGTAGTTTATTCCTGTTGTTTCCTGAAGCTAGAGTAGATTAGTAGTATTAGTGAGGACCTGCAGGTTGCTTTACTAGTAGTCAACACTCATGATTATGGCATTGGACAGAGTTTTTTGGGGACGAGCTGGTGGCACAGGCAATGCAGCTTCTGGCATCGGCTGGATGCCTCGATCTTCTTGCGGGAGGGGTGCCGCTTAATAGCGGTCGCCCTAGCAGAAAGGCAGTGAGTGGGGGTGTGGTGTTGGCCTGTTCATCACCCTGCCGGACCCCAGTGCAAGAACTCCAGGAAAGGTGAGAGCGAGGGGGCGCTCTTGTACTAGCAGAGTGGTCCCATGTAAAGGACAGACCAGTTCGGGCGAGGCGGCTTCCCCGGAGTGCAGCGGAGGCCAAATGGGAGACAGAGTGACACTGACAGATATCCGAAGGTGGGCCCAACATGCAGCATTCCCTCGCTAGGCCTCTGGTGAGGCAGATGAGACTTCGTGCATTCTAAAAAGGGGTGGGTCGCAGCGAATGGGTGTGTGGCCTCGCAGGAGGGGGAAGAGGGCTGTGAATGGGGGAAGCAGGGAAGACCCGGGACAGCGCCGAGGGCCCTGTTGTAGCAGAGTGGGAGGAGGCATCAAGCCAGGGGGCTTAGAGGAAAGTGTCCCTGGGAAGGTTGTGGACTTTAGGGACGTGTTTTATGAGCTCCTGCATGAACAGCATGTGGAGACAGAATAATATGAGCAGGAACAACGGCTGGGGGGCAAACAACCTACCAGGTGGGACACTATACAGTGGGACAGTTCCACATGGTTGGACAGGGCCCAGCTGGGCGTAAAGGACCGCTTGGTAGAGGGAGGGGGGGGGGGGGGGGTGGCAGAGCCACATCAACCACGATCTTGGTGGGAAGGAGCGTACAAGGGCCTCCTGGGGCGGGCAAGGAGCCACACGGAGGGGCACAGAGAGGAGATGCTGCAGAAGCATTGTCACACACCAGCTTAAAATGGAGTGAGGATGAGGAAGGGGGGTTAGATCCCGCTGGAGTCCAGCACAGAAATTTTGCTTGACGCCTGGGTGGTAAGGCCCCCCACTAAAGTGTATGGTAAGGTGGGCATCTTGCGGGATACCAGGTCGCCAACATGTTTATTCAAAAGTAATAGGAGCGGGTCTGCCCAGGAAACGTCTTCAGCACTGACCCTTATTTTACAGCTTTCCTTATAGAGCTGCAGCACACACTCCTCCACAGTGTGGATACAGGACAGCAGGCTTTTTGACGGTAGTAGCTCGGCAGCTATGGGGTATCATAGCTCAGAGGCGCAACTAGAATCAAATTTCGGGGGGGCTAATACAAATTTGGGGGGGGTCTAATTCTTCCAGCAATCGGCAGAGTGAAGATGCAGGGGCTCTAAGAAGGGGGAAAGAACAACAAAGCCTCGTTAACAAGTAAATGGTCTATTAAAGACCTGTGAAGTACTCGGGTGCGGCTGTAGTAAGACGGACGCCAGACCACAAGAGCTCAAAAACTGTCTGTGTGTGTGCCCGGGAAGCTGTCTCAGCCCGGGCTGACACACACAACGGGGGGGCTGAAGCCCTTTGAGCCCAATGGGCGTTGCGCGCCTGTCATAGCTGCCGAGTAACTACCATGAGTGCCAGAAACCATGCTGTCTTATGGGTGGTCATAACAAAGAAAGGGGGCATATGTTCCTTAATTACCAACAGACACGAGCTTTGGTGGAAAAACTTTCTCTGCCACAAAGGCTGGTACTCAACCTCGTTGTCAGAACAAGTCCTTTGGCCGCCGCGCACTTACCTTTTCAGAATAGTGCTCTGTCGGGAGGGGCGGGTATTCACATTGCTCGATCTTTTGACACAGAGAAAACAGATTCATCTTATCGCCATAGAAGGGACTTTGAAGAGCCGCCATCTGCAACAAAGAAGAGATATTCATTGTGTTAGCCCGGGAGCATCACTCCTCGTGTTTACCGACCGCACCTCTGTTAGCGCGGGATCTGCACCTGACACGCACGCGCTTGCGTCAGAGATTGGTGGCTGCGTGAGGGCGCCATTTTACTCTTCCCTTTTTAGTTGCACATTGTTGCGGACTAGAGGCCCCGTGCCGTGCTGTGAGTGCCTAAGATGCTTTCATACACATTATGATTAAATCACAATTACAGACCTTGGACACTATGACTACTAACATTATAATTGTACAATTACACCCCAGCCTCCCGCAAGCAAGTGCCTTTTAGGCACGAGCAGTTTCCCTTCTACCAACATAACCTCTTTTTCCATCCTTATTAGAGGTGAGGCGTTTTCAACAAACATTTTCAATAGAGATAAATGGCTCTTTTCTCTTAATTGAAATCTCAATTGAAGTGAATTATAATACTGTTATTTTATCTTGAACAGCAGTTACGATGTTCTGTGGGGTGAAAAAAGCTGTTCAAATTCTAAAGGTGTACATTAACCTTTGCCGATGCTTGAATGATGACTTGAGAGCTAAGTAATGATTAAACAAAATAATAAATATGTATGGAAGGTGAATCCCTCGCTTTTCCCCGCGTCGCATTAACCACACAATGCGCTGGGTACGTCAAGATACAGCTGCCATGCTCTGCACCATTAAAAAGCGCCTATAATCACCCGCGCGATCTGCCATTTGCATAGGAAGGAATCTGCACCAGTAATAAGGCCGGCTTCAAAGGGGGGAGCTAAGAGCCGCCGCGAAGCTCAGTACGCAAGAGGCATGTAAACTCAGCAGGCATCCCTCGCCGTGACCCAGCTGCTTATTAATTCATAATGCAACTCAAGTGCTGCTTGTCGCTCTCGCTCACCGTCGTTTCCAGGGCCACACAACAGAGCAATACCCCACTGTAATGAATAACAATTGGGTAAAGAGATGCTGTTATCCACTCTGCTTGGAAGAAGGCATGAGACCACTTGGCCGTGAGCTGTGGCAGTCTATTAATTTCTATGTGGGAATATTTGTATATACATATATATACACACATACATACACGCACATATATACATTGTAGACTAAGTGATTTAGGTTTTTTTTGATGCTCAAAATGCACAGTGAAAGCGCACTTTACGCTATTACAGTTGTTGCTTTATGGGTATGTACGGCAATCAACCAATAGTGAACAGAATTAATAAATTGGATATCCTATAAAGATATTGTATGATAATCCACACTGGGGGACGTCCTCACACATTTTACAAACAATACAAAATGAAACTAAGAACTAGTTTAGTTCAGTAAACAGCATTATTTTCGTTTTGAAATAGTTAAGACAGTGATATGGCAACATTAAGTTATTTCCTAAAGAGAGATGTAATAGATGACCCTACTGCTCCTATACACTGACTTAGAATGTAATGCAGCTAAGGCATTTACACTAAATTAAATTCAAGTTTTTGTTTACGCGGTGCACCTTCGTCACTTCTGAGCTCAAATACAGGACCCCTAAGGCCAGATGAGGTAATGTGGCTGCGAGGAGAAAGTAGATGCAGCAGATCTATAGGGAGCCACCACATGCCCAAGGGGAACTGGAAGACCTTAGAGAATTGGTCCGTATTGATGACACATTTACCAGGCGGCAGTCTGCATTTCTGAACATCGGCCTGGTTCTTGAATCTAATGAGGTGCCTTGTTGGCCTCAATACATTCAACATTTCGGACCTACAGTTTGGTTACTACTAAGCTATCTCACTACAATTTCCAGACTTATCCCTCCGGTATGCTACCAATGTTGCTAACTTCCCTCAAAATGATGTTTGTGTGTGTGGAGTAGATGTGAGGACTGTGTGGCATCGAGGAACATGGGGTGAAGTGATACAAGGTGATGGTTGCTTCATGTGGCATGGACAGAGGACAGACTGCAGCAGACAGAGACTCCACCGTCAGAGGGTCGAGCTTCATCACTTTCTCCTACACCAGAAGACTGCACCGGGCAATGTCAAATATAGCAAACACAGTATGATGATGGACGGAGCGCTGAAACATTTCAGACACTGACCCCCAGTCACTAGTAGATCTGGGTTAAATCCATCATCGTTCTTCTGCTCAATTTGCCACACCAGTTCAGACACAGCCATATGCAAATCAGTCTTGACCCTGTGCCTCAAGGGAACAGTCCAGCCCAAACTGCCAAGCCAGGTCCTCCCTGGACCGGAAACAAGCATCCTAGGACCGGTTTCGGGGTTTCACCCCATATCAGCCAGGATAGCTTGAATCCAGTGGCACAGTGAGCCCGGGACCCACGTCTGGGCATACCCGGCGCACTTAGGGCGAGAAACCAAAAGAGACACAATTGATGGACGGAATGCAGAACAAATCCAAACATTCCCCCCAGTCAAGAGATCTGGGTTAAATCCATCATTCTTTTACTCACCATGCCACCCCAGTTTAGACCTGGCCATATGCAAATCAGTCTTGACCCTGTGCCTCATGGGAACAGTTCAGTCTGAACTTCCAGGCCAGGTCCTCCCTGGACAGGAAACAAGCATCCTGGGACCAGTCTCGGAGTGACACCCCTCATCAGCTAGGCTAGCTTGAATCCAGTGGCAAAGTGAGCAAGGGACCCACATCTGGGCTTAACCTGCCAACTTAGGCCGAACAAAGCAAACACAATATGATGATGGACGGATCGCTGAAACTTTTCAGACACTCATCCCCAGTCGCTATGAGATCTGGGTTAAATCCATCATCATTCTTCTGCTCACTTTGCCACCCCAGTTCAGACACTATGCAACACTATGCAAATCAGTCTTGACTAATTTTCTTCATGGGAACAGTCCAGCCCGAACTGCCAGTCCAGGTCCTCCCTGGACCAGAAACAAGCATCCTGGGACTGGTTTGGGACAGTCATTTGCAGATATGAGTGTACAAGTGGCTTCTTGATTGTACTTGCCTATTGTTATACAAAGGAGGTACTGTGTAAGAAGTTAAACAACAAAGGAGGCCCATGGGGAGGGACATTCTTTTATCCTGACCCATACAGCTAAGCTATGCATTGGGGTGTGCAGTACCACAGCGACTCTTCACTCTAGGCCTGCAGACGTATCCTTTAGGCACTGTAACCCTGCAACATGTGCTCTGCTGTTAAGCAAAAATTCAAATCCTAGGTACAAGCCATGAGGTGAGTGGCCACCAACATGGCGTCTCAGATCTAGCAAACACAAGAGCATCAGGGGAGAACACTGGGGACCAGGTGCCATTGGGTGGGGAGCATTGACCATCTAGCACCATCATGGTCAGGTAAATAGGACACAGGCCCATTAAGGAGGAAGTGGACACAACAGGACACAGGCTCGGGGGAGTGGAAGGGGATGAAAAGGGCACAGGCAATGGGACAGGAAGGAGGGGAAAAAAGAGGAAATAGGCTACATCATCCTTGCACTCTCCGAAAATTACTTCTGGTTACAGTCCCTGAAACAAGAGGACTGTGAAGGGAACAAATGCTGCAGCAGGTGCTGGAGCAGCCACCATTCGAAAATGGCTAAAAAGCCATTTTAACACTTATCTTCAAATAGGCAACCCTGGTGCCAGATGGACACTTTACCATGCATGGAGAGCAGCAGAACCACTCAGTGGCAAAGCAAGGTCAAGTGAAGCATTACGTCACTTCCAGCTCTGTTGTCCAACCCTTCATATACCACTCTAATTACTCCATTTAGGGGGCAATAGATCTCACTACATTTTCATGTGCTTCATTTCCCAAACTTTCCCAATACTATAAAATGACTTGCGTCAAGCGATAGGCCGTCTCTATCAGGCTCTAACTTGCCAATTCTGTCATCAGGATTGCCCCATGTACTACTGTTCCCCCTCCGTGCAAGTCTCTAAGGTGTAGTACACTCTTGAAAGCGCAAATAGGCCCACAGATGTGGAGATGTAACCTAAGTGTGTTTGTTTACATCCCCCACAAACACATCATCTGGCAAAGTTTTGAAGATCCCAATTGCCACCCTTTGCAACACTTGTCACGTTTCCTATTTTTTTCCCCTTCAACTTTGGGTTAAATTTGCCTGAAAACAAACTAAGTGAAAAGGAGGAAAAACGTTTGTTTTTTTGGGCTGAAAAAAATCCTCAGTAGGAAGGGGAGGGTTGGAGAGAGAAAGAAAATTCAGGCCTTGCCAGTGATAATAAATGTTAGCCAATAAACCATGTTATTTAGAACAACTGCAGTAATAACCACAGCTTCACACATTTATTGGGTTTTGTTCTTATTAAATACATTTGCAAGCCTCTACATATGTAAATCAGCATGGCATAAACCGTACACACAGATCCGAAGTAGTGCTATGCATCAAGACGTGCCTGAAGTTCTCATCTAGCATGGTCTGTTCCCTTTCATGGCAATGATAAACATAATATTACACAAGGTGTGTGTGTATATGTGTTTCAGAGTCGCAAAGTGCTGAATACATTTAGGCTGCATTCAAGAAGCAAATCAGTTGGAATTGGGCTAAAACAACCAGGTTTTTAGGAGTTTCCTAAATCTCATCAGGTTAGGCTCAGGGTATAGGACCAGTGGTAATATATCCCACAATGTTGGGCCAATAGCGGAAAAGGCTCAGCCTCTCCATAAAAGGAAGCGTTTTGGGAGGACCTTAATGAACATGTCGGTGAATAGGTAAACATCTTCTGTGGTAAGAAAAGCCTCTTCTCCCTACAGTACAATTTGTGTGGAAGGCAAGTAACCTTAAATTTAATGTGTTAGCAACAGGGACCCAATGCAGTTGATGTCTACAGAGACCAACCTGATCATGTTTTTTCAGGTTGAGGATCAGCCTTCCAATAGAATGCACTGTAATCAAGCTTTCTTTTTTTTTCTTTAGATATTCGTATGTAAATGGTGTTTCCATAATCTAATTTTGTCTGGACCTAGGCGTTTGCAAAAACAATTTTGTTGGGGAAGAACAAATAAGGGGAAACTTATTTTTAATACCTTTAACTGGTATGCATACTTTTTTGCAGCTGTGATCTTAGAGTCTAAGGAAAGACGCGAGTCTAGAACTATTGCTGGGTTCCTCACTCAAGCAGTCCGACTAGGACTCTTCCCAGGTACCGTTGACCATAGGGTCATTTCTCGAGATTTTATTAAATACAGGAAGTAGTTCTGTTTTTGCTGCAGTTAACATGAGAAAGTTTTCTGTCATCCATTCTAAAGCAGTGGATAATGTCAGTTTAAGATTTTCATGCACCTCCGTGAGGCTGAAATTCAGCTTAAAATGGACTGAGTGTCGTCAGCATAGAAATGCATTAGAACATAGAGGTTCAACAGATCTTGGAACAAAGGAGGTGGGTAAAGATAATAAAAACGGGGGTGGGCAGCATTGAAAGCTGTAGGATACCGCATTTCAGGGGGGGGCAGAGCTATAGTCTGTTGTTCGTTAGACAAGGAAAGCAGCCATTTTAATACTGTGCCTCAGATGGATACCTTCTAATCTGTGTAAAAAAAAATATTATGGTCTCCAGTGTCCATGGCAGTTCAGAGGTGTACACACACGCGCACACAGACACACACTTATACCGCATCACAGTGACATTTGCTTCACTTTAGTGAAATAGCTACTTGTGCAAATAGCATCCATGAAAATTCTCTAACCTACATTTTTTTTATTTTTTTTAAAGAGCATTTATCCATGTTGTAGCATGACAAACGTTTATCAGTTATTGTTAGTACAACATGCTACATACCCTATAAAGCCCCAGATGCACAGCGCTGCTCTAATGAAGTGAGTACAAATCCCTGTCGTGCCTCTTTGCAGTGGTTTAGTTCACGGGCTTAACATCAGAAACGAGCTTTATAAATTCGGACTCAAAGAGCCCAGAACGGGAGCCCGGGGACGCTGACTGCAGGCATTCCAAACAGCGACGTAATTGCAGCTCGTGATGCCATGTTTGGGTCGGCTTTTTGACGTTTTGGTTAGAACAATTACAGTCAGCTGGGCAGATGGCCCCCTTAAACGGACCACCATGCAGCCGGACTTGTTTAGGAAAATATAAATTGCTGTTCCTGTTTAAACTTGTCATCTTGTTAGTTCTGGGAAAGCCATCGCTTGTAGCAATATTCCTTGACAATAAAATGTATTTTTAACTCCTATGAATTATTCCGATGACAGATTCTGAAGAAAAAGTTGCAAGCGAAAAAGGCTGTTTGCTAGCTTGGCAAGAGGGAAGACACTAACAGATTTAACTGTCGGAAATAAAGTGTTATCTGGTATTAAAACTGAAATCTGACAGTAGTGCATCAGATTGTGCCTAACGTTCAGCACTCCTCATATTTGGCCCAATACACGTCAAAGTCTCCTAAAATGAAACAGAACACGCAAGTTTGTTATGATTCTCTAAGGAGTTTGTTCTGATTCTCTAAGGACGCTTTGGCTGTACTGGAAAAACATAAGTTGAACAGTAAACGTTCGACACAATCCGATAAATGGCATTTGTAACTCTCTTCTACAATGTATGCATGGCTCTATAAAATATTAAGTTATGAAGTCATTCAATTCAATCTTAAGGTAAATAATCAAATACTATGGGCAAAGTTCGATTGGGTGAATAGATCATTGATTAAACTTCTAGCTTTGGCAAGGTTCATTCAGACATTCACCCATCAGAAACAGGTAGACAGAGGAATGGACACAAACCACGTAACATTCATTTTCCTCGAAAAATTGAAAAGTTACTCAATCCGCCTTAGAACCTGAGACACGTCCGCGGCATCACAAGCGGTTTCTAAATCACTGGTACTGGGAGGTGTCGCTGAGATTCTTAAAGCTCAGTAGGGCAGAAATAAGTTGAGGACCCACACCACAGAGCAAGGTTCAACCTTAAATTGTAGACATGGGCTCAGGAGGGTTGTTCTCCATTCCCCCGGTCCATTGAAGGAGTGTACTTCACTGTCCTGGTAGACAACAGCTGGCCATATTTAGGAATCTCCGCAAGAAAGGGGGACAGCTCTCCCACCGCAATCTGGAAACTGCACCGTTGCATGTGCTAGTATAAGGGAGAGGATGTGGCCTAACAGCTAGAACGGTCGACATTGAAGCTGGGAAACCTGTTCGAGTCTCGGCAGGGACACTCAACATCCTGTGATTCTGGGCAAATCACTTAATCCCTCTGGGCCTAACAAATGAATGTGTCTGTCTGTAACACAACTGGTGCTCATGTAAAGTGCTCTGATACCTTCGGGCCGAGTTTGCGCTATATAAAACTAAAAGAAGATACCTCCACTACTACATGCATAACGGTGGAATGCTAAGAGGAAGCCCAGGATTGGACGTGCTACAAATATCTTGTTACAAAACAGCTGCTGATCTCTACAGCTGTCAACTGGTCCAAGTTGGGATGGCAACCTACTATCAGTTGTGAGTTTTCACCTGAGATGTGTAGTTAATCTGTTTTCATTACAACAATTGCATACAATTCCCAGAATGCTTATCAACTTTGCCCGAAGAAGCGTGATTCACGACCTGGAGCAAGCGGAGAGCTAAGGAACCTTGATACACCAAAAAGTATCTGTCCACGCCACCTCTTTGCTCACAGCCCTCACAAACAGTAAGCACATTTAGGTAAAGAGGCTGCAAAACACAAAAGGCCGCTCGGACACAACAGGACAGTTCTAGTACCCACATGCTCCGTGATTGAACACTGATCTAAAGTCCTGAAGTACTGAACAGGTCCAAGCGGATGTGCCAATAAATACGGTGCGCCAACCAGCATCTGGCAGCGATGATTATATGTTTACCATTGCAGTGTGATCCACTTCTGAAACCAGAAGGCTTTTAGAACTGTATTGTCACACTCACAGTTTTGGAAATACATAAAATTCCACTAACTACTAATATTAGAAACAACTACTGGTTGTACTGCTAGCCACATAGATTGTAAGTAACTGCTACTGCAACTGTTATTCACTAGAGGCAATATGCTGTTATAATACATGGGATCCTGCAACCCTTGTATAACACACTGTCTCTAATTTCTTTATAATCGGCGACTTGTGATGCACGCATAACTCATTACAGTTGAGTTCTGACATCAGGATGCTTGCTGAGCCAGCCAGCAGCTGAGGGGAACAGCAGTTCAGGTCACAGAGCAAATGAAACCAGCTATTCATAGAACGAAAACGAAACATTTTGTTCACTCCTTAGGTAATTATAGACTAGTTAGAAACTTTGCCCATGTTTCTACACATTTCTTGCTGCATCTTTATTTTTTTTTAAAACAGACTTGTATTAAATCGAGTCTAATATCGTCTTGCAAAACAAAATCTCACAGCTTTTCTGATGTGTTTTATTTTGCTCTCTTTTTTATATGAAAGAGCTACGTACCAAGGATTTAAGTGGTTTGTGAGCGAGGTGATGGTGTGACCATGTTTTATAAGGGATAAAGTACCCCCTGCCATACATAAGGATATTGCAAGTAACCTTAGAGTTCCATAACCCTATAAACAAACTCGGACTTTGGTCTCGTTCCTATATATGGTTATAGAACTACTTAGTGACTTGCAATATCATTATAATGTATGGCATGGGGTACTTTATCCCATATATAATTACTCACTACTATTGTTATAAACTACGTTGTACCCATTACCAATTGTTAACAAACTACCACTAAAGCTGTTATGAGCAATTACAGTAACTACTACCAACTCCTATTATAAACTGCAGCAACTTACTACTAATAGTATAAACTACTACTTTGACAAAAGTAGGTCCTTACTAAAGACTAGAGTCTGTGTACTCTGTCATGCGTTTACTTTGCTGACACAACATTTTAACTTCTGGTATATGGTTTTTTTTTCTCAAGAGTGCTTGCTGCTTGGATGCCTTAGTCTGTTATAAAAAGTGCTATTCACTAACTGCCCCTGCACATTGTTTAGTGCTGATTTTCTGTCATAACATATTATTTGTATGGCGCTCTACTAACTTGAGGCGTCTTGTCATTGTAGAAAATATTAACACAACCAGTGAGAAAAAGTGAGAAAAGAAAAAAGGCAGTAACGTGTATTGAAGAGGAGAAGATGAGTTCTAGACAATCTTCTGTATTGTGACCCGCACTTTGAACAGCACTTTGCTTCAGTGGGAGCCAGTTGAGTGGTCCAAGGCTAGAAGTGACGTCATCTCCTTGTATGGACCCTTTCACTGATCGAATAGCAGCATTCTGCGCCGTTAACTCTTTGAGGGATATTTCTGGCAATGCCATTTAAATAGCACGTCTTTAGTCCAGTCTGGATTGTATTAATGTTGTTACTGTTGGAGCGTGAAATTCTGGTGGAACGAAGGGCAAGATTTTTCATAAAAGCTTTATTTGCCAAAACCATACACTTGTTACTTCCATAATCTGGGTTTCCAAGGAGAGATCCGAATTGACTATGCCAAGGTTTCAGATTGCTTTCACCAGAGTGGGTGGGTACCCAGGGCTTTAGGCCAGGCTGGTGCACATTTGCACAGATTTCTGTCTTCCGTTTAAGGTTGGAAAAACTGCATGCCATCCTTTCTTGTACGCGAGTCTCGGTTTGATGATCTTGTATGAGTCCCCCCGATGGTGAATGATTTGAGTGTTGGAATGTCAGTTTGAACATCAGTTGTATGTCATCCACGTACATATACAATGTTACACCTCTCGACTGTAGAAAGGCAGCCAGCGGGACAGTGCAGATGTTAAAAGTAATGACGATAATGCAGATCCCTGCGACACTCCACAAGTCACCTGCCTTAGAGCGGACTAGAGAGATGGGAGGAAGGCAGTTGGAGTCAAACCTTTTTTTGTGTAGAAAGTGAAGAAGTTTGCACCTATGGCCTTTCTTAAAGATGTCATTAGAGCATTGGTCCATTGTGAAAAGTATCTACCGTGCAATGTTGTGCTTTGTATGCCTTTTAAGTTCACCACTTACAATACAAACTTGTGATCACATTTGATTTTGGCACTAGTCCTTCTCTTAGACTACAGCCAGTGAGTACTCTTATTTACTTACTTAGCTGATGCAACGTTTTAATTGCCATGGATTTTTAGTTTAGAAATGCTCGAGGCATGGTATAAGAGACAGTGCTCTTCACTAAGGAATTGCCCTAGTGTGTGTTCATTTATTTTACTTTGCTGTTATGATAACATGTTGGCATTACAGTTTTTTTTAATTTGTTCACAAGGTAAAGATGTGCGTGCACGTAGACCTCCCTAAACACGTAATGAAAACACTGGCCCATTATCAAAAGTATCTACTATGAGCTATTCTGCTTTGTGGGCCTTTTAAGGTCACCACTGGCAATGAAAATTTCATTTTCTGGCTCCCTTTCATCACACTCTTCTTTGAGGCTGGTACAGCTCAACTCTGCTAAATTCATTCCGTTTAGGAAAGGATCCTTGCTCCCATATTGTTGTAGTCCTTCATGGTGCTTCAATATAGATTTTTCTTTATAGGACAGCTGGCGGCAACACAAAGACTTGTCCGGCCATTACCAAATACCTTAACAAAAAGCCAGACTTATTGGCGTTGCCAATGCTTACTTTTCTGCATTTCCTTACAGATTGCAAGTCACTTGTGAGGTGGTGGTGTTTCAATGTGGTTTGAGCTTGTGTTTCCCCGCCTAGCTTTGCATCATAAGGAAACAGGTAGGCAGACACTATTCTGGCTGTACCGCAGCATCCCTGTTTTTGGTTGGTCAGGATAATAACCATATTCTTCTTAGCTGTGGGCAACACAGGCTTAAAATTGCACAACTATTTCTACTAGTAAAGTACCACAAATATTGCGAACTACTAATATTATATCTGCTATAAATAACAGAGGTTGCTTTTATATACTCAGTTTTATGTCCCTATCACAGATTGTTTTGAATCAACCCACACAAGAATGACAGCTTTTCTATTGACCTACTGATGACTGACTATCAGGAAATGACTACAATGCTGAAAATATGGGATGTTAAGAAAGCTTCAGCTGCCAACTCCTGTGATAAACTTCCTTCTTGCCTTCCAGTCTATCAGAGGTGATGGCTCCGAAAAACCACACTCTGCTGCAGTAACAAGTCTGAGGCCTGAATGTGTTACATTTAGCACCAGAAACAGCTGCTTGCTTTTTCTCTGAACATCTGTACGATGATTATTTACATACTGAGCCGATTCTCGCATAGTTCTGCACAATGTCGGAGTCTGCTTTCCAAAAACAATGTTTCCTCATGCACAGGTTGGCATGCACAGACTGGCTTAGGACATTTTATGTGGGTTTCAGGCAAATCTGAAAACAAACCTGGGCTATTCTTACCCTTGAACAAATATTGGTCAGTGCTCTGAATAACCGCGCTTTGTTTCAGCGCTAGTTGCTTCGCGAGTCACGTGGGACCTGCAGACGAGACCATTTACTCAATGGTGACACTGGAATGAATTGATTGTAGATGAACAACATGATCACATTGTAGTTTGCACTTGTCTTATGTGTGACTTGACAACGCAGCTGACACCAGACCTCATGTGATTAACAGAAAAAGAGCTATAAGAAGCACTAATGAGAAAGACGCTTTGGCTCTACCCAAATGTTGGTTTCTTTGAGTACAAATTTTGATTGGACAGAAGTTGTGTGCTTCCACTGAAAAATAGTCTTTGAATTGTTGTTTTTGTCTTCAGGGAAAGCTTTACTTAACACAGCAGAACTGAGTGGGTTGTGGTGACAAGCCATTGATCAAGGCTAGAGGCCTGATCTGTTTATTTAAAAAAAAGTATGACAAAGGCTGTGGGCCCGACTTACTAACTGTGAAAAGCATATGAAAAACACAATAGGCCTTTAAGTGTGGATTGTCATTACACAGTGTTAAAGCTTGTAAACTGGTATTTTGTTACATGGAAGTTCACATATAGTTGTAGTAGCCAAGGGTTTTGGTGTTAGTTACTTCGTGTAACAAACCATAAGGGTGTCAAATTAGCATGTTAAGATCCTTGTTATGCCATTTAAGTAAGGTTGTATGCAGTCTTGCTATATGTAACATTGATTTTATGACTGTATACTGAGAGGTGTCTTGTGGGAAAGCTTACGGGAAATACAGTAGGCAGGAGTTGGTTACAGTGACAAGCCAGTGATAAAGGGTATAGGCCTGATCGGTTCATTGCAAGAAGTAATGCCAGAGGGCATAGATCTAATCTCTTTTTTACAAACATTTACGACAAGCGCAATAGGCCTAACTTTGTTGTGAAAATATGTTAACGCTAATAAACCTTTAAGTGTGGATTTTTAGTATAAGGTGATAAATCCTGTAGACCGGTATTGTCTTTCTTGGATTCTCATGATTACTGTAGTAGCCACAGGTTGTGGCGTTAGTTTCCCCTGCTGGGTTCTTCCACTGACAAAGACTGGGAGTAGAAGATTTGCATTTTGATAATAATCCTCGTTACCTCTCTTAGGAGGGCCTGAATACTGTTTTGGCATCTGTAATTCTGTGTAATTTAGAATTTTCTCACTCTATCCCTGAGGATTGTCTTGTGGGTACGGTAATGCAGAACTGAGTTAGATTTATTGACAAGTGAATATCAAAGCTCTAAACCAGATTGGTCCTTTGGAAAAAATTGTCAGATGCCGATACAGTAGGTCCGATATGTTTGTAATGAAAAGTTCTGACAAAAACAATTTATGTGAAAATCTTTTGGTAACACCAATAGGCTTTTAAAGGTTGATCGTCATTACAATGTGTTAAAGGCTGTAAACAGATATTTTGTTACATGAAATCTCTAAGGGACATCGGGGTCTATCTTGTCTTCCCTTTTCTTTAATATCTCTATCGCCCCATTAACTGTGCTCCTATTTCATTAGTGTGTGCAGTTGTATATGTATGCTGACAATACCACTCTTCTATTTAAAATTCATCCGGTGAAGTCTCCAGCCTTCGGACTACGTAGTGTGTACTACATTGTAGCCTTGCATATTCCCTTATGGTTGTTATGCTCCTGGATGTTCCAAAATATTTTGAAGATTAATTCAGTAAAAACAGAGCTACTGCTCACCCCCAATATTATCACAAAACCACAGGGTGACAAATGGCTATTCATAATAGGTTTGTGCCGTCAACCTGTAAAGGTTGTACGCAGCCTTGGATCCAATCTTGACACAGGTCTCTCGCTTCATGTTCAAGTTGCTAGAGTGGCTCAAACCTGCTTCTGGTAGATAAAGCAAATTATGACATTTATTGATTCCCATCATCAAACCTCTGTGATTCAGTCTTTGGTGTTGTCCTACTTGCTTTATGGACATGTCTGCGATTTAGGAATGCCAGACAAGTCTTTAAAGAGGCACAGTATATTGTTTAGAATCCGGTTGTTTGTCTCATCAGTAACACTGCTCGGAGACATAGCATCATCCCATGTTGAGGGAACTAATTTGGCTTCCTATAAAGCAGGGGATTTTATATAAAGCCATGGGCAGTTATTCATCAGGTGCTCTATCGATCCACACCTGCCTTTCTTAAAGCCAGATTCTCAATCAGTGTTCGTCCTAGCCCACTGAGATCGAAAGGTGCTCACAATTTAGTCATTCGTAAAGTCGTACTAAGACTTATGGCAAGCTGGCTTTTTCCATAATAGCCGCCAGAGAGTAGAATACATTTCCAGAAGAAACTTGGAGGATTCTTTGCTCCTCAATATGGAGCCTGCAAGCTACTGGTGGAAAACTTAGCATGTAAATTGAATTTAACTCATGGAAGTGCCTTTGTTTTGTTTGGTGTAAATCAGTTTACGAGAAATTAGCATTTAAAAAGTGTTCTGTTTAGACGCAAAGAGGTAAAACGTTAGAGATATATGAACTGTTATTGAGGATCCTCCACGGATTCGCAAATTTACAGAAGATTTGAAAATGCATTTTAAAAAATAAAGGCACGCCATTAGACGAGGGAGCTTTTTCTTCTTTGTCGATTGTGGATCCTCGAAACCAGCTGCGTATTTGCCATGCTCTGTCTGGCCATCAAAGAAAATTTTCTATTGCAGGTGTCATTACCCAGTAGGGTGCACCGAGCAACAAGTTGGGAAAAAGAAAAAGGGCATAAGGTGGCAGGGTGAACCTGCACTGGACCCTCGGGCCTATAGGAGAAGGGGCAAAAGGACCAGCCTTGCCATTGTCTTATCAAGAATATATTCTTGAAAGGTAAACAAAGTCTAAACACTCTAATTCCAATCAGTGTCCATTGCTACCTGCATGTTGAAGAAAAAGTATTTTTCAAGCTAACTGGCTTATAATAAACATGTAATGTAAAAATACATAATTGGCAATATGTTATAAGTTCTAGATTGTCAGTTCTTGGGGTTCTGGTGACATGTACAAACCACATGGCCTTGGTCACCAGTACTCTGTGATTGCACTAGTGGATTGTATTACACAGTTACCTATTTTGTATCCTATCTTATACAATTTTCTGTCCCTACCAACTTCACTCACAGGATGATCTATCTGCCAATTTAACACCTGGCTTTGCCCCAGTGCTTAATTTGAGCTGGTGGTTTCCGACACTTAAAAGTGAGCACCGGCACTTGTGACAGCCTGCCACAAGGTGATGTATGGCTATTTTAGAGATGACCACAACAACAGTTAATTATGAATGCAGTATACATAAAAAATGACTATTGCCTGCCGCCCAAGCAATTTTTGTAGCTTTGGGGGCCTGGAATAGTCCGAATTGTCACACTTGTAGGAGTGTGGTGGTTAGTAGTTGTGTTGTCACTATCCTTGGCAGCATAGCTGGGGTAACTTGCGGTGCATGCTGCAGTGGCCTCCTGACGAGCCCTGGCACTTATGTTTTTACAAATTAAGCACTGCTTTGCCCTGTAGCCAATGGGCATAGAGCACAATTCCCAAGTACTTGATGACAGACGGGAGGCACTTGGCATTTGGTCTTATTTAAGCCTCAACAGGTCTGTGAACCGTGTGTTGAATTCAGGTCCTGCCAGGGCGGTCCTGAAAAGCTTTGTTGTGCCTTCAGCTGGGTTTATCGATTCCCTTCATTGGCCTCCCTGAGACAAGATTTCAATCTTCGAACACAAGCCACAGCTCCCTCTCGCACGCTAACAAACTAGCGCCTGCTGAACTGGACTCCTGGCTCCCGTGATGCACCAATCAGTGCTGCATATCACTGTGCTGACCTAGCCACGTGGAACCGAAAGGAGAGGTTCCCCTTCTCAGAGGCTACAGTGTTCGGTGCTCGCCTGGAATTTCCTGCACAGAGGCCGCACGGGTCATTTAGCAGAGAGAACACGGAGAGCAGCTCCCGGCAGCCACGCGCTCCGTCTGTGTTACCTTCACATTTTATGAACCCGGCTAAAGCAACAAGCTAGAGCCAGCACGTGTCATCAGACACCGTGCACAAAGTGGAAAACTTGCAGACTCTCTGAGGCTGGATTCCGTGCTGGCGATGAGTGGGCTGCTTAAAATTAAGTTTTTTTTTAAACCTTTAACTTTTGGAACGTCAGCAAGTTGGCAACAATTTTTATTAAAGCAGGTGAATAAATCAACACTATTCTTGCTGGTGAAAACCCCTTAAAATCTATTTTGTGTTAAAACTCTCCAAACAAAAAGGTTATTTGCAAACTAAAGAAAAAAGAAGAAGAACGCTTTATTTCTGCAAAATATAAGCTGCAGGTGAATTTGCATGAAGATGACAAGTGTGTGAGCTTTGGGCAGCTTTGCTAGCAGACCGTCTCATTTTGCACACCCCTAGGCAAAATATGGAATTTAGATGGTTTATTTCCACAGCACTGATAACCTGCCATCATGTTTATACTGTTTTTTATTAGCAGACTGATAAATGCTGGGCCTCTGGCGAGGTCGCAGTTCATTGGCTCCCATTTTATGGTTCGGCAGCAGACCAGACTACCTTGATGGTCTGCCATGGTTGACAGAACTGCCTTGGTGCACAGGACTCAGAATCTAGAGCTCTACATGTGAGCATCCCTAAACATCCACCTGGAAGTGCTTTATGAACAGGTCAATCCTGGGGTTTAGCCAAGGGGAAGATGTGGATCGCAGGAGTTAGATGGCGCAAGACTATAGCAAAGGTAGGACTGTATTGATCAGCTGTAGCATTTCTCAAGACCTCTCACTGCCCAGGTACTGCCCCTTCGACCCCTAATGACGCACCTCAAACCAGAGCGCTGACCAGAATCCAGCCCTACTCAATGCCTGCTCAGCTTCAAGGCATTACCAGGGTATCCATGGCCTCTTGACCAGATCTCACCATCACCACGTAGGCCCCACCGTGACTTGGCTTAGAGATGGCACAAGTGCTACCCTCAAGGACCTTCTCTCAAGGGGCCCAAAAATTCCTTGGTAGAATAAAGTGTATAGGCGAAGTGTAGGGGTGGAGTTAGCCTAAACACCTGGGTTGTCGTGCACTGCAATTCCTGACCTCTGGTCTGAGGCCTGCTCTCTCCCCAGCAGCTCCGCTGTGTGTTGCTCCGACGCTGACCACGCTGACCTCCACCTGGTAGGTGTTCGAGGCCGCTGTTTGTCCGCTTCTGTGCCCGGCTCCGCCTGGTCATTGCCCTGTATCCTTGGTTGTGCCTGTACTTTTGTCTGTTGTTTTTAATTAAAATTCTGTATTATTTCTGTATTATTTGTTACCGATTGTTGTGCCCGTTCTGTTGTGCCCTGTTTCTGTTGTGCCTTTTTTGCGTCCCCTTCCCGCCGCTGCTGCCCCTGCGGCCCCTCCCCCCTGACAGTCCCCGCTCCCGCCTCCCAGCTGCACGTCCCTCCCCCCTTCCCTATTTAATGGCGGCCGCTGCGGGGGAGCGCGAACAAGACCTCTGGTCTGAGGCCCGCTCTCTCCCCAGCAGCTCCGCTGTGTGTTGCTCCGCCGCTGACCTCCACCTGGTAGGTGTTCGAGGCCGCTGTTTGTCCGCTTCTGTGCCCGGCTCTGCCTGGTCATTGCCCCGTATCCTTGGTTGTGCCTGTACTTTTGTCTGTTGTTTTTAATTTAAATTCTGTTTTATTTCTGTTTTATTTGTTACCGATTGTTGTGCCTGTTCTGTTGTGCCCTTTTTCTGTGTGCCTTTTTTGCTTCCCCTCCCCCCTGACGGTCCCGCTCCTGCCACCCAGCTGCACGCCCCTCCCCCTTCCCTATTTAATGGCGGCCGCTGTGCGGTCGCGCCAAAGGCAAGCCCGTCTGCACCCGACCGCGACCAGCGGCAGGGACCCTGGATCTCCTACCATCCACCGCTACGAGGCAGCTGCCCTCCTCGCACTCAACCCCAGAAGACAAAACAACTGCCAGCAGTCAACCCCGAACACAACCCACGGCATGTTCTCCTGCCGCCACTGCCGCCAGACTTTCGCCACCGCCCTCGCCACCAACGACGCCCTGAAGTGCATCCTCCTCAACGTGCGCTCCATGTACAGACACGCCGTTGAGATCTGGAACCTCCTTGACACCCTCTCACCAGACTTTGCCTTCTTCACAGAAACCTGGACCAACGCCTCTTCCGCCCCTGACATCGCCATCGCCATCCCGGATGGATACAAGATCCAGATGAAGGACCGCCCCAACCACAAGGGAGGAGTACTCGCAATCGCTCACAAAAACTCCCTCCGCCTCACCACCTCGAGCGACGCCTTCTCCACCGCCGAACACCTACACTTCCAAGTCCCGACCAGCCCGAACTCCATACTCCACGGCACCCTCGCCTACAGACTCCCCCAGCCCCGCGCCCCCTTCACCGCCACCATCACCGACCTCATCGCACCCCGCGCCATCGCCTCCACGGACTACATACTCCTCTGAGACCTGAACTTCCACCTCGACCCCATCTTCGCAGGAGGAAATAGAACCCACTTCAGCCACACCACGCAACTCCCATGGACTGACCACCACTGCGTACACTTCCTCGTAAACAAGCCCAAGCCGCCCAAACCACTCCGCACCCTCCGCGAAGAAACTGGAGCAGTCACCGAGGAGCAGCTCAACTCCACCCTCAACCACGACACCCCTGCTGCCACGACCAACGCCAACCTCGCAGCCAAGGAACTTCACACTTGGATCTCCAGCTGCGCAGACAAGCTCGCCCTGCTACGCCTCCAAGAAGCCAGACGCGCCTGCAGACGCCTCGAGAAGAACTGGAGAAACAAAAAGACGCCCGAAAACCACACCACCTACAAAATCGCCATGACAGATTACCACCAACACATCAGAACCACCAAAAGATCCTTCATCCACAACAGAAACCTCGCTAACGCCAGCAACTCCAAGGAGCTCTTCAGCGTCATCCAGGAATTCACCAAGCCTCCCCAGTAAGAAAACGAACATCACCCACTCCCAGGACCTCTGCGACAAGCTCGGATCATACTTTCATCTGAAAATCAAGAACCTCTATGACAACCTCAACGAACACACACCTGACTCCGCAACCACCGCACCCCTCGGCAACACCAGCCAGCCCACCATCGCCTCCTGGACACCGATCACGGCCGAAGAGACCACCTCGACCATGAAAGGCATCCACTCGGGGGGCCCCACAGACCCCTACCCACCACACATCAACCACAGAGCCGCCACCGCCTTCACACCAGAACTACGACGAACCATCAACGCCACCTTCATGACGTCACCTTCCCCGACAACTGGAAACACGCAGAAGTCAGACCCCCTGCTTAAGAAACCCTCAGCAGACCCCACGGACCTCAAGAACTACCGGCCCATCTCTCTCCTCCACTTCACGGCAAAAGTTGCTAAGACAGTCAACGCACAGCTAACAAAGTTCATTGAAGACAACTCCATCCTTGACCCCTCCCAATCCGGATTCCGCAGCAACCATAGGCCCGAGACCGCCCTACTCACCGCCACAGACAACATCCGCACCCTCCTCGACCAAGGCCACACCACAGCCCTGATCCTACTCGACCTGTCAGCAGCTTTCGACACCGTCTCCCACCGCACACTCGCCGCCAGACTACACGACGCCGGCATACAAGGAACTGCTCTCGACTGGATCCACTCGTTCCTCACCGGCAGAAGCCAAAGAATCAGACTACCACCCTTCCTCTCCGAACCCACGGAAATCAACTGCGTCGTACCTCAGGGATCATCTCTCAGCCCAACCCTCTTCAACATCTATATGGCCCCCCTCGCCGCCATCGTCAGACAGCACAGCCTCAGCATAGTATCCTACGCTGACTACACCAAGCTCATCCTCTCCCTCACCAAGGACCCCACCACCACCAGACTCAACTTCCAGGAAGGAATGCAGGACGTCGCATCCTGGATGAGCAACAGCTGCCTGCAGCTCAACTCGGAGAAGACAGAAGTCCTCATACTAGGAACCACCCCGTCAGCATGGAATAACTCCTGGTGGCCCTCTGCAGCCCTTCGACCCCCACGGACCACGCCAGAAACCTCAGCATCGTACTCGACTCCTCCCTCTCCATGAACCATGAATAAACAGGTAAACTCCGTCGTTTCTAGCTGTTTCAACACCCTCTGCATCCTCCAAAAGACATTCAAATGGATCTCCCCCCCCCCCACCCGAGTCAAGGAATGAATATGAATGAATATTAGTTTTCTAAAGCGCAAACTTAGCCCGGGGGCGTCAAGGCGCTGCGAGAGGGGCTGTCGGACAGAAATACAAATAGGGCTCAGACTGGAGTACCTGTAAAGAGCCAGGTCTTCAGAGCTATGCGGAACAGAGAGTGGGACCCTTGTCCAGAGATGTCAGCAGGGAGGGAATTCCAGAGCCTAGCAGCAGCGAAGGAGAAGGCTCTGCCTCCCCATCTAACTCTCTTAAACCTAGGCACCACCAGCAGATTTTTACTGGCCGATCTAAGCTGTTTAGCGGGAACATAGCGCCGAAAGAGCCCTTTCAAACCACCTGAGCCTAGGTCATAAAAAGCCTTGTGAGTAAAACAAAGAGCCTTGAACAAAATTCTTCGATTTGAAGGGAGCCAGTGCAGCTTGCTGAGGGAAGCCGAGACCTAGTGGTATTTAGGAAGATCCATCACCAGCCTGGCTGCTGCATTCTGTACTAGCTGCAGACGACGCACAAGGCCCTTATTAATGCCCAAATAAAGGGCATTACAATAGTCCAGTCTGGACAGCACTAAGGCAATAACTGCCTGCTTTCGGGAGGCGAAGGAAAGGAAGTGGGAAATTTTCCTGAGAATCCTAATAATCCCAAAACAGGTGGACACCGTTCTATTAATCTGAAGGCTCAGAGAGAGAGAGAATTGTCCACTATGACCCCTAGATTCTTTCCATGTGATACAGGACAAGGACAAGAACCAAGAGTATCTGGCCACCAATCATTGGACTAAACATTCGGTTGGTTTCCAAAGATCAAGACCTCTGTTTTGAGATAGTTCTCAACCATCCAAGAGGAGACAGCCTGCATACAGCCTTTTTATTTATTTATTTATTTATTTTTAGAGTTTTCTATAGCGCGGACCAGACCCAGGGTAGGGTATCAGAGCGCTTTACAAAGAGTAAACAAAGTGAATAAAACAGATAACAAAATAAGGCAGTACATAATATCAACATATTTTGTCAAAGGTGACAAAGATAATCTGAGTAACTGGTAATAGGTGCGAGGGAGTCCTTGGAGGGGGAAAGGAGGCAGGTATAAGGATGTAGAGCTGGGGTGGTTCCTGTGGGAGTTTACGGGAGGAATTTGCACATCAGGAATGATTTTGCTTCTCTTTTGAACAGAGGAGTAGAAGAGATTTTTCTGTTGTAAGGAGGGAGTGAGTTCCATATTCTTGGTGCTGCTCCTGCGAATGCTCGGTCCGATGTTTTTTTCTTGCTGAAACGTGAGGGTTTGAGGAGTAGGTTATCGATGCTCCTAGAATGTCTGAGTCCTCCGGATAGGGTGAGTTTTTGGGATAGGTACTGGGGCGTATTGTGGTGAAGCGCTTTGTGAGTGATGCATGCTATTTTTAGGTGGATTCGAGCTTCATAAGGTAGCCAGTTGAGTGCTTTCAGGTGAGGTGATATGTGGTCAAATTTTCTAGAACCTGTTAAGAGTCTCGCTGCGGTGTTAAGGCAGGCTTTTAGAGGGGCGGTTGAGATTTTGGGAAGCCCCGCTAGGGTGGTACATCCGTATTCCAGCCTTGAGATGACTAAGGACTGAACTGCTGTTTTGAGGTCCGGGTTTTCGATGAACGGTTTCATTTTTTTAAGGTAACTGAGGTGAAAGCGTGCGTTTTAGCTATCAGGTTGATGTGTGTTTGCATGTTAAGGTTTTTATCTAGTGTTATTCCGAGTGATTTGGTGGAGTCCACCAAAGTTGGCGTGCAATTTAGAGCAGTGATCAACTCGGTCCATTTCTTTGTCTCCAGGGAGTTATTGGGGGGAGATTAGAAGAAATTCTGTCTTTTGTGAGTTTAGCTTGAGGAAGTTGGTCGTTAGCCAGTGGACGGTCTTTTCGAGTGCTAGGTTCATTGTTTTTATGTCTTCAATGGAGGAGATCTTGATGTAAAGTTGAGTGTCGTCCGCGTACATATGGTAGGCAATGTTCGCTTGCTGAAGTAGTTCAGTTAATGGTTCGACATATAGGTTGAATAGGGTGGGTGATAGGGTGGAGCCTTGTGGTACTCCTAGAAGGTTCAGCGTGGAGGGAGAGAGATTTTTGTTCACCATGAACGATTGTGTTCTGTTTTCCAGGAAGGATTTGAACCATTGAAGGACTGTGCCAGATAGACCCATCCTGTTTTCCAGTCTTCTTAGAATTTTGTCGTGATTGACCGTGTCGAAGGCTGAGGAGAGGTCGAGCAGGACTAGTAGACAGGTTTCGTTGCGGTCAAGAGCTAGGAGGGCGTCGTCAACTATGTGCAGAATGGCTGTTTCTGTGCTATGGCCGGGCCTGAAGCCTGATTGATGGATGTTCAGAAGGTTGAAGTCCATGATGTGTTGGTTCAGTTGTTGCTGAACACATTTTTCCAGGACCTTGGCTAGCATGGGAATGTTGGTTATGGGTCGGAAATTGTTGGGGTCGGCGGAGTTTGCTGTCGGTTTCTTCAATATAGGGGTGACTTGGCCCGTTTTTAGACAGTCCGGTATGTGTCCTTGTGCTAGCGATGTGTTGACGATTTTGGTCCAGAGAGGGGAGATGGCTTGGTAGATGTGGGGAAGGCAGTTTGAGGGAACTGGGTTGTTGAAGTGGTTGTTGAGTTTAGTAGTTACTAAGGTTTTGGTGATGTCATTAATATCGTAGAGTTTGAAAGTGGACCAGTGAGAGTTGTTTTTTGGTAGAGGTAGCTCAGGTTGTTCAGCGTTTTCGGTTTGAATGCTTTTTGAGGTGGCTGAGTTGGTTGCTGCCGCGTAAAGCTCAAGTTGTAGGGAGTTCGTTTTTGCTGTGAAGAAAGAAGAGAATTCTTCACTGTTAAGCTGTGAATTCGGGGTCGATAATGAGGTTTTAGCCAATTTCTCGGATTGTTGTTTAAGAATTTCAAAGAGTTTCTTAGGTCTATTTTTGGCATTGTCTAGTTCTGATCTAAAGAAGTCTTTTTTAGATTGTAGAATACGTTTGTTATAGGAGTTTCTAGCTTTCCGGAGTAGGTTAAGATGGAGGGGGAGGGATGTTGTCTCCATTTCCGTTCTGATGATCTAAGTTTACGCCTTTCTTCATTCAGGTCTCCGTTAAACCATGGGTTTTTGTCTTTATTTGGAATACGTTTGAGTTTTGGTGGAGCAACTTGGTCTAAGACCTTGGTCATCGTGGAGTTGTAATGATCGGTGAGGTCATTGACGTCTGACATGTTGTTGGGGGATGAGAGCTTTCTCACAATGGGATGTTAGGTTGTTCCAGTCGAGGTTTTTCGTGTTTCTTATCCATTGTTTAGGCTTGTTTTGCTGCGAGAAAGCTTTCTTGGAAGTGGAAGAAATATGGAAGGTGATGATGTGATGGTCTGACCAGTCACATGGGGTGATCAGGATAGAGTCAATCATATTTTGTTTAGAAATGAGCCAGTCAAGAGTTGCACCCTTAGAGTGAGTGGGTTTTGAGATAGCTTGGATCAAAGAGTGGTCCTCTAGGAAGGATTTGAGGGCGTTAACCTGCTTGTCTAGGGGGTTTTCCCAGTGGAGATTGAAGTCGCCGAGGAAAATGTCGTTGGAATGAGGGGAAGAGTTTGTAGTAATGATTTCCATAAGTTGGTCTGTAAATCCTGTGTTCTTACCTGGGGGATGGTAAAGGATATGAAGTTTGTGGTAGTGGTTATCTGATGATTTGACAGATATCCCAAGGTATTCACAGGAGTCCATGGGTTCGGAGTGAAACTTTGAGATGGTGAGGTCGGATCGATGTATGCAGGCTAGTCCTCCACCCTTTTTTAGAGGTCTGTCTAGTCTAATTATGTTGTAGTCAGGAGGGACTAGAAGGTCAAGACATGGTGAGGACGATTCCTTGAGCCACGTTTCCGTGAGGATGGTTATGTCCGTTTTCAAGTTTAGGATGAGGTCAGCGATGTCAGAGGCGTGTTTAAAGGCTGAGCGGCAGTTTAGGAGAAGGCAGGAGATCGGTTTTGAGGAGCTTTTTGCGTTCGGCTCGTGTGTTGCGGGGTTGTGGGTTATGGATTGGAGGTTGTTCAGGTTGATTCCTCTTTGTTTTGGATGGGATTTTCTGTTTGTGTTGATAGGGACTGGGAGAATATAGTATTCTTCTTCCATATTTGTGATGTGGCAGGGAGGGGATTCATATGACAGTAGCAGGGTTTGGATTTCCAGGTCCGTTAGGTAGTTGAGATCTTCTTCAATTGTGTTGGGGCCCGTAGGATTTTCGTAGAGTAGTACAAGGGTTTGGATTTCTAGTTCTGTTAGGTAGTGGGATGGTTTGCGGGTGCGTAAGTGTCGATTGGTCAGAGGCAGTGGAATAGTTTTTATCACGTTATTGACTTCAGATAGAGACTGTTGAAGATGCGTAAGTTTGGTTAGAGATTTTTCGGCGAATAGTAGGATGTTTTTGATATCCAATATGACGTTTTGAAGTTTCCTAGATGTGAGGTAGGACTGGGTAAGGAGTGAGTCTTGTTCCGATGGGTGATAGGGAGGAGGGGACGGAGTGGGTGAGCTGGGCGGGTTGGGAGTAGTATTGTTGAGGGGTCTGATGTCTGTGGGGGTAGTGGCAATGTGGAGGGTAAGTGTGGCTGGGAGTGGGGTAGTGTATAATGAGGGGGTATGAACTGGCTGGGGGCTGTAATCTGACTTGATAGAGTAGCCGTGTCATGGTGGGTGTTATCCGTGGTAGGTATATGGGTATGGGGGAGGGTGAGGATAGAGGGGATGGGGGAGGTAGCGGAGAGTGGGGATGAGGGGGTCGGAGATTGGAGGTAACGGGAGAGGTGATGTCGTTAGATCTGGTGGTGTTTCCATTAGAGGGTGTAGGCGGAATGTGTTCTAAGGTAGGTGAGTTGGTGATGTCTCTTTTATAGGTTCTGGGTAGGGGAGGTGGACTTTGATCTGCAGGAGATAAGGGAGTGAGGGGTGTGGGTAGGTCCTGTGGGGCATTGGGTGGGGAGATGGTGTGGGTTTTTAGGGTGAGAAAGTATTTGTCAAATAGAATTAGGTCCTTGTTGGCTGCTTGAATAAGAATAGTGCCATTTTTGTAGGACGTTATGTTCAGGGTGGCTCTGAGGTTTGGTGCGGGAGTTGTTGTTATCCTGGTTCCGTAGGGGATATTTTTATGGACGTGGATGTTTAGTAGCTTAGAAAAGGTAGACCGCCATTTGGCTGTTGTTCTTGTGAAAAATATGAGGTTATTGATTATCGTGCCTTTCTTGGCGTTAAAGGAAGGGTCCAGAAACAAGATATTGGGGTTTTTTCTAAGGAGGTTGTGTTTGAAGGTTTTAGTGGCACTTTTAGATAGGTTGGGGGGGTAAAGAATAGAGTATGCGCTGTTTCCTTCAAGTATCATATGTGGTCCAGCCATGTTGTGGGAGGTCTTTTTCGATGTGTGGTGTCTTACCTTCTGGGTTGGGGGAGGCAGTTTAATAGAAGGTGGGAGCCTGGACTGCCATTTTAATAGGGACGTTAAGGATGTCCGCCTGTTTTGCGGGTGGGTGTATAGTCTGCTGTGGATACACTGATTGGTACTGGGAAACCCTTTTATGATTGCGGGTTTATAGGATTCGAACACTTAACTTAATAAATGTGGCACTGGGAAGCCTTTTCGCTATCTTCTTCCATTTGTAAAGATGCTCATTCGATCGGTCCTCATTTGATCGGGTATGTCGAGCGTACACTGGATTGAGTGAGGAAGACTGCTGTGTTCGTTTAGGTTAGGTTAAATTCCGTCACCATCTTAAGGTCATGTGTCAAGTTTGCAGGAGCATAATCTGCTTAGGCGTCTAGTGAGTTAGGCATACTTTGCTGCTTTTTGTTTGACAACACATAAAGAAGCGTAAACGCCAGAACTGCAACCTTCTGTCATCAAGGTGGAAAGTTTCCTTGTCTTACGAGACATTTTAGGGTCAAGCACCAAAGTAAGACAATTTGTCTAGTAATCGAAATTGCACCCGACAAGAGGAGTGTTTTTTTTTTTTCTTTTTTTTTTTTTCTTTTCTTTTCTTCTTCAAAACTAGCGCTGCGCCAACGAGTGTATTTCAGTTCTAACAAAATTTTTTTCAGTAATTTTCTTTCAATATCACTTCAGATATGGACACTTGATCTCGTGAAGCTGCCATTTTGGGGTCAGGCACCCTTCCGAGAGAGTTCGAGGGGCAACCAGTGTCTAACCGCCAAGAGGTGCTTTTTGGGTCAAATTGACTGCGCGCTGTGCTAGCAGTGGGTGTTTAGAGGTACAGACTCTGGCTCTGACCACCTCTGTGATCGGGGCGCTGGACCTCACTGTGCGTCTAAGCCGCCATTTTGAGGACAGGCTTTGTCCCGGTGATAGCCCCGCAAAGGAGTGACAGGTTAGGTCTTACCGGCATAAATACTCCTAGGGGATACCAGTTGAGCTCGCGTTACAGTCGCTCGTGAGCCGTCGCTTTGTGTCGATCACCCAAAGGTCTGGTGAGAGTAAGATGCTCTCCCCGTGTAGATCGGTCCCACAAGATGGCCCCGCGTCATTCGGTGTCTGCTGCTTGAGGAATTGAAGCGGGTTAAAGGTCTTTTTGGGTCGTCGCCGGAAATCCAAGGGCTCAATGCGAGAGGGTAGCTCCCTGCGGTCTCTTTAAATCGATGACTGATCCGGTGCCAAAAGGGTTCTGATTTCTGTGGAGGGGCGGGGGCAGAGCGGTCCGCTCGCCAGTGCCCCGGAACATCACCAGCAGGATCAGGCACGATGTGAGGCAAGGGGACTGCCTCGGGACTCCGCGTTCGCACAAAGCAGGCTTCAGTAGGCTTGTTGTTCGCAGACCGGAGTTTCACAACCCCCCGAGACCGATGTTTCAGGGCTCCAGTGTGGCGATCGTTGGCACAGCCACAGATGGGGACTGATCCGTCGTCGCAGCTAGTTTCTTGACTGCTGTGGGGTGGGGACAGAGCGGTCCACTCGCCATGTGTACCAATGCAGCACCAGCACGATCGGACGTGATGCGAGGCAGGGGGCGATCCACTCGTTGCAAGCTCGGGACTCCGCGTTCACCTCAACCCGGACTCAGGGGTCTGAGGCAGTCCCGGGGAGTTGTCGTCGTGGACGAGAGTTTTCAGGTAAGATACCTCCTTAGATACTCTGCTTTGCCAGGTGTGTCCGAGATATTAGTGTTGGCGCCGTTTTCCTTTTCTAGTGTTGTCGGGTAGAAGGGTGGAAGGGGGGTATAACCAGGGATTTTCACCAGAAAAGTGATCCCAAACCCCGGAGCTTCTTCCGAGGGCTCCTGCTAGTCGGCCATGTGTTGTGGGTAATAGACACCATGATTTGCGTGTCGTCGGCGTAGGACAACACCTCCAATCCAAAGGATCTGATAACCCTGGCCAGTGGGGCAACATAAATGTTGGAAAGGGTAGGGCTCAAAGAGGAGCCCTGCGGGACTCCACATACCAAACGGTTGGGAGCCGAGTAAAATGGACCCATTTTCACAATTTGTGCCCGATCACTAAGGAAGGAGGAGAGTAGCTTGAGGGCCGTGCCCCCAACCCCGATTTCCCTGAGCCGTTCCACCAGTCTCAAGGGAGATATGGTGTCAAAGGCTGCGGTAAGGTCAAGAAGGATCAACAGCGTGGTGTGCCCTGCATCAACCTGAACACAGATATTATTGATCACTGAGGTTAGTGCTGTCTCCGTGCTGTGATTACTTCTAAAACCATGCTGCGAACCATCAAGCAGCTAGTACTCCCCCAAATATGAACTGAGATGAAAGTTCAAATGTTTCTCCAGGATTTTAGCTGGAACAGGTAACAAGGAAATGGGGCGATAGTTCTTTAATTCAGCCGGATCCAGCGAGGGCTTTTTTAAAAGAGGCTTGACCACCGCGGTCTTCCAGGGGATGGGATATTGCCCCACTGAGATAGCTACATTAAGTACTGAAGTGAGGTGGGGAACAATAGCCTCCCTTCCTATTTTCCAGACCTTCAAAGGGCATGCCTCATTCGGGGAGCCTGATGTAATTCCCCCTAACAGGAGGTCCGTACGCTCCGGAGACAGGGGGGGGAGGTGAGTAACTTAGGTACCTCCACCATGGTTATATTACAGTGGGGGTGGGAGGAATTGGGAGGGACTGATATGGAGATATCAGCGTTAAGTTTCCAAGGCGGAATATATGTCCATAATTTTTGAGCGGAAAAAATCTGCCATTCTGTCGCAGAGCTCTTGGGAGGATTTCGTTAAATTAGGGCCTGAGAGGGAGGAGAGCGAGTTAATAACATTAAAAAGGTCTCTGGGAGAGCTAAGGGATTCTGTCACCCTTGAGTAAAATGAAACTTTTTCTCGATAATAGCAGCCTTATATTCCCTCAGGCGTTGTTTATGTAACCCTCTTCCTGCAGGGTTAAGGTCTGAGAAGACAGTCACCCACGCACTCATAACCAGCAGATTGGACTACGGAAACGCCCTCTACGCCGGCATCAACAAATCTCTACTCTGCAAGCTCCAGACGATACAGAACACCGGAGCCAGACTCGTCCTAGGCATCCCCCGACACGAGCACATCAGCCAACACCTACGGAACCTCCACTGGCTCCCGGTCAAGAAGAGAGTCACTTTCAAGATACTCACCCACGCCTACAAATGCCTCAACAACACAGGGCCCCAATACCTCAACGAGAGAATCACCTTCCACGTACCCAAAAGAAACCTCCGCTCCACCAACTTCGCCCTCGCCGAAACCCTGCGCATCCGCAGAGACAGAGTGGGAGCAAGAGCCTTCTCCTACATCGCGGCCAAGACCTGGAACGAGCTCCTGATCGACATCAGACGCGCCCCCTCCCTGAACACCTTCAGGAAGGCACTCAAGACCTGGCTCTTCGACTGAGCGGAACTGCTGATACCCCCTCACCCCCCAGCGCCTTGAGACCCTCACGGGTGAGTAGTGCGCTTTAAACTCCCTGATTGATTGATTGATACTGCCTACTCATCCTATCACTGCGTGGCTAATTGCTGCATCATCAACCCTAACAGCAGATTCATTGCAGCAGTGATCAAGTGCTCACCTCGGAAACACTACTGCCTTCATGGATAAATTCAGTGAACAAAGCCAATAATGTTATTATCATGGGAGACGTTCACCTGTGGGTCAGCAGTGCAGACTCCAAATTTACGCCCCAGCACACTCAGCAGGGCACACACAAGACCATATAGTCATAAAACCTTGAAACCCCTTACGTGGCACTGCAATTGCACTCAAATAATAAATGATATTCTCCCATTGTTATCTCAAACCAATACATAAATATAGCAATATATCTTACTCTCTCTTTACTTCTGACTCCAAAATTCTACTTGACACGCTCTGTATCAAGGGCTCTTCAGCTCTAGATATTCCAGCACCTGATAAACATAGAAGTTGCGCTCAAATCCACCAACACATGGTTCACTTGGGAACTTGCTGAGATGAAACGTGTGAACAGTGACTTCGAATGATAAGTGCATAAATCACAGTCTGAAGAGGACAAAATCTATTGTAAGGTTCACAAAAAAGGCTCACAAAATGCAATCGAGAAGGCTGAAAAGGTTTATTTCATCAAACACATTGATGAGACACCAAATCTAACAAATCCATGCTGGCTAGGATAAAGGTCCTACCAACCCAACTAACATTACCTCATGTTAATACCATGTGTTCCATTGTATGAAGAAGTGCTTCCTATGGTTAAATGGCACTTCCAAAGTCTATTAATTGGCGATCCTATGCTGAAATCTTTACCTTTTGATTGGCCGCAGTCCTTGCGACACCTCCATTCATCAGTCCAGAAGTAAAGGACCCTGGGAGTTTTGTTAACCGCTGACCTCAAGTCTGCTCTCTAAAACAGTGTAAACATAGAAATCTTCTTTGCAAAATCCTCCCTTTGTTCACACTAGCCACAGAACTGAGATGTCCAGAGAACTTGTCCTGGCAAGCTCAGACTACTTGAAGATTAGCTACTCTTGCCACGAGACTCACTGTCAGGCTCCAAATTCTTCAGAGTGAGGCAACCAGATTGTGCCTTATCCTCTCCAACATGTAGGTAGGGAACTCCACTGACACCCAGGATTGTATTTACGCTCTTATGCGCTGTGCACAAAGCAGACTGGTGAAAAGCTCCTAAATTCCTGAAGAACCTGACATCTCATTATGCCCAACGGGAGACATTTCTCTCTCTGTCGGCCCGTCTGATCAAACAAAGATCTTTCAAGGAGATGAAACAAGGAGGCAGACAACTGGGGTTTCATGGACTGTTTCTCTGGAAAGCCCTTAGCCCCAACCTGAGAGCTGAAGCCATGTACATGAAATTCAGGAAACTTCTGACAACTCAACTTTTCAACATTGTCTTTGATTTAACTTATCAGAGGACAAGGTTTATCTCTAAAGACTATTGTCCTCTGCAGCCTATCCAACTCAAACAGATGTGCTAATCCCATCTAACCATCAAGCTAGACTTGTTTCTGTCAAGGCTCTAAAGTAATGGAAAGGAGACGTGGAGAATGTTATTAAACTCCTTAGTGCATGCATCAATAATTAAACATAATGATCTATAAACAGAGATGTTGTTATAGCCAGAGGTTATTTTCTTTGCATTTTTATGTTGTTTTTTCTGCATATCACATACTAATGGCCCGACTTGTGTAAAGTTCCACTTGTATGAGGCACCTAGCCTTTGCACGGACAACCGATGTGTATGTTGTGCAAAGCGTGCCTAGTAGGCGGATTCAAGTTGATGTGAATTTAAGATTGCTAAAAGTGGTGGTATCCATTTTGAATTGCCTCTGGTTTAGACCGCACAAGATGGAAGTTGTGGTATAGCATCCCCAGACAGTGGAAATGTTTTGCCTGCATTCTTGCATTGAAGTGTGGAAAGATGGAGACAGGGCTTCCTTTTGAAATTCTATGCTAACCTTCTTGATAAGGTGTTGCTGATTTATCTTTCCTGAGCACTGTCATTTGTATTATTGATCGAAGGAAAGAGATCCTGTGAGAGGGAGGGAAGCTTCTAGGCAGAGCCTGCCTTGCTGTCTTTCCCTGAGTGGCACATAGGCTGATGAGAGCCGTGTGCAGAGGTTTAATATGCACTTGTGTTCATGTTTTGGACTCCCCTGCGTGGAGCCAAGACCATCCCTACCTGCTGAAAGACTGTCAGTGCTACAGAAAGAACATTAACTATGGAAAGGAACCACCCCAAACTGATTCCTGACCACTGACTGTGGGATCAACTTCTAGGTATTTAATGCTCTTGTTACCAAATGTAAAGCGTTGGGCTGGACAATGAATTATTTTTGCTTAACTGAGTTCTGAGTCTCTACCTGCCAGACTGCCTTCCATGAGAGGCCTATGACTGCTTGCCATCAGTATCCTAAGAGGTAAGTACGGAAAGGGTGCACTTGAACCAGTTTGCAGAGTCCTAGTAGGACTGAGTCCAGGACACTAGAGGCAATGACCCAAGCCACCATAGTTGAGGCCCAGTAGCCCCTGCTTGCCCTGCAGCCCCTGAATGGGGTCCAGTGAGTGAAAATGAGTGAGTAAATGGCGTGACAGTGTGTTACACTTGACAATCTGCCACTGACCCTGGCATACACAATATAATTCTTGAATTATAGATGCACTTGCTGTAGCAGAATTCTGGCACAGTAGAGTTCATTTTGGGCATCTGGGACACCCATGGAAAAATGCTGGCAATGCATACTGGACATATTTCCTGGCATAAGCGGCCCCCGTGGCAATGGCAAAATGCAAGTGCTGGCACACTAAAGGTAATTCTTGGCATATGGGACATCCGTAGCAAAAGGCTGGCACTGACATAGTGGAGGTAAATCCTGGTTTAAGTGGGACCAATGGCAAAATGTTGGTATTGGCATAATGGAAGGAATTCTTGGCATAAGCGGCACCCATTGTAAAATACAGGTCTAGCATATCAGAAGTAATTCTTGAGATAAGTGCAAGCATGGAGAAATGCTTGCAAAGCACAATGGCGTTAATTCTTAACATAAGGGACGCTTATGTCAAAACGCTTGCTTTATGGGGTAATTCGTGGCATTGGGACGAGCAACTATGAGATTTGAAGTGGGTGGGGGGAGGGCAGAGAAACGAGACAAAATGCTATATTATACTAGAGGTTGTTTTTGGCATATGGATCACCAGTGGTACATGGATATATCAATCTTAAAATTCAGACACAGGGATATTGCAGAAGGGGGGGCCCATGTCATATGAGGTGCACCCATGGCAAATTACTGACACAATGGAGATCATTATTGGCACAAAGAGGGCAGCCGCGGCACATTTTCTTTTTTTTAAAAAAGGTCAGGTTCTGGGGGGCATCAGGCTTCATTGGCTTGGCACACCATGAAAGTACCTACATATTTAATGAAAACCCTTTGACTTGTGAACAATTCATTTGAAAATCATGTACTATATCAATCCAGTTTTTCAATTCTGGTCTCCAGGGAGGACACACCCATAATCCCCACTCCGCCCTCATCTCTCCTAGAAGAATCTGGGCTCTATTCTTCACTGGAATTGTGGGTGGGGAGTATTTTGCTCCACCTCCTTCAAAGATGAACACCCACCACTGAATTCCTAGAATAGCTAATCGTATTGCAGACTATACCTTAGGCTATTCTATTCCCCATCCTTAAGGTTTAGGAATTGCACCAGATATGTGCCTATCATCTAGAATATCATATAAATCTCATTTACTACGCATAGAGTATGCCGCATCGATGACCCCTTTGGTGTTATGTGAATAGCAACCACCATCACAGTACAGGCCTTCACACTGCCCATGGTGTGCACAGCAGAATTCACAATCATGCCAGAAACTGCATTACACGGGCACATGCAACACGATCGTCATGCCAGAAACCAAACTACCCGTGTATGGAAAGCTTGTTTCAATGTAAGTACCACTGCCAACACAATACTAAGCCATCCCTTACCCTGTCCTCCCCCCTTAACCCTCCGACTCACATCTCCCTGGGCGGCAATGGGCACTAAGGACATTTGCGCTGCGGCTGCGTGTACTTGGAGCTGCAGGGGATGTCTAAACACAAGAGACCCGAGTGTGCCAGTTCCCCTGAATTCTGATGTAGAGACAGACATAAGCACGTTCCTAGCCCCTCGAAGACACTTCTGTTTTTGCTTTAGCTGAGAGGTGAAGTTGTCCTTCTACTGTTGCTGCAGCCTCTTGATCATCACCTGTGGATGAAGCCTTCTAACCACATGTCTACACTTATGTGCAGTAACACCATTTAACAGGTCATCTGTTCATCTGGCTGAGAAGAACAAGGTAAGTAAGTAGGCACTGCA
This sequence comes from Calotriton arnoldi, assembly GCA_963921515.1. Classification (NCBI taxonomy): domain Eukaryota; kingdom Metazoa; phylum Chordata; class Amphibia; order Caudata; family Salamandridae; genus Calotriton; species Calotriton arnoldi. The sequence goes on from CAWUFW010004716.1 coordinate 659,752, forward strand.
CTCAGTGGAGCAAGCAGATCATTTCCTGGGTGCGGACACTGGCAGGGGACTATGGCCAGAAAGGGGGCAATGAACACCCTCAGAGCTGGAACATGGCTGTCCACCCCGTTCTAGAAGCAGCACCCTAGCTTTTGACACACAGAGGGATGTCCACTGTGCCAACTAGCCAGTCAGGCCCTCAATTGTGCCAGATTTGTCAAAGTACATGAATCTCTGGCTCTCTTTTTAAAAAGTTCTCGCAATGTTATAGAACTCAATCCCAACACCTTACCCCAAAAAATAAGCTAGACTTCGCAGCACTGAATAATTTAATTTCCATTGCAGTGCTCCTTTGGCCAGCTTACACTTTTGAGGCGATAAATGTCAAGCAATGCCACCAGTCAGTCTCTCAATCACTATTAGTTGTGTATTAATCCAAGAGACAGCATCGAGCCAATTTTCTGAATGCACATGACAATTTTGTTTTTAAATGCTGATGATAGCTCTCCAATACTTTTGAACCTTCTGGATCAGTCTGTGGCTTTGGCATGTGCATCATGCCCTCTGTGAATCCTGCCTTGAAAGAGTTAGGGCGCGGGCAGCGATCTACAGAAAAAACTGTTTTTGAAGGGAAGCAAACAGGGACTGAATACAGGTGGGTTTTTGCTTCCAGTCCATTGATAACCGACTCTGGATCCCACAAGGCTCAATTCTTTCCCCAATGTTATTTATTATAACATTATTTAATAGGCTCCCATGAGCTGATTTCCAAACTGAGGATTGATGTTCCGATCCCAAGTAGACAGGGCAAAACTTGTGTTAGTGGTGCCCCAGTGACATTTTACACAGAATCAGAGGGGTTGGATCTGGCTTAGACTGAGGGCCTGATTTAGGGTGCAGCAGACGAGTTACTCTGTCATAAATGTGGCAGATATCACACCCATCGGATTACAAGTGCATTATATCCAATGGCACTAATAATATGGCGGACCGGATATCCCTCCCATTTGCAACGGAGTAACCCGTCCCCAAACTCTAAATAAGGCCCACGGTGCATTAAAGACCAAGGCCACCACCTCCTGCATCACACATCAATGTCCCCCTTGCCACCTTTACTATCTAGCAGGGTCTTTCTTTGACACTAAAGGTAAACACCTCAGCTTACTCAGTCACTCCACTGAGTGAACCACACAAACTAGTTCTTTGGTACAAGGGTTATTCCTTAAGCTTGGAGAGCCCCAGCAAGCATTGCACTGCATCCTTAAGGGACACTGTCAGCACGTGGAGGGTCTCTGACAAGAAGCTGGACTATAAGAATGCTCTCCATCCCTACCTCCCTAACTACCAACCACAGGGGCTGCTGTCTGGGCCAAGTCCCTACGCTTTCAGGCTCTAAGGGCAACCAGTTGTCTGATTTTAGAAGATCACTACATCGACTCCCATTTCATCAAAGGTTGTTAATAACATTCTAGGTCTCACTGTTAAATGCATCCTTGGCCTCATCATGCTTATTTTTCATAAATCATGCATCAAAATATTAGAGCTACAGCCCTTCTGATGAAAGGTCGCAATCTGCTAATAGGCAATATCCGCAAGTGAATTTCAAGGGCAGCGTAGATTTGCCACCCAGGACCCCACTTTCAGCCAGCGCTCAAGAAATCCAGACAACGGCTTCCCCACATGCTTTAGGAAATCCATGAAGATCTGATTGCTTTGGTGAGATCTTTAACCTGCTTTGGTGTTGTTTTGCCCACCAATATGATAGCACCTAGATCTGATACAGTTCACAATCTAGGCACAGCACCAGCCCCAATGACATAATAAACATGTACCAACATGAAACATGTACAGTCCACATGATCCCTTCTTCTGAAATCATATTGCATTTTAATGAACTGAAAACTTCTTACCTCGTATAATAAACAGCCCAAAGACCAAATATCGGATTTAAAATTGTAGCCATTTTCGTGTATTCTTTCTGGGGACATATAATATGGTGTTCCCACTGAAAGAAGAAAATACATCGACGTGAACAAAATGTTTTCAATGATAGGATCAGCACAATCTTTAAAAATCATAGATGAGCAATATTCAACTTCCTCCTCTTATCCTAAGCCATGGTATTAATATAATTAGACTTTATCAGTTGCATTTCCATCACCTTTAACAACAGTCAATCAGGTGCTCTCCCTGCTAGGCTCCTTCCTATCCGACCGATCTCAGTGGGTCGCATTAGGCGATTTTGTCTCCCCCCCCCTTTCTCACTACCATGTGGGGATCCTCAGGGTTCCTCCCTGAGCCCCACACTTTTCAACCTATATGTCACACCACTGGCCAGATTAATAAAAAGTCACGGGTTTGCCCTGGTATCGTATGCCGACGATACACAAATTATCGTATAGGTAACTGATTCCTGCAATTCCACTGCCAGCAATTTTCAGGACTGCATGAGCCACATTGGGATATCAATGTCAGAAAATTGCTTGAAACTCAATTCGTCCAAAACAGAGGTCCTACGTTTTGGCAATAACCCTCAATTCTGGACCACCCTTTGGTGGCCAGCCCAGTTAAGACCACTACCCACGCCTGTCTTAAAAGCAAAGAATCTGGGAGTAATCATGGATAATAAATTATCCTTTGAGGCACAAATAAATTCCACCACTTTGAGTTGCCACTTCATACTAAAAATGTTGAGGAAGAGCCTACCCTCAATCCCAGTAGAACTCAGGAAAGCGGTGATCTCAGTCTTGGTCCTATCAAGACTGGATTACTGCAACGCCCTACTCACCAGCGCAACAAAATGTAGTATCCAAAAATTGCAGATCGTCCAAAATACTGCAGCCAGAGTTCTCCTGGGTATTCCTAAATCTGAGTCTGTTACCTCCGCCCTTCCGCAGCTGCATTGGCTGACAGTAGCAAAGTGAATCCAATTCAAATCCCTTTGCATTGCGTTCAAAATATTGAATCAAACAGGCCCAATTCAACTAGCAAGCTTTTTAAAACCATATGTCTCAGCTAGGCCTCTAAGATCAGCAGAACTTAGGAATCTGATTGTACATAGGACAAAGAGTTTTGCCTGTACCACTGCAAAACTCTGGAACACTCTTCCAACTTCTCTCAAGAGAGAGACAATCTTATTAAAATTCAGGACAAACCTAAAAACTTGGCTATATAGAACATAACTGTATTCATTTCTTCCCAATAAACATGTGTTTCAGGTAGCGCCTAGACACTCCAGGGTATTGTTGCGCTTTATAAATTATTTCATTCATTCATTGTAAAAGTGTAATCCACTTTCAGCTGGTGCCATCTTTTCCCCTCTACCCTCCACTGCTGCGGCTATTCCCAAGGCCAAGGCATAGCTTCACAGGATGACATGCCAGTTTCTGCTCACATGCATATAGTAATATAATGTGTCTCATTAACAGAGATATGAATATTGGTTTGATACCCTCCATATATAAACTCAGCTTGGGTGAGGAATCTGAGGGTTACCGTCTCTCTTTCACTCAAGCAACTTACTTCAAAACCGTACATTAGAAGCTTGGCAGTGCTTTTCAAAGACCCAAAGCTAAACAGGGGTTACTCTTGCCTCATTAGCCTTTGCTAATGTTTTTTCTTAATGAACTTTGCTTCAATAAATGGAAGATGGCAGGAATTGATCAGCTAGGGCAACCTTTTCAAGATGGTGCAGTCCTCTCACACACAGCAAGAGTGGTGTTTCCTACCTAAAAAGACTTTTCTCTAAAATACATACAAAGACAGGATGCAATTGGAGAAATTGGGTTCATTTCAAAGTGGCTGATAATATGATTTGATTCAACGGTCCCTTCAAAGGGGTACCCAGCTATCAATTTCCTCCAAACATTAAAGTGCAGCATTACAAAACACTCTTTAGTTTTTATTAACACCATTAGACTATTTAAGTGGGGGTGTCAAGCAGACGATAAATGCCCAGGCTGTGAGGAAGAGGTGACTGATAGATGCTCCCTCCTCCTGCACCACAATCCTGTCACCTGCTCATCTCCGCTACCCTCCGTATCCAGCCTCTCATCCCCTTCTTCCTATTTTTCTTGACTCCTCTCTATCTTTATATGTGTTATGTCCTTCGTACTTGCAATGTTGCTGCATCTCGGTCTTGTAGTTTGAAAGTATTCATGATAAAGTGAAAAATTAATAAAATAATTCATAAAACTAATACATACATGGTTAAAAAAGTAAACAACCAGACACGTGCGTGAGTGATAAAAGGGTAGATGCCAATATGACTTTATAATCTATAAATACGTCGAACTAATGTCACTGATGTCAAGGGAAGTGTCCCACACATGTGTTTACAAAAGGTCGGTCGAATCAGTTTGAAAGATGTCTGCAACAGCGGTGAGCTCAAACGGATGGAAGTGAAGTAAGAGCACCAGGATGGAGCCAAGTAATGAAGATGAGAGACTGAGACTCGTATTGGGGAAACAGCAAATGCCATAATGTGAAAAAATAACCTTGCATCTACTAAATATAGAGAGCTGAAACTGAGAAATGTAAAGGAAAATATAGTTACCTAAAACATAAAGCCAAAGAAGGTACAACTTCTAATCTTGCATTGTAAGATACAGGACTTGTATACCGCCTGAGCTCCATTTCATGAACTTGTGTCCTTGACAGAGAGACCACCCATATCCAAATAAACTCGACTCTAAAGGAGCTCTTTGGTCTCTAGACCTGGACCACCTCAACAGAACACAGAACAGGAAGCCACCATGAAACTGGACTCTGGCTTTGAGATCCTCTTCTAGAGACTGGAGGTCATACTAGTCAAAAGGTGTAATGCAGTGATGCATCTACACAAATGCCACAAACATATCCATCAGTATGTTAGAAACAGCACTGCACATATGTCCAACACGGCACACATATGTCCAACACGGCACAGAGATGCCTGACCTCATGCACGCATTTTTTAAGGCTAGAATGGCTTCATTTTAGTTTCCGTCTGTTTTCCTCAAATCTTCCTCTTATCAGTTCCCAAAAGTTGCCATGCTTAACTTAGATAACGGTGCTCACAATAGCAGGGTCCATCAAAAAACACCACCCAACAAGGAAAGCACATGTTACAAAGGAACATGCGCCCATCAAAAACTAATATGCAGTTGTCCATTAAGTCCCACAATGGTACTTCAGACAACCAGCTACCTACCAAATATGTACATTTGCCAGGCAATGGCCACGTGCTCCAACAGAGAAAATAACTAAACAGACAGGTAAAGCCCTCCGGTCCCACCTTCCCAGAAACTTACAGCTCAGCAAAACATCACAATCAACTAAGAGATGGAAACCCATACTCACTCTGCTGACTACAGATGCCAAGCAAACCTAATCAGTCTCAGGTCTGTGGCGTAGACCGCAGAACTGATTGGAAAGTCATTCCTGGACTACTGAAAGTGGTGCAATGTCGCACTAAAGGTGGACCATACTATATATATATATATATATCCCTTTCAAATAACAGTTCCTCAATATGACCATCACTGGTTGTTAAATTACAACGCACAAAGATCAGACAACACAGACATAATAAAAACAATCACCTCCTTCTGAACTACCAACTTAAAGCTCTTAGAAGACCGCACAGCATAAGAGATCAGTTTATTTAGCATTAGCCTTACAGTGGGGAATTCTATTCCAGAAACTTTGGCTTCTAAAACATTTATGTGCTGGGGGATGATGGAAAACGCAATGTTGAATTGGATATAATGACAAACTTAGTACATTATTTTTGAGAGGAAGCGTCAAACCAAATACTTACCGCAGCCTGCAGGCTGTGGCAAGGATGACACTCCCAAAAGAAAGGCTTGGCTATAGCTTCAATCCTAAATACAGCTCTTTTAAACAGTTTTATGACTATCTTTTCTTTAAAAACACACATATCTCATGCAGTTATTATCAGCACACTCAGACCAGGCAAATCAGCGTGTTGTCGCCCACAGACCATTTTCTCACCAGGAGGAGTGCAACTGACTTCACCTGCAAGCAATAAAGACTGGAAAGGCCAGGTCACATTTTTCCTTTTATTAACCTTATTTGGAGTAATTATTTCAAATCTGACATATTGTGATTTCGATGGGAATCACACTTGTCGTGGTCCTTCCCAAGAAACCCAGTTAGGGTCCGCGGAAATCCTTCCATATCAATTGTCTGGAATATTATTGGCAGGTGATTCCACGTTTGGAGCATCCACTCTCAGGGCGCCTTCTTTTCAGTCCTTAAGAACCTCCAGAAGGTGTCATAAAATAGAAGGGATTAACCACGAAAAACATGAATGTACAAAATGCCCAGGATAGAGTCACTTCAGGGAGCAACATAAAAGACAAAAACTCACAAATAAATAACAATTTAGAGAATGTGTAATCCAAAGTAGATAATTCGCAGACAATGCTGGGTAATGCCTTCTAGAACGTTGAGTGTGTTTTTTTTTTTATTGCCTCCAGTTCTGAGACCCTACCTTGATGCCACAATAAATGGCCAGTGGAATGGATGCTTTGGCACAAATGTACACAGATCTGCTGGTGAGAGCAGAAGGCTTGAAAAGAGTGACCTAAACACATTATCCATCAGTGACTTGTATTGTTTAGTCAGACACGTCGCTCGCGTCTTCGGAATATCTCTGAAACTGTTCGGATCTGCCCATGGATGAACACTAGGAGTTCAAGCTAAGATAATTCATCCTTGAAAAAACGTTATTCTCTGCGGCCCGACTTCATTTACAGCTTTTGTAAATTTAATTTTTGATAAGACCGACCACAGTACGTACACCACAGGCTTAAAACATTTAACAAAAACACAATTACCCAGATTTCCCAAATGAATCAGAACAAACTAACCTTATGAGTGTTGCATATTTAGCCCAATTGCCTCGCTAGGCAGAAGTTTTCATTTTTACTCCTCCGCCTACTGCTATACATAAAACTACCTGCTGGCTCTTTAACTATAATGATGCATGCTTTGGCACGCGCTTTGCGCCAACATGGGCGATTAGTTATACGATCATAAAAATACACATGTGGTAGGTGGACTTCTGCAAAGCCTCACATTTACTGTAATTGAATCCATTTACCTTCACACCTCTCCTGCAGATAGTGCAGAGTCGGCCATCAAATTGCAATAAAAATTCCTAGCATACAAATTTTCCAATAAAGGCCATGAGCTATTCTTGACTTCGCTTGACTTGCAGTAATAGGACTGTACATGCCGGCAAGAGCTTATAATGAACTAAAAAGCCAGCTATAACTAAAGATAACAGAATGCCATGCGAGCATATGTTAAAGCAGGGACCAGCGACTGCTAAGACACAGTATCCAATAGGTGCTGCTACTTCTGTTGGTGGACGGCGGACCGATTGTCGAAACGAATAAATGCCAATGATGGAGAGAGTTAATATCCTGTTTTTGCAATACTGCAATTAACAGAAAAATATTCTTATTGCATTCTGATCTAGACTACCCTTCTGCATCAGAAGCACAAATCTAAGCATGATCCTAAACTTATTGCTTGGCCCTAGTGCCCTGTATACTTTCTTGGCTTCGATTTCATCGTATAAACCCTAACAACGAAGCTACAGCACGCGAATGCCATAGACACAAGCTCAGCGCTTTTTGACTATAATTAATAAAATACTGTAGGCCTTTTCAGTTTCCAGCATACTACATCAGGCAGATGAAAACGGAAATAAATAACTCTTTTCCTCATAAATCTTGGTGTGTCAGGATGATCTGCCGCAGTGGCGGTGGCCTCAAGCCGAAATTGTTCCTCAAATCCGTTCTTCTGGGTCACTGCGTGACGAGCACAAAACACAGAGCGAAGCGCGGGGTGGGACGATATGGCCTCCCCACCAGTATAAGCAATGGGTCGGTTTAGTAGACTCTCTTCAATTTAAATTGTCGTTTCAAATAATGCTGCAAAATGACCATTAATCAGAGGAAGACGACAAGGTTTATGTAACGGATGAGTGCGCTGTACTCTCTATTAGAATCTTGTGCTTTAGGTTCTTCCATTCCGTTAAGTAGGTTTGTGGAGCAGCCAACGTCTGAATTCATTCTCTGGGCTCTACGTTCCACATTTGCCTATCATTAGTGTGCAGTTGTCAGCACATGTATGAACAAGCAGATCTCTGTGCTCTAAAAATTGATGCATTAATTCTCACATAAGTGTCACGATAAAAGACTGACAAGCTTGATTTTCTTTATGGCCCGTCCAACAACATGTGCGAATTGCTGGTAATGAGCATCTTCTAGAAAGCGGTAATGGACTTCAAATTTAATCACTCAGGGATCACCAATGCATTGCATCAGTCAATATGACAAGAATAGTCTCGTCTGAGGCTATTAATCTGAAACTTTGGTTGGCATTTATCCTGTTGAAAAGAGAAAATATAGTTCAGATTCAATATTAATCACCAGCTGGAACACCACTGCTGCTGAAGGTATAAAGGCTACAGACGGGTAAGAAGCATTGGCGCCGGGCAAGTCGGAACTCTCTCTCTCACGCGTCCCGATGCTCAAATCTTAACTTGAAAATAGATGTCAAATTGCGCCTTCTCTTTTCTTTGTAAAATGATATTATTTGATATGGCAAGGAAAATTTACTCCATTACCTACACAAGACCCATGTTGTCAATAGGTGGCCAGACAACCCTTCCACAGAGTTAGAGAATACAAGACTAACAACTACGCGTAAGCGATTGCTTGGAAACTCTGAAAAACAAATGTCATTTAGTCAAAGGGATTGTTACAGGTTGGACTTTGCTTCTCGACATTCCCTGTCTAAAGTCATGAGCCAGGATCAAATATTTAAAATGATCCTCCTTGGCCTCCGGATGGTGAAATTCTTCTGTAATTAGCAAAGAGGGAGAAAATGTGCTGCTGTCTGCAAACATCCGATATAAAGTAGAGACATAAAAAAGAAATAGTGAGAAGTGGCTGAGAACAGGCTGCGACTAGATTCCTTCTTCTATCACACCAGGACCTTCCTTAGGTGCCAAATTTCATGAACGTCGATGAATTCTTGGCATTTTAATAAACAGCTGCAAATGCCAATTTAACAAAGAAAGTGTGTTTTAACAACTGTGAACTTCCAGTGTAGATGAATGATCTCTAAATAGAAAGCAAGTATTCAAATTTGTATGTGGCTAGTTGAATCATTAAAAGAAAGAATGTCATGTAAGCAAGTACATTTTTCTTGTTCATTAACACACTAATTCAAGGTAAATTAAGGCGGCATTGAACCTTAACTTTCGGTTAGCCATAAATTCCTGCATTTACAATTGTGTGCGGTTTTGAATAAAAGTTGAAAGTAGCCTTCACTGTTTTCTACATATCATGTTTGCTGAATTTACTTCTTTTCTATTCCGATGGTAGAATATTTTGAAGTAGCATTAACTTTAAGAATGTTTCATAAATTACCCTGAGAATCATAATGTTCCAGTATATTGACAAGCACAAGGTATTTTAGAAAAACCGATGCATTCCCGTTTCTTCTTTGACATCTCCGGGTGGGTCTTTTACAATCTGCTTGTAGTCATACGCATCTTAAACGGTGTTGTACGTATTAATAAGAATTATGCAATTTATTATGCTCTCACTCTAAAGTCCATTTTTTGTTTTGTTTTACAATTTGGACAGATCGCAGGAATGAAAAAATGCTCTGTAGCTGTCCTTGTGCACTGTGGCAGGTTTTATTATCAAAGATGTTGCCTTCGATTTAAACTCAATCGTTTCTCCTTTTTTGATTGTGGCTTACCAGGGGATGTTTCATTTGAATAGACTGGGTGGGGTTATTTGTCGTTGGGAGTACATTATACGGTTTGCTTTTTGGCAGCGCTTACTGTTTATGCTGATATATTAGTTTTAGGGGATAATTATGTATATGTATATATATATATATATATATATATATATATATATATATATTCACTGAAAAACCATAGGTTTTAGGGACAGTTATAGTTTGTTGGACATTTCACTCGTACAAAACCCGTGAAATTCCCCCGTTATAGTTAGTTCAGCTAACTATAACTCGCGCCCCCGCAATGCACTGCTGATGTCACATATTACATCACTCATGACATGGTCAGTGACATCACTGATGACATCACTGATGACATCACTGATGATATCATCCAGTGACTGTGTGTTTCTATAAAGTTTAAATATGTTTAATATATATGCCAAGGTGTATTGAAGAATGAGTGGGTGTATAAGTGTCTGAATGGATGATTTAGTAGGTGCGTGACTGACTCTATAAGTGAGTGATTAAACGTATCTTACTGAATGCATGGGTTAGTGACTAAACTGTGTGAATGTCTGTATCCGTCTGTCTGTTGGTGTGTAAGCGGCTGCATAGGTTTGCGAATAGCTACATGAGTGTCTACATGGGTTATTGATTGGTTGTCTGAGTATCTGTATGGGTGCCTGGGTGTTTGTGTGGGTGGGGTGTGTGTGACTGCGCATAGATGTGTGAGTGGGTGATTCACTGGGTGCATGGTTTCAAGAGTGCATCTGTGATGGACTGTATGGGTGGGTGAGTGTGTGTATGGGGGTGTTAGTGAGTGAATGTATATCTTAGTGGTACATGTGTGAGTAACTAATATGTCAAAGGCAGTATATATGTGTGTTGGAGTATATAAATGGCTATAAGTGAGAGTGTGTGATTGTGAGAGTGGCTGTATGGATGAGTGTGTACTTGTATCAGTGATTGTATAAGAGCGTAAGAATGTGCTAGTATTTGTATGAGTAAGTGAGCTGGTGTGTGTATAACTGTATAGGTGACTAAATGGCAGTGTGATTAATTATTTGCATGACTGACTAGGTGTGTGAGTACCTCTATGGATGAGTGGCGGTGTGTGAGTGTCTATGTAGGTGTATAAGTGCATATGAAAGTCCTGTACTGAGTGACCGTAAGTATGAGTGACTGTAGAGGTGAGTGAGTGGATGTGTGTGTAGACCTAAGAATCAGTGAGTGTGTATGTAGTTATTGGTGTTGGAGTGTCTATGGTTTTGACAATGGCAGTCTGTAATTTACAGTGGGTGTATCAAAAGTTATATTAGGGTGTGAGAAGATGCATCAAATTATCACATGGATGATGTCATCAGTGATGTCATCAGTGATGTCATTTGAGATGTCATCAGTGATGTCATCAGTGATGTCACTGACCATGTCATGAGTGATGTAATATGTGACGTCATCAGCAGTGCATTGCGGGGCGCGAGTTATAGTTAGCTGAACTAACTAGAACGGGGGAATTTCACTGGTTTTGTACGAGTGAAATGTCCAACTAACTATAACTGTCCCTAAAACCTATGGTTTTTTCAGTGAATTTCAAAGGTTTTTCTAAATGCTAATTTCTAACTATAACGTGCCTGAAACCTATGGTTTTTTAAGTGAATTTCAAAGGTTTTTTAAATGCTAGTTTGTAACTATGCCTACAGAGGTAGGACATGTGAAGAAAGAAGAAAAAACGCACAGAAAGAAGCAACAGAAATCCACAAAGACGAAGAAAAATGCAGGAAGAAGCAAAAGATGTGCAGAAAGAACCAACAGAGGAGCAGAAAGAGGCCTTGTTCCAAAATAATCCTGTGCCCACAACTTTTTCCAACGTGTACTGGTGGTAACGGACTCTGACTAACCAGAGCCAGTGCTATCCTAAAACATACTTAGAATACAGTTAAAACACCTACATACACTAGGGAACACTATGCGTTGGGGTACCCCTGTGATTAGCATGACCTCCTCTGTAAGTCCCTAGCACATAATAGGGCAGGGGGATTAAAACTATCTCTTAAAACGCGCTACAGGGCGCGTTTGCACAGTGGTGAAGGGAGGGGGTGCCTGAGGTGACGTGTGCAAATGCGCCCCGTGGCACGTTTTAAGTTGCGGGATTAAGTCCCCTTGAATCCTGAGTGTCCCTGGGCACTGGCCTGGCCACTCGTTGGGGACCGTGGGGGGGTCTCCAATCCCCGCACAGTCCCGCCGGCTCCCCGCGTCCTGCGGGAGCCGGCATTGCTTTTCCATAAGGGAGCTGCTGACATGCAGCTCCCTTATGGAAAAGCAATCTGCTTTGCTTCATTGAAGCGAGAGCAGGTTTCCTGCTCTCGCTTCAATGAAGCAAGCAAGTTTGCAATGACAGGACGGGAGCCGCGAGGCTCCCGCCCTGTCATTGCAAACTACAGTGTCCCGGGGCTAGGCACCCCGGGGACACTGCAGGAGCCGGCCCTGGGGGGTGGCGGTCCCCAGGGCCATCAAGGGCTCCAGGAGGGGCCGCGCGTCCCACCCCAGGGACATTGCCGTTTGCTATGGCAGGGCGGGAGCATGGCTCCCGCCCTGTCATAGCAAACTCTGCTTTGCTTGATTGAAGCGAGAGCAGGAAAACCTGCTCTCGCTTCAATGAAGCAAGCAGCATTGCTTGAGCAAGGGAGCTGCATGTCAGCAGCTCCCTTGCTCAAAGCAATGCCGGCTCCCGCAGGACGCGGGGAGCCGGCGGGACCGTGGGGGCATTGGGGCTCCCCCCACGGTCCCCAACGCAAAGGGCCGGCCCCAGGGGATGGGGTCCCCGGGGCCAGGAGTGGCCCGGGAGGGGGGCCACGTGGCCCCCCTCCTCTTTAATTTAAAAAAAAGAATGGCTGGGCCCTGGGGGATGGAGGCCCCAAGGCCGAAATCGGCCTGGAGAGGGGGGCCGCGCGGCCCCCCTCCTCAATTAAAAATGTATTAAAAATGGCCAAGCCCCGGGGGATGGGGTCCCCGGTGCCAAAAGTGGCCCAGGGAAGGGGGGCCACGCGGCCCCCCTTCCCTACAAATATATTTTTAAAAAGGAGGTCATGCCCCGGGGGATGGGGTCCCGGGCGAAATTGGCCTCAGGAGGGGGCCGCGCGGCCCCCTTCCCGTTTTTTGTTGTTTTTACAAAAAAGGGTCAGGCCCTGGGGGATGGGGTCCCCAGGGCCCCAAAATAGTAAAGAAGGGGGCCACACAGCCCCCTTCTAAAAAGTAAATAAAATAAAAACGACATCACGCCAGAGGCCCCGCCCCCTCCCTTCACCACTGTGCAAACGCGCCCCCTGGCGCGTTGTAAGTTGGGAAATTAAGTCCCAATGAATACTGAGGGTCCCTGGGGGCCAACTAGCCCACCAGGCACCTCCAGTATGGGCCACAGAGCTGCGTTGTGGAGAGGTGGTCCGATGCCACGCCCCTTTTTACACCTCTCTGCAACGCAGCTCTGTGGCGCTTATTGGAGGTACCTGGTGGGCTAGTTGGCCCCCAGGGACCCTCAGGATTCAATGGGACTTAATCCCCCAACTTACAACGCGCCAGGGGGCGCGTTTGCACAGTGGTGCAGGGAGGGGGCGGGGACTGATATAACAAGTGTGCAAACACACCCCCTTGCCCGTTGTAAATTGGGGGATTAAGTACCCTTCAATCCTGAGGGTCTCTGGGGGCCCACTAGCCCACCAGGTACCTCCAGAAAGCGCCACAGAGCTGCGTTGCAGAGAGGTGGTCCGAGGCCACGCCCCTTTTTACACCACTCTGCAAAAGCGGCTTCTGGTGCATTGCTGGTGGGGCGATGAGGTCCTTTTGTGTCCTGAGGACCTCAGGACACAAGTGGACTTCATCCTCCAAGCAGCAGTGCGCCAGGAGCCGCGTGGCTAGTTGGCCCCCAGGGACCCTCAGGATTCAAGGGGGCTTAATCCCCCAACCCAGAACGTGTCAGGAGGTGCGCCTGCAGAGTGGTGGAGAAAGGGGGCATGGCCTGTGTCCACCTCTCAGCAATCCCACTGTGTGGGGCTTACTGGAGGTAAGAGGTAGGCTAGTTGGCCCCTAAAGGACTCCCAGCAGTGAAGGGGACTTCAATCCCCATCCAAGAGCGCGCCAGGGAGCGCGTTTGCACAGTGGTGGGCAAAGAGGGCGTGTCCTGCTATAAGAACTTAGCAATCCTGCTGTGTAGGACTTACTGGAGGTAATAGGAGGGTAGTTGGCCCCCAGGGATGTCCTTGGGGGCCAACTACCCTCTTGTTACCTCCAGTAAGTCCCACACAGTGGGATTGCTAAGACGTCTTCGGAGGCCATGCCACTTTTTCTCCACCACTCTGCAAACGCGCCTCCTGGCAGACTACGGGATGGGGGATGAAGTCCAATTTTCTCCTGAGGGACTTTGGGGGCCAAGAAGCCCTCCTGGTACTTCCTGTAAGTCCTACGCAGCGGAATTCATGAGCGCTGGTCGGAGGCCCAGCACCCTTTCTCCACCACTCTGCAAACATGACTACTACTTAAAGAAGCATCTTTCTGCACCTCTGACTTAGAGGTAGTTTTAATCCCCCTGCCCCATTATATACTATGGCCTTACAGGGGAGGTCATGCCAATCACAGGGGTACCCCAACCCATAGTGTACCCTAGTGTATGTAGGTGTTTTCACTGTATTCTAAGTGTCTTTTAGCATAGCACTGGCTCTAGGCCTGGTTACTCAGACTCAGTTACCACCAGTACCAGTCAGCAAAAAGTTGGGAGCACAGGATGACTTTGCAACAAGGCCTCTTTCTGCACCTCTGTTGGTTCTTTCTGCATATCTCTTGCTTCTTTCTGCACCTTTCTTTGTCTTTCTAGAATTCTGTTGCCTCTTTCTGCATTTCTCTTGCTTCTTTCTGCGCCTTTCTTCCTCTTTCTGCACATGTCCTACCTCTGTAGGCATAGTTAGAAATTAGCATTTAAAAACCTTTGAAATTCACTGAAAAAACCATAGGTTTCAGGGACGTTATAGTTCGAAATTAGCATTTAAAAAACCTTTGAAATTCACTGAAAAAACCACAGGTTTCAGGGACGTTATAGTTAGTTGGACATTTCACTCGTACAAAACCAGTGAAATTCAGCCGTTATAGTTAGTTCAGCTAACTATAACTCGCGCCCCCGCAATGCACTGCTGATGACGTCACATATTACATCATTCATGACATGGTCAGTGACATCACTGATGACATCACTGACAACATCTCAAATGACATCACTGATGACATCCACGTGATAATCTGATGCAACTCACACCCTAATATAACCTTTGATACACCCACTCTAAAATACAGACTACCATTTTCGAAACCATAGACACCAATACCAGTTACTACATACCCACTCACTGATTCCTAGGTCTACACACACATCCACTTATTGACTCATACAGTCACTCATACATGCAGTCACTTATCAATACAGCACTATCATATGCACTCATACACCTATACAGACACTCACACACTGCCGCTCACCCATAGAGTTACTCACACACGTAGTCAGTCATGCAAAGAATCAATCACACTCCCATTTACTCACCTATAGTTATACACACACCACCTCACTTATTCATACATACACTAACACATACTTACTCTCTTATACAATCACTGATACAAGCACACACTCATCCATACAGCCACTATCACAATCACTCACTCTCACATATAGTCATTTATATACTTCAAAACTCACATACACAGCCTTTCACATATGTAGATACTCACACATGTACCACTGAGACATCCATTCACTCACCAACACAGCCATACACACACTCACCCACCCATCCAGCCCCTCACAGACGCACTCTTGAACCCATACACCCAGTGAATCACCCACTCACACATCTAGGCACAGAGTCACACACCCCTCACCCACCCACACAGACACTCAGGCACCCATACAGATACTCAGACAACCAATCAATAACCCATATAGACACTCATGTAGCCACTCACCAACCAATGCAACCGCTTACACACCAACTGACAGACTGATACAGACATTTACACAGTTTAGTCACTAACCCACGCATTCAATAACACATTTAATCACTCACTTATACAGACAGTCACACACCTACTAAATGATATATTCAGACACTTATACACCCACTCATTCTTCAATACATCTTGGCATATATATATATATATATATATATAAAACATACTTAAACTTTTCAGAAACACGCAGTCACTGGATGATGTCATCAGTGATGTCATCAGTGATGTCACTGACCATGTTATATGAATTTATTACATATTTGGTTATAACAAAAGAGAGCCTGCAACACCTGTATAAAAACGCTTTCTCTAATGTCCTTATTAGAGGCAACTTGTGATGCGTTTAGTTGCCTATAACAGCGGCTCAACTCTAATAAGTTATTACAGGTGAGTTCTGACATCACAACGCCTGCAGCAAGGTGAAAGGCAGGTCACAGAGCATAACTGAAGCTGGAGTTTAAACAAAAAATGGGAACTGAATTTTTCTCCTTCTGGTGTGTTTTACTAAAATAAAAAGCATTCAGAAGAAAGCAGATATTTATGACAACAAGTTTTTTCCCAGCTATAGATCAATACAGGAAAGATAGAAGTTTTTTCAACACAGCTTTTTTAAAATTCTGGCATAAATGAAACTGATCCGAATATCATTTGGCAAAAAATTACTAACTTGTTTTTAGCTGGTTTAATTTTACAGTACAGATTCAGCTTTTATTCTTCATGTTTGTAATGTAATTGTTTACAGCAAGATACTAAGGATTTAAGCCGTTGGAGCGCCCATTCACATCGAAAGAGGACTGCGCCATCCCAGGATAAAATACAGTTTTTTTCGGGCGCCATATCAGTGTAGTAATGTAATGTAACTGGTTTCACGTTCTACCATACTGATATTTTGAGACAGTACAACATCACGTGGGTACTAACCCAAAATGATTGTAAAGGAGGAAGCAAGAGATCAGATATTTGATCTAATTGGCTGCCACCACTGCAACAAGGATGTGGCTGCAGTCATTTTAGAACTCGTGGGCTCACACCCCTGTTCTAAAAATGGAATAATAAAAGACAGAGGGACAGAGCAGTGAGACACCCCACGGGCCAAACCCCCTTTGTTTTTGTACAGTACCGGAAATTCGCAAAGAACCCTCGGATCTGCAGTTGCTAAGAAAAAATAATTGGTGCCGGCTCCCATCATTTTGAAAAATAAACCCCATGGCATGATGAGGTGGGCCAGGGCCCGGGGGGGAAGGCGGGGTCAGTGGAATCAATTTTTGAGGAGGGGGAATGTGCCCCCCCCTCCATGAGCCATTTTAAGGGCCCAGGGACCCCATCCCCCAGGGCTGCTTTCACTGTAATGCGGCCCCTGTTCCTGTGCCATTTTAAGGCCTTAAGAACCCTATCTCCCAGGGCTGATTTGCTTTTCATGAGGAGCGGGGCATGTACCCCCCTTCCTGAGCCCTAACATGGACCCCATCCCCTAGGGCCAAAGTAATAACATTTGCTATGGGTGCCATGGACCCACCCGGGACACCTACAGCAATTACAGGCCTTCGGGTAACAGGGGATCCCCAGTACGTCATGGCCTCTACTGGCTCCCCTACCTGCACCCATCAGGAGTGCGGCTGGAGCCAGCTACATTTGTTTGCTCCCGTCTGGCAGGAGCAACTGTCTTCTCTGCACCCGCTGGGTAGGAACAAACCTGTGATTCCCTACCTGCCACAGCGCAGGCAGGGAGTTGAAGTTCTCCCTGCCTGCGCCCTTGTGGGCAGGGACCATCAGTGTCCCAGGATGGGGCCCCTGGGACACTGCTGCTAGTGTGTCCTAGGCCCACTACATGGCTCACAGAGTGGGGACCAATGCCCCCATCCCCAATTTAAAAATACATTAGTCCTGGGGCCTTGAAAAGGGAACCCTCTTTTTATATTTTGGTGCTCTGACTCATTGACAAAGCCAGTAGGTCTGTGTTAATTTAAATGTCAACCTTTATATTGTTGCATGACAGTTGGCCCTCTACCCAGGCCTTGCACCCAACCCAACGAAGTCAAAGTGCGGCAGGGGGTTGGGTGCCTATAGGGTGTGGTTTTGGTTGGGATGAACATCTTGCTTTAGGTTTAAAAAAAACATAGAAATTCACTGTATGAAAACAATGGTTAAAGTGACGTTACAGTAATAATGTCTTACTTTACATTAAAAAAATCTTAGAAAATCACTGAAAGAAAACAAAGATTATGGGGACAAAATAGTTAGGTCAAAATGTTAAAACATAATGGCTGAAACTAACAAAACCACTGAAATTCACCAGTTATATTTATCTCAAGTAACTATAACTCTTGCCCTAAAGTAACTTTAACTTGCACCGCCGCCATGCACTGCTAATTACCTCACATATATTAAATCACATTCATGACATGTTCTATGACATCACTGATAACATCAGTGCAACATCTGAAATGGCATCATTGATGACAGCACTGTGCACGTCGGGGGCGCAAGATATAGTTACTTTAGCACTCGAGTTATAGTTACTTGAGATAACTATCATTGGTGAATTTTAGTGGTTTTGTTTGATCGATTGGTCTATCTATCTATTTAAAGAAGCATTTATTGATTTGCCTGTAACTTTGTTTCCCATGGATCTGCCTGAAATTTGGCAATGAAACAGTATCATCACCTAAGATACAGCATTGCAAATTTTATGCACTTTCACGCTGGAGGAAAAAAGTTAAAATGAGGGTCAATAAAGATGTGTTTTTCCATTTTACCTTCTATGGGAATTTTCACTCCTTTCTACAGCAGAAACTGTTAAATTAATTTACACCATACTTGGCATGAGAGTAGAACATTACCTCTAAAACATGGTTTCATTGGTTTGTTGAAAATCCGGCCAGTATTTTTAAAGAAAAAAGTGTTTGAAAAGGGTATCTTGTGCGCTTGAAATGGTTAAAACTTTGGTGTATCTCAGCTGTTTAAATTGAGATTCAGTGATTTACAATTCCAGTCAATCACAGTTGAGAGTTTGGACAATTCTGTAATGCTTGATGTAAATATGTTCAATGGTTTTGTTCCTATTGGAATTAAAATGGGAAATCACATCTTTTTTTGATACTCCATTAACAGTTTTTTACCCTGCATGCAACTGCACCAAATTTGACTTGCTGGACTCTTGCAGAGTACACTACGGGGGTGATTACGAGTTTGGAGGTCATAGAACCACCAAACCCGCAGTGGCGTGGTGGCTACTGCCGGACCAGAGGTCTGACTGCCCTATTAAAAGTTTGGTGGTCAGACCACTGCAGGCCCACTGCAACAGCTGCGGAACCATCGTTTCCCGACAGTGTTGCAGCGGTGTGAGACATTTCAGCACCACCAAGCATATTACGAGTTTCCTCACTGCCAGCCAACCAATCCTAGAGCAGACAGAATATCATCTGAGAATCTCCCATTTTTATTTTCTCAATTTAAAACATGATCCGAACTAATTGTATCACTGGTGCAGATTCCTAGATTGAAACCATGAAATATTAAACCAAAACCAGTGACACCGGGTGAATAACTCAAACTGAAACAAGCACGCTTTTTTCCTTCCTAAAATGTTTAGCATCTGTCAAGACCAACTATGGAATACCTCGAAAAATGTGTCCTTTTTTTAAACCTGCTCACTGCATATAAAGAGAACCATAATTCCCCTGAAAACAATCGTTACCCAGTAGATGCATTCTAATTTAAAGTTTCTTTCTGTAGAACAATCTCTTGTGTAAGCCGTAAAGATTGTTTTCAAACATATCACATTTGCAAACTTAGGCACGTGGCCAATAGTTAGCCTACAGAACAGGATCTTTGAAGCAAGCATCTGTGTACTTCGAAATCCTGCTTTTCTAAGAGGTAGGCTGTCAATAAGGTATGCCGCTCCAACTCCTATTCTTTCTCTTTTGCTCTCATATATTCTTTCAATGTACATTTGCAGAGATGGATTCATTCCTTGACTCATCATTTGCACACTTCAACAACACTCTTTGCCTCTCGTCTCCTCTGCCTGGTCAATGCGAAGCATGGAGTCTCATCTCTTCTCAGCACAGTCACATTGGCTGCAAAGCTTGGGATGTCTGCTCACCCTTATCGCTGCTGAGCATTCTCTATCTTCTTTCCCCGGTCACTCCAACTGCAGATGCTTGTCTCACCCTGTTAAAATGACTTCAGAGCTTTCCCTTGTCAAACAAACTGGCTATAGAGCACGGCATTCTAGGCATCCCATATCCGTCTCTAAATGGGTGCAGAGTCTTCATTGTTGAACTAGCTGCCCTGTCAGAAGGATATAATGGCCTTCTACAGAAGTGCAGAAAATGTTTGTAGACATTCTGTAAGAAGGTGGGATCCGCAACCGTCCGTCTACTAGGATCCAAGAACCCCTTTTTAGCACTACTCCCTTCCTGGATAATGAGGCACAGCAGTCCGAGATGGTCTGTACTAGTACCCCAGTATGCAGGCATGCAGAAAACTACACTGAACAGATTATTAGCCAATCAGTATCTTTAAATTTGAAAAGGGAAAAATTTGTTATTATGCAGACACAATTTAATACTGCACACTCACTAACAAATGTGTACATGATGGCAGGTGTAAATACCCATGGCGAAACCCCCACAACCCTAGTGAGCCTTGAACTCTAATATCATGATAATCTTCACATAACTAGACACAATATAATGAGGTGAAGTATTTAAAATACAGGTCTACTGGCTTCATGGGGATATCATTACATCAATAAAAACAATTGTCATAATAATTCAATGCAACACCATTAAAAGCACAAAGGTTGGTACCTTCTTACAATGACATTCATTCATAACGGTAATGATTCAATGTAGGGGAACATTGCTTCTTGCTCCTGGGGGCATGCTACAGCCACCAGCAGTGTTTCCTTCATGCCTCCTGGCTTCTAAGTTTTGCTAATCTTGAGGAGCCTCATTTTTACTGCTTCCCTCCTCACACAGGACAAGTCTCCTGTCTGGGCATTGACACTTCTCCTGGGCCTAGGGGCTTCCTCGACATCATCCCAAGGGCAAGAAGACAGAGTACCCTATCCTGCACCCTCCAGGTTCTGTGGTCTACTTTGGCCACTTGCAGAGCATCTGGGTCAGCAGATGTCTGCAACCCCAAACTTTCTGGAGGTCACACTCCTGTAGGATCAGTCCACAAAAGACCCAGGGGTACCCTCCAATGTCCCTCAGTAGGCCTATAGCTCTACTGTACTTCAGAAGGGACAGTGCCACTGGCCATGGAGAAACATTTCCTAGTCCCTTGTGCCAACTGAAATTTGAAGCCCTTGAGCTCATCTTTACAATGGGGATTCCTCTGGTGTCGCTTCCCCCAGGTCCAGTGTGTTCTCAAACGTTTTGTGCAAGGGTTTATATGTGAAGGTGGAACTTTACAGAAAACAGGTGCCACTTCCCAATCCTAAGGTGACATCACTCCATCCTGCCTCAACTCTCCTGCACAGCATTTTGGGAATTTCTATGATGGTTCCATCAAGTGGTCTGTTGGAAGACCTTCTCGTAAACCCTGCCCTTAATTGCCATAGCTGCCTGGTCCTACCCTCCAAACCTTTAAAGGGCAGCCCTCCCTGTTTCTGTGGGGGTGAGCCTTCCCAATCGAAGTGCAGTGTGAAAAGTAATTAGCACATGCTCTCCTCTCCCTGGAGCAGGTCTAAATTCTAGCTAATTACCTTATTATGTGGGGAGGCTATGATCCTCCAGCTGGCCAGCAGAGTAATTAACTTGATCCAGCAGGGCGATTCAAAGGGCAGAATCTAATTACGAGCTGAGTCAGAGAAAAATTTTAAATCTTGAAGTGCAACAAAAAATACAGATATGTAGAAATAATGTCAGCGCTGAAATTGGGATTTACTATAATATTGGTGCGTCATGCTCGTTTCTAGTCCTAACTATGCTGAAACTGTGCTTTGATGCAGATTACGCCCAAAGTGCATATTGTAGTAAGGCGCTCTACATACTTCAGTGAAGCCCTACAGATGTACATACTCACATTATCAACACCCACCCTGATTAGAAGGCCTTCTGCACCAATCCTTTTAGGGTCCCTCTGTGACAGTCTATCTGTGCACAGACACCTGGCTGACTTAGAAGGCATTGTATACCTACAGATGTACATACTCACACTATCAATACCGACTCAGATTAGAAGGCCCTCACCACAAATCCATTAAGAGCCCCTCTGTGACAGTCTATCTGTGCACAGATACCTGGCTGAGCTAGAAGGCAGTTTCACATGCTCAGCCCATACAAGTGTAATCACACATGTGCACACATGTTCATGTGTAACAAGCCCAGACTCACTCACCCTAACTGTGCCTAGCAGACCTTAGCTTAAAAGGCAGACACTGGCAATTAGCACTCTCAATCCATTTCAACAGGGCTCACAGTGAGTGAGACTCAGGTAGTGATACTCACGGCAGACGTCCATAAACCAGGTTGTCAAAAAAACCAAAAAACTGGGGGGAATTCAGTGGGGGGACCTATTTCGCACACATTCCAAATGATAAATGCAATTTACAATAGAGTGCCATAAAACTGACTAAACTAGAGTTTCAACAACAAGTTAATGTACATAAGACAAAGAGTCAAACATAATTATTTGAAACTGCCTCAAATTTAGGAAATGGAGGAGCTGGGTTTTTGTGTTATGAACCTTCCTCCAAATGCCAAATATAGATGGTAATTGTTCTATGTAACATGAAAGTTTGTTTGGTCTCACACTGGCATAGAGCGAGTGTTCTATCAACATGTTGGCATTTGTCAACACTAAATCCACACTGGCATGCACACACACAATACCATACTAACACACACACAAAGAAAAACTATAGCAACCAATTCAGGACTGTCACAAAAATGTATTGCGCCGATGAGGAGGTAAGGAATGCTTAAAAACTATATATATGTAGTTTACACTTTCCTAGTAGCAAAGTGAATCCTATGAGAAAGCATGAGAGAAGAGAGGAATGTATTTGTCTTTTCACTTTCCATTTGCACTAAAATCGCGATATGAAAATGTGTGATATGCCGCTGTGAGTGGTGCGCAGACTAGCAAGGCCTTGTTATGCATGTATGGGTGCCTCCGTTTCCAGTATGTTACCCCACTTCTGCCTACCTGTGCAGAAAAATCTCACAGAGAAAAACTCAAGAAAAGAATACTAGGAAATGAACAGACACATTAATTCAATTCAATTCATGACATTTATAGAGCGCTCAGCTACCTCCAAGGAGGTGTACCGGCACTAGCGTAAAGCTCATGCGTAAGAAAAAGAACTAAAAGACTACACACCCATTAGACAGGTGTCGAAAAGAAGGGTTTTGAGATGAAGTTTAAAAAATGATTCCGAGGGACTGCAGTGCAAACTGAGCTGCAATGCATTCTACAGTTTGGAAACCAGATAAGTGAAGGATTGCCCGCCTCTTCTAACTTTGTGTGCAGGGAACTTGGAGCAATTTGAGGTTGCTAGATCTCAGAGCTCTGGAATAGAGGTAAGGCTTGAGTCTCCTCCGGAAAAGAGGGCCTTAGTGAGTGAAGGCCCGGAAAACAAAAGTGAGTGCCTTAAACTGGATCCTCTTGATGACAGGGAGCTAGTGGAGATGCCGAAGGTGATGAGACACTGGCGAACGCAGGGGGATCTTCAAGATAAGACGTGCTGCGGAGTTCTGGATAATTTGGAGCCATTGGATCAAAAAAGCCGGTAGGCCCAAATATAAACTGTTGGCGTAATCCAGTCTACAGGAATGAGGTGTAGCATCCTTCTAAGAGATCGAAGGGTAGCAAAGCAAGTAGCGGATAAGGACTTAATTTGGGGCTCAAAACTGAGATTTACATCAAATTTTAACCCAAGGTTTCTGGCCACAAGTGTTGGGGGGGGGCAGCACCCAGTTCAGGTGGCCCCCATAGACTAGCCTCCTGGAAGGACTTGTTGGACATCAACGGCCCACATCAAAGGCCACTCATCTTCCTGTCTGTTAATTAAGTGCTAACTAGCAGGGTCGCATAGATGGTATGCTAATAACTTTCGAACTAGGCACTTATTGTATTTTAGATGTTAAAAGACTGGTTTCAGAGTGAAATTTAAAGCTTGTTTAAACATGGATGGCCTACCTGTTTGTTTGGCAAACCCGGATTTTTTAAAAATAGGACCAATATAATAAATTCCAAAACCCAGAATAACTCAAAAGTCTGAGAATGCAATCCAGAGCTTGTGAAAGCTGTGTCCATGAAGAAATAGATTTCGCCCAGGCCTGTTATGTACTGAAGCAAAGCCACTGTGCACATTTCCTTCTGACCTGCAGTGCAGAAAGGATGAAACAGAGCTACACTTGTTACTCTGAGGGATGTCCTGTGATTCTGGCGCTTCTGATCTGACATGGCGCTCTGGGCTACAGAAAATAACCTTTTGTGATCTCCTTTCAAAGAGGAGAAGCAGGATTCAGGTAGCATTTCACGCTTTTCATCACTTTAGACATGGCACGCACATTTGAAATCTGCCTCTGTTCAGATTGTCTCCCAACAAAAATTGCAAATTAACGATCAAAATAAAGAAAACTTCTTAACTGCCGCAATAGCTCTGGATTGCGTAAACACAAAGATCAAAGATCAATGCACAGCAATCATGACAAAAGTGCACTACTCGGTCAATGAAGCCTTGGAATAAATTGCCTTGTCTTCATGTGAACACTTTTTGTGACTGCTGGGAGGTTTAACATTTGTGCAGAGATAAATTTAGCAGTGTGCTGCAAATACACATATGGATAACCTACCTTAGAAAGATGAACAGTTGCAAAACCTTTCCTCCCCATTGACCTCCGCGTAGCTCACAAAAACTGAACCGTAGAGAACCTCCCACATCCAGTTTAGCAGCAAAGTTGTATTAAATGCAATGAGCGTAATGTTTAGCATTTCCATCAATGATATTAGGTCTCACCTACAGACATCATTACCTGTCCCTTCACAAAAGACCTATTTTGGACAATACAAGTACTTACATTGGACTTTGGGTCAGTCCTTTGCTTATTGCTTATTGTCAATCTATTTTGCTTTATTCTTATTCAATGCCTTTACTACTTCTTCTTCTGTTTACCTCTCCCCAGAGCAGATTTACTTTATCAGCCTTTTGATTGGATGAATTGTGTTCATCAACTATTTACATTCAGGGAACTACTTTTTTCTTTTTCTTTTAGCACTCCTTGGGAGTCTCATGTGCTGCTTTCTACTTGACTCCCTTGCCTCCTGCATTGTCTGTGTTGCTCTCTTACCCATTCCATCGCTTCCCCGACCCCTTGTGTTCTATCCCCATCATGCACACTTTTCTTTAATGATCCCCTCTTCACTCATCCCCCGCCCATCCCTGCTCACACCTGCCACTTGGGTTTGCCTGCCCGCCATCTTGGAATAGTAAATTAAAAAAATAAAATGTCAGCTGCATCACGATGTATGTCCGCTGGTGTGGCAGTGATGATACCTACTGGGCTTTGCCAATGCTCGTTTTTCCTTTGCACACTAGTCACTGTCTACAACAGGATCTTTGCAATTTATTTAAGTGGCTACCTAAAGTTACACTGAGACCTAGTTACCAACTGTGGTCAGACACCAGGCACAGAAAACAAATATCCTAGTTGGACACTCAATTATATGCTGTTTCGGTGATCAGGTAGCGATGAGCATACAATCTTTCAAAAAAACAGGACAATAATAGATTAAAATACTTGTACAGAGTGCTAAAATGTACCACACACTAACAGAAACCATAATTGTGATTGCATTTGCAATATCAATCTTTCTACCACAACATCAGAATCATTTAAGAGTACTTTTGGATTACGCGCATTGCAGAAAAGTAAAGCCAGGCAGCTGTATAACATCTCGCTCAGTAAGAAGAAACCGGTCAAACTTAGAAGTGATTCTAAAATACCATTCTCTTACTGGACGCAAAACGTGATCTACCATTGCTAAAAGCTAGTGAAGCTATGTGCAGCATTGAGAAATGCAGGGATATTGTTTAAGGCCCAAACTGTGTATTTGACATCAGTGTGCTTAGGTGGTAAAGATTATTCAGAGTTCACTTTGTAACACAGATTGCCAACGCATTTGTATAGAAAATCTTTCTATCCAATAAAAGACCTGAAACAATTTAAAATGCTGCCTGGAGCATTCTACTGCCGCCTGAAGTCTGAGAAGCTGCACGGTGGGCAAATGGAGTACTTCTTCTGTAGCTCTTTCCAATACCTGTTGGACTGTGGATGGTCGAATAGGAAGAAAGTCATAAGTTGGGCCACAGGACTGGATCACAAATGCTGACATATTTCAAGCGATTGTGAACAACAACTTTAGTTAAATGTAATCAACTTTATTTTAGGGTTTGAAATTATAAACAAACATATAAACTATATACCGGTGAAAGTTAACATTCGGGATCTACGGCACTACAGAGGAAATTAAGTTATGGGAAAGGTAGTAGGTTCAACAGTGAAAAACAAGTGCTCTTCCTTTGTTCGCTTTAAGGTTTTCAACCTGGTCAGAGGTGTGGCAGGACTAGTGTGGGCCCAGAAACATAACGGAGACAATTCACCTCGGTCCTTGGATACATTAGGTCAGAATTATCAATTTAGCTAGGTCACACTTAAGACAACTTTGCCATAAAAATACTAATTCGCATCATTTTGGAAAAATAGAAGCCAGAGACTGACTCACATACTACATTTGTAACATGCACACGACCTTGACAAGTCTCCGGAAGCAGAGGCATTTCTAAGGACAAACTGTAGTGATCATGGAAAAGAATCTGGAATGCATAAAACACTCACTACAAAATATAAAGTCTGTACGAAAAAGAATTGTCTTTTATCGACTGCGCAGCTCTTTCAAGAAAGAGACCAATTCCGTAAACCAATAAAATTCCAACTAATAATCAAAATTGGTTACAATAACTGAACGATCACTTGATGAAACAGTAAAAGTTTGGCAGTTTCTAGTTCCTTGAATACTCACTCCTAAGGAGAGACTGGAGTGGTGTATTCGTTTCTGTACATTGAATGTTGACCATTTTGCTACAGTGTGGGTTTCTATGCTTCAGGGGACAACATTTGTAGTCTTAACACTTTAACCATTGCCTCAGGCTTGAGAATTTGCGGAAACCCTCAGTTTCAAGGCGACTTGTTTGAAGATAGGACTTTTATTTTAAAACAGAACTGTAATTAAATTGTTTTCATTGAAACAAACGTTTTACTTTTTAAACAAAATAACTGCACTTGTTTTGTGCAACGAAAGAAATCATTTGCAGAGAAGCAAACTACATACTATTTTGCTTATAACCACATTCTACACACCACAACAAACCAGATGTGCCATAACAAAACCAAACTGCTGCAACCTGCCTTACAACCGCTTCACAACTATCACCCAACAAAATAAGGTTCTTACAACTTTCTTCTAGTTTCAGAAAATGCTGTAAGCTGGGTTGACAAAAACAAAGTAAAGGAAGGAATGCTTTCATTCATTTTAGCCACTGGCCATCGCTCCTGCAACACTCCAATCATTTTTCACCCACTGTACCATGTTTAACAGAGGCTAGACATATGCAAATCGGAGTTGGTCCTGGTCCAACAGAAAGAGAGTAGGCAGGCCAGATACCCTCTGAAAAGCAACACAGGCAACCTCATGCCGCCTTCCACGCACTTGAGCCTCAACAGTGAGGAGTTGAAGCTTGAGTCATATCGCACAGTGAGCATGAGACCCTGTCTGGGAAGAAAATGTTTTGAGCTATAATTTTGTTTTGCACACAGGGTGTTGCTATACATTCCAATATGTAATTCTGATGTGTAAATATGTACACCAGTTACAGAATAAGAGCTAAACATGCCCTAACCACCTACAATCCCCCTAAGAAACCTTACTCCTCTTACTAGTGCGGGCAGGGAAATTACTGTGTCCTGGGGTCGACACCCCAGGACACAGTCACTGAGCAGGCCATGGATGATGGAGTCCTCTGGCCTATAAACTCAGGGAGAGGGCCGTGCACCCCACTCCCTTAATTTTATTACTCTGCCCCAGGGGATGGGGTCCCTGGGGCCTTTTTATGCTCATGGAGGGGGGTTGCATGGCCCCACCCCCGCTAATTTAATTTTGGCCCCTGGGTATAGGGTCCCGGGGCCTAATTAGGCTGCAGGAGGGGGGGCACCCCTTCCCTTATTTTTTGCCTCGGCCGCAGGGGATGGGGTCTCTGGAGCTTCTCAGCAGCTCAGATAGGGGGATTCGCGGATCCTTCACTGGGTAGTTATAGTTAATGTGTGCGTTTTCATAGGAAGAGCATTTATTGGTTTGCTTATAACTTTAGTGCCATTTGGCGAATCTTCACAAAACTTTTCAAAAAAGAAGTTCGTCCGCTTAAGCTTCTTCCTGGAAAGTTTTGGAGTGATTCTTCAAGCAAGAGCCAAGAAAAAAGGGGGGTCCCAAAACACACAAGCCCCATGCATTTTCCATAAACATTTTGGAAGCTATATCGCAAAAACTGCTGAACGGAATTACACCAAATTTGCCAGGAAGCTCAATCTTGGTCCAGAAAGTGTGCTTTTTGTGATTTGGTGTAAATCCATTAAGTCGTTTTTGAGATATTTGGGTTAATAAATATTTGTATATCTGGCTGGTTGGGTTCGAAGGACTCTCGTTAGAGTCTCTTGAACCAAATAAAAAAAAAAAAAATAGAGCATTCTGAACCCATCCCCTGGGGCCTGCTCATACCTTGTATGTAGAGAAAACAAGTGTGCACCCTGCCGGCAGGAGCTTTGAAAATGCTCCCACCGGGTGGGAGAAGACTTTTGTTTCCCTGTCCGATCTCTTGTGGGCAGGGAAACTCAGATTGCTCCTGGCCGTTAAGAACAAGCACAACCAGCTGCTCCTGCTAGGTGGGAACAATGCAGTTTCCCTCAGCATCCAGGATGGGTGCATGCGGGGAGCCAGCGGGGGGCGCTGAAACTTCCCCCATGGCCGAATGTACTGTTTGGTGGGTGCCCCAGGTCGGCACCGGGGCACCCACCCAGGAGCACCTAAGGTACCGGGCAATGGGGTCCCTGAGGCTACTATTGACTTGGGGAGGAGGGGTGCCCACCACCTCCCCTTAATAAAAAAAGAAAGGCCCAAGGGGATGGGATCCCTGGCTCCCCAAAACGGTTCCAGAGTGTGACCGCACACCCACTTCCCCTTAAAAAAATAAATAAAGGCCCCGGAGGGTGGGTCCCCAAGGCAATAAAGGCTCAGAGAGGAGGGCTGTGCACCGGCCCTCCCATTAATAAAAGAAATGTGGCCCCAGGGATGGGGTCTCCAGGACCATAGCTGCTCGGGGAGGGGGGCTGCACAGCACCCTCACCTTAATTTTCTTTTTAAAGGCTCCTCTAGATGAGGTCCCTGGGGCCAGAAAAGAATTGGGGAGGGGGGGCCGCACGACCCCCTTAATAAAACAAAGTACAGCCCCTGGGGGTGGAGTCCCCAGGGCCTGCAAAGGCTCAGGGAGAGGGGGAGTTGCATGCCTCCTCCTCTTTTTTGGCTGCCCGTCCCGGTTTGGCTTTACGTATGGTAATAAAATATTACTTTACATTAAAAAAGCCCTAGAAATTCACAAAAAAATTGAAAAATTAAAGTGACAGTTATGTGAACATTTTAGCGAGAACTTAATGTTTTAAACTTTAAAATAACCACTGAAATTCACGAGTTATAGTTATCACTAGTAGCTTTAACTTGTGCGCTAAGGTAACTATAACCTGCGCCCTTGCCACGCACAGCTAATTACCCCACTTATTGCATCACTCATGACATGTTCTATAACATCATTGATAACATCACTGCATCATTTAAAATGACATCATTGATAACAACACTGTGCACGGCAGTTCCGAGAGTTATAGTTACCTTAGGGCACGAGTTACAGTTACTAGAGGTGACTATACCTGGTGAATTGCAGTGTTTTTTTGTTTAAAACATTACACTGAAATGTTAACTACAACATCACTTTAAACTTTGTTTCTTTGTGTATATATATATATATATATATATATATATATATATATATATATATATATATATATATATATATATATATATATATATATATATATATATATGAGAAACACTCACTACTAATAAAGTAGGTGGATTGGCACCGCGACGCCTTTGCGCAGAAAGTGGAATGTGAGATAAAAGGGAAAAAAATGATGAAGAAGTAAAGACGGCACTGGTGCACATGTACAATGAGCTATGGAAGTGAAAAGGTTGTTTTCGCACTGGGTCAACATACTTTGTTCACCAGTGAAAAATGCTCTCCCTTGAGTGGAAACACAGCTCACTGTAATGACAAGTAATTTATGCCCAAAAACTGCATGAAGGACTGCGTGAGCCTTTGACATGGAGAGGGAGCTGGACCTCCCTTTGCACATGGTTCAATGCCTTATTGCGCCCTATGTACTGGTAACATACCATGTCAAGATACTAAAGATATTGCAATCACACCAGTGCGTATACACCGTTTCCACTGCACATTTTTAGAATGCAACCCTTTAGTCTGGGCATCGGTTGCAACAATTTCACAACGCGGTTCTCAAATCATAAAAAGTACACAGGTGAAAAAAGGCTTTGGCATACATTATCAAAGGTGATCTGGTCATATGTGATGTGGTCATTTGTGAAGATTTTCCACCCATCCTTGCACGTTCCACTCACAGTCCGGACGTGTGCCAAGGCCTGCTTCTGTCCCATCAGAAGCAGAAGCGTAGCAAGGATGCAACGAGCCCGGGTGCAAGCAAAGAAAATGACCCCTCTGACTGCTGCTGGTGTAGTAACATACAGCAATTATCGGGATTCAAAGGGCCCCTCAGGGTTCTTTTCCCTGGTGCCACTGCACCGAATGCACCAATGATAACTACACCTCATGATCATGAAAGGGAGCAGGCACACAAGGCCCACCGCCAACGCGAGCGAAATAAGGAGGCAGATTAAACTAAATTACTATACGTTTGATACCAATGTAGAAAAGACTCCAAGATAACGGGAGTAATTGGAGACATTCATGCTCTCTCAGCTGTCAAAATACTTTAGTAAATGGCAGCTGTGAGCCTCGTCCAAATTAAGGGCAGAGACGGGCGCACACGTACAGCTGCGTTCCGAGGTAAAGCATGGCGCGCGCTCTCATTTATGAACGGCGTCACGCACGAGCAGTCGTCAGCTGACGTTGCGTCTGGTGAGCTCGCGCCTGATCGACGCACTGTGTACAGGAGTCGGCTGCACCAACGAGCTAATTGGCTTGACAGGTAGGGAGCGAATGGTATAGAAAATTATGAAATTAATGCAAATCAGAGCGCTGTAACATCCATCTGCACGCATCACACCACTTTCGTTCGCTCTGCTTTGCATATCGTTTTGTGAACAACAAATTGTGGTTTACGTCAAGTGCGCGTGAATGGAGACGACACGGGCCCGCTTGGTAATCACTTCTTTCAAATCTTTGTCCGGAAGCAAAAAGTTAAGTCATCTGCAGAAGATGAAAAACTATTATAAGTAAAGCGCTCTTTGTCAGAGTACAGAGCAGCTGAGGGAGGGAACTTTAAAACGAGAGTCCAAGGGGCAGCTGGTTTGGGAGAAATGATGAGTTGCAAGTTTTCTTAATTATTCCAAAGATGCTGTATTTTCAAAATCATGCGTTTCTGCTAGCGCACGGACTCAAATGTGGCCTTTCACTTAGCAAATTCACCCCAAGTGTGCCAGGAGAGACAGTGGATTCCAGACTAGCCTTTTATGCCTCTAAAACAGGTTTAGTGAAATTTGTCACCAGCGGGGAAGTTGAACATTGACTTTCCTGTTTTCAACTGGGTTCACCACGAGTATTTCTCTAGTGCCAAAGGCGTGATCTCAAGGTCCTGAATAATGAAATTCTTCTCACAACTGACAAGTTTCTAGAGTATATTCATAACCAGGGGAAATTGCATCTTAAACTGGGATTGACAGAATGCCTATAACTGGGTGGAATTCGTCTCTTAACCCAGTGGCGGCTGCCAGGGAACGGGGTGGTGGTGAGGCGAGGGGGGAACAAAACATTTAAAAGAAAAAACACTTACCTCCTCGCGGCCGCCTCAGTCTCTCATCCTTCGTTGCTGACGAGTCCCGAAGCACACAGGCTCCTCTAAGCCAATCACAATGCTGCAATGCAGCGCTGCGATTGGTCTGAGCGCCGTGGTTCGGCACTCAGACGGGGACAGAGAGCCTGTGCCTGTTCCCCACCAGCCTGTGTATTACAGCCTGCTGGGGAACATGCACAGTGCGCATGACTGTTTGGCCTGGCCAAGACGTCATGCGCACTCGGAGTGTGCATGAACCGCTCCTCCCAGACTCCGACACCAGCCCCGCCCTCCCTAACCCAGGGCCGTAGTGAACAAAAATAAAATGATAACAAGGTTATCATTTTATTTTTTCCTACTCTTAGAGCAGTGGGGCAACGCTCCTCCGCCTTAGCGGAGGAGTCGCACCTATCTTAACCCCTTAACTGTTGGGCCTCTCCTCTCCCCCCCCCCGACCTTTTTTGGCTATTTGGGGTAGTTTACACTCAGGGCTCCATAACTTTTAATTCTGCATAAAGTATCCACGCCAAAATTGCATCCTTTTTTCCCTACATCCTGGGGATTCTAAAGGTACCCATGGTTTGCAGATTCCCCTGGAGGGAACCGAGAAAATAGCCAAAAGATAGTTACATTTTAAGTTTTTGGGAAAAAATAGTAAAAAAGTGGTCTGGATAAAAGTGTGTTTTTTCCTCCTAAAAATGGCATCAACTAATGGTTAGCTGTGCTAAAGTCACCATCTTCTCAGCTTTCAGGAACATGCAGAGCTGAATAAAAAATAACTTTTTTACCACAGTTCTGGCATTTTTCAAAAGGAAGCCTATTTTATGTCCTTTCAACATACTTCCAGTTTGTGGTGGAAACCAGTGTAAAACCATGGGTGATCCAGGAAATCTAAATATTTCTGAAAAGTAGACAAAATTCCAAATTCAGCAAGGGGTTCCTCAAGGTTTCCTGAAAGAAACTAACTGTTGAAATAAAGAAATATTGAAAATGAGTAGGAAAAAAAGCCCTTTGTGACAATGTTTTCATTCGTATCTTTTTGTCACTATGGCCGATTTACAAAAGCAATGTACCATTACATTTGCTAGATACTTTTGGTTGTGAGGATGTATAGGGTTTGCAGGTTCTCCAAGAACCTGAGGTACCCAGAGCCAACTAAGCTGCACGGTACAATGGTTTTTTATTGTGTACTGAGTATAGACCAATTCATACAGTGAAATATGTAGAGTGAAAAATAAGTATCAAGGTAACCTATGTATTTCTGAAATGGGCACAATATATTCAACTATTCTATGCTCCCACATGTGGTTTGGTAAAAAGGGTACCTCACTTGCATGGGTAGGCTTAGTGGCTATGACAGGAAATAGCCCAAAATGCAACATGGATACATCACATTTTTCCACTCAAAAATGACCTGTTTTTTATAGTGGGAGCTGTGGATTTTGGGCCCTAGCTCAGCCGGCACCTAGGGAAACCTAGCAAACCTGTACATTTTTTTAAAACTAGACACCTAGGGAAGCCAGGTTGTTTTATCCAGAATCATTTCCAAACCTCAAACCTTGACTAAAAAACACATTTTCCTCATATTTCTGTGATGGAAAGTTCTGGAATCTGTGGGGAGCAACAAACTTCCTTCCACCCAGCATTTCCCTAAGTCTTCTGATAAAAATGGTACCTCACTTGTATGCTTAGTGCCCGCCACAGGAAAAGGCCCAAAACGCAACATGGATACATCACATTTTTCAATTCAAAACTGACCTGTTTTTTGCAAAGTGGGTAGCTGTGGATTTTGGGCCCCAACTCAGGTGGTACCTAAGGAAACCTAGCAAATCTGCACATTTTTGAAAACTAGACAACTAGTTGAGTCCTGGATGTTGTGCCTTGGGTGGATTCCATTAGGTTTTTTGCCCACAATGCCATGCAAACCTCAAACTTTGCCTGAAATCACACATTTTCCTTAAATTTCTGTGATGGAAACTTCGGGAATCCACAAAATTCCTACCACTCAGCATTGCCACATTTGTGCTGATAAAAACGCTGCTCCACTCGTGTGGCTGGGCCTAGTGCCTGCGACAATAACAGATCAAACCAAGGTCAATAGGAGCCCTTGTGTGGGGACTCCCATTGACCTCGGTTTGATCCACTCCTGCTCGGTAAGCAGCCTGATGTAAAAATAAATAAATAAAGGACTCCCTCTGGTGTAGAGCACCACAGGGGCTTTTAAGTACCTCCCCAGCGTCGCCCAATGGCCGACACCTGCACTGGGGAGGTAGTGCGGCTGTTGGACGCACTTAAAAGGTTAACAAGCAGGGTTCGACAGTATGCCCATAATCGACTGAACTCTTCTCTTAAACAGGCGATTGACTATAAGTACATAGCCAGGGGAACTTCCCTCTTAACAAACAGAGTTCGACAGTTTACCCATGTTTACCCATAACCGGAGGGGGCTCTCTTCTGTTAACAAACCAGGTTCGACACTCTGCCCATAACCGGAGGGGGTGGAATTACTCTCTTAACAAACAGGGTTCGACAGTATTCACAAAACCAAGGAACTCTTCTCTTATCAAATGGGTTTCAACTGTATGCCACTAACCGGGGAACTCTTCTCTTAAAAATGGGGTTCAACAGTATATGCATAACAGGAGGAACTCTTCTCTTAAACAGGGTTGAACAGAATGCCCATATCCGGGGGGAATGCCTTTCTTAACAAACAGGATTCAACAGTATGCCCATAACTATGGGAACTTCCTCTTCACAAACAGGTTTCAAAAGTATGCCCAGAACAGAGGGAACTCTTCTCTTAAAAACATGGGCTCTACAGTGTGCCCATGAGTGGGGGAGCTCCTCTCTGAACAAATAGGTTCAACAGTATGGCCATAACCAAGGGAACTCCCCACTTAAGAAACGGGATTCGGCAGTGTGCCAACAACTAGGGGAACTCCTCTCTTAACAAACTAGGTTTGACAGTATGCCCGTATCTGGGGGGAATGCTTCTCAACACAAGGGGGTTTGACAGAATACCTATAACTAGAGGGTGGGGGGACCCTTCTCTTAACAAACAAGGTTCTACCCCATGGGTACTCACAAACATTTTCGCAAGGACCACAAAGTTTGGTCTGTGATGTGACCGAGGGCAGCATCGATGCTATCAGGGTGGCAATCCGGGGGGGGAGGAGAGTCACTTTTGGTGCAAGATGGCTTTGAAATTAAAGGTGTATCTAAAGTCAAGTGGTACAGGACAACCTAGTTAGTTCCTTTCTTTAACTTCAATTAACCTTTAAAAAAAAAAAAGTCTTGCCTGTATATTTAACAGCTTTTTAATGATAGTGCTGAGTCGAGTGAACAGCGACCCAGTGCTGTGTTTGATCAAAGAGCCGCATGTAAGGGTCAGGAGGGCCATACTTTGAGTATCACTGTTAACTCTACCTTATGCCTATAACCAGGGGATGCACAGTTCCTGAACTTGTTTACGTGTATTTGGTAAATCTGCTCAACTGAAAATCAGCTGGAAAGGATCTTAAAGCATTTTGAGAGCCTCTGTGAAGGAAGCAACTTAACTATGATCTTATCATTTAAAAGCAATAGCGCTGAGCCAAATATTTTGCTTATGAAATGCTTTTATGACCATTTGTCTGCATTCTGTGACCAAAGTGTTACTGACCCAAAAACACAGACGTCTGTTGATCTGACAGATGCTGTGTTGCAATTTGTGAAACAACAACTCAGTTGCCTGTTGCAATAATTTTGCAGTGTGAGGCTATCGTAGGTAGGAGTGTGCGAAATTCACGTAATTTGCTTACATGTAATTATGCAAATTTCAGCAAGATTACACAAAATGCAAATCCATTATTTCAAGCTACATTTTAGTGTGAAATGAGACCTCGAGTCGATTTTGGCACATGGATGCATGTTTGCAAAAGCCACTCACGTTGTGTTGTTTCTGTGCATTCTGTTTTACTGCAAATGGCCCTTAATTGCAAAAAGTGGCATAATCGCATGATTTCTAGAATTCCACGTAAGAAGTGTGGGAAACATCCTTTTGGACAAAGCCAACACAGCACCGGCAAAATAACAAATGCGGCATTAGCACGCATTCGTTCAGCAGGCAAGTCATTTTAACGACTTGCATTTAGGGAGGCGCATTGGTGAAATAGTGTTTAAAATCCAACACCTTCCCTAATGTTGCGCAGACTGGAGTTGGAATAGTAAATTAAACTATTCCAACATTCAGCACCCCCCTAAGGCAAGTCGTTAAAACAACTTGCGTCCTAAAGACGCGTTCGTTCAGAAGACGGTGTTCTGAATGCATGCGTACTAAACGCATGCGGAATACCGTCATACATTCAAGAAGCATAATGCAAAATAGCCGAAATTAAGGTGACATGATTTACATTTCACACAAGCCTAATCTTATGTTGATATGCTGTGCAATCTCTGACATTCAGTGTTGGCGTCCAGAAATAATTGTTAGACAGAATTAAGTTTTACATTTGGGAGTTGTCAGTCAGCCCTCAAAGTAACAAAAAAGTATGTGACTACCATATTCATATTATATTGCTTCATCGTGCACAGAATCACGAAAGAGGCAAAGTTTCAGACCTTTGGGTGTACAATTAGGTAAGCCAACTCATTTTATAGTTTGATTCTAGTACTTCAAAGGTAAACCCTAGATGCTTTTATTAACTTGAGTTTTTTGGAAAGCGTGGATGAGGGAGCCGATTTTTCGCTTTATAGTTATTAATCTATATTAATTTATGTGGGTAGCCTTTCATACCACATCACAAAACTTTGGCACTGGAGCACAAAGGAGAGCAAATCCTTTGCATGATTTTTGCCATTTTCGTAACCCTAAACAGGGCAAACAGGTTTCACTCCCAATGCATGTTACAGAAAGATGTATGTACCAACTGCGATTTTAACACAGAAAATATTTCACGACAAAAAAGATAACAGAATAAAAATAGCACCTTCTAGTTATACATCTTTTTTTGCCACTTGTGAAATAAAACAAACACAACAACCTGATTTGGCCTCAAGTCTAGCCCCATTTTTCACGTTTATGAAAATATCATGCCTCCACTTTCTTATGTAAACAAAGCAAACATCTTTGAATTCACTTTGGGCAATATTACCCCTGGTGCTAGTACGCAAGCAAGAACAATAGTGCAACTGTTCGTACGTTTTTGCACCATTGAAAAGTTTCTCTAATATGGCCCCTGTTGTTGCATTGAGTCGATCTTGGACGGTGCACTATGTGATCAAATCAAAACTCTTCCAAAAAGACTAAGAGGAGCTGAATCTTGATGTGGAGATACTAACTGAAAGGGACTCGGGGACACCTGCTGGAGGACAGACTCCTGAGGAGGTATTATGAAGAACCAAGTTTTGTCCTATCCATAGACCAGTTATGGATTTGTATGTAATGCCTGCGGACTCCATAGGCCCTCAGTTACCCACAGGAGCTACCCCGCGGGATCAGTCTGGTAGCATCAAAAACAGGCAGATGATCTGGTAGGATCCCTCTTCCTTTCAAGTGTACTAACACCTCTGCATTGCTAGATCACCCCCTTTCACACTAAGGCACAAACATCATCAATGGAACATTGTGGTTCAGTTAACTGAAGGATGCTATGCAGCGCTTCAGCCATACACTGCCCACATTCATACATATTTAGTGATGGCTGAATTGACTGGAGGGCCAGTCGGAAAAGTGGCGCTTCTTACTGATGCTGAAGGCTGTCGCTGCGGCATTCATTATTACCTGCAGGTGACCCTCAAGGGCAGGTAACCTACTGGCCACAGAGGACCACCTCACCCGTCACCATGATTTCGTGAGTGACAGAGACACAAACCAAGGGCTACATTTAATGTTTTGTTGGGCTCCCCGATAAAAGAGAATCTTAAAACTAAGATTATTCACTAGCTTCCGCGAGTCCCTTACAGTACAAAATAGACTTGACGCTATATTAATCCAGGGCAAACCACTCCTTGGACCAGGGTCATCTCTACTGTTTAGGAATAAATTAAACAGGAGACATCTTGAGGACTTTAAGCTGCTTCGGATGGAGGGCTCCAAGGCTTAGCTTGTGCCATGCACAAAATACACTGTTTTAAATCTTTATTTTGCCAACATTGAGAATAACCTGGTCCTAGGTATTTTTTGTCACTGCACTGGTCATACAGAGTAGGGATCGGATTTAAAAACTGATCTATTGTTAATTGGCCAACATTAGATTAATTATTGTAGACATATCTAACAAAGCTCAGGATATGCTTCCCTTCTCTCACTTCCTCCCTTAACACATATCAAAATTGAATTAGCTTTTCTCAAACATCTAAGAGGCATAAAACT
Source organism: Calotriton arnoldi (assembly GCA_963921515.1). NCBI lineage: Eukaryota > Metazoa > Chordata > Amphibia > Caudata > Salamandridae > Calotriton > Calotriton arnoldi. Next base: position 698,062 of record CAWUFW010004716.1, read on the forward strand.
GTACAAGTTCTCATTAACCTGTTTCTTTGCCCATTATAAATGTATGGTTGATGCTATTGTCTTCAAGATGTAATTTAAATGCAAAATAATAAAGAATTACAACACAAAAAAAAAATCAATTTGATTTTTGAGGTCAGCAGTTGCACTGACCTCTTGCAAAGAGCCGCGCAGCACTGGGTCTCAGGGCCTTCAATGCGGGGCCTTCTGTCCTCGCTACATGTTGTGAGTACACTACATGGCATGAGTACATCCCCTTTGTAGGCTATGCTGCCCTCCGTGCAACTTAAGCAGGACATAACACACACAACCCCACCCAGATTATACGTTAATTCCAATAATGCAAACAGTCCTCTGTTTCAGTGCCTCGTGGTGCCATGTCTCTCTTTTTTAAAATGTTTTATTCCAACTAGTTTTATTGAAGTTTTGAATAAAACATAAAATACACAGTGCAATGTGTGGAAGAGTCGACAGTAAATTTCGAGGTGAAAGAGCCATGACAATAATCGAAAATAATATCCATCTATAGGTCGCGTAACATATAATCAGAAGGAACTTTTTGACATTTTAAAGTAAAGGTGTGTGGATGCATGAAATCCAGGCTGGCCGCGAGAGTTTCTACTGCTGCTGCAGTTTTCTCACCCTGTCGGCACTGTATATTTTAAGGGTGTCTGTGTCCTGCGATGCAGGCTGTGGCAGTGACGCGGGACCCACAAAGTCCATCTATCTGCGTAAGATGTCCCGCATCTTAGTATGGCTCGGAGCGAGACACTCGCCTGCGCCCTGCGCGCTGCGCATAGGCAAATCTTTCCTTCTTCTTTCATTACCCCGGCATGTACTGTCACTTAATTCTTATGTATGCAATCCCTCATGACAAATATGAGCTGCTGCCCGGTAATTCCTTTGATGCTCATTCTGTTCCTGGCCCTAATTACGGCTCCCTTCTCTGACATCGAGGCCGCCACGCTGCCAGAGCCCGACATTACACCTGTCAGGCTGGTTGTGCCACTGTCTCGTGCCCTTTCGTGCCAGTCAGATGGCGAAAAATGGAAGAGAAGACGGGGAATGGGATGCATATATTTGCATGAGCCCCGCCACTCTCTTCATAGGTCAGTGGGATCAGACATCACAGGCCAGGGTGGTTGCTAGGGCAACAGGCCTGCACCTCCTACACATTTTCACAGACTAGGGCTATATAAAACAGGAAAAAACGTCATTTCCCAGTTGCATCAGAACTGCTCGGCAAATGGAAAAGTTGCACAACACAGTTTAGCGAGGTTTGTGGCATTCGTGTGATACAGGCAGACCATATAAGGAATAATTATTTAACCATGGTCGTTTTATAGTTTCTCGTCTCCTTTTATTGTAATCTACATTTGTGTACCGGACCTGCAGGAACAAAGCAGGCCGGAGCCCGTTTCTGCATCAGGACCTTAAAACAAAGACATGCGTTTACAGCGCCGGCTTATCGCCGATTTACACGCAGAGCCAGTTTGGGGCCACAGTCTGCGTTCATTAAAGAACGCAGCAGTCGAATAGGATAACATCACTTACACGACAAGCTCGTGCTCTGGCCCCGCCCCCCCGGTCCTCTGATCTTAACGCGGTTTGAAGTGCAGTTTGTTAGCAAGATGCAGATTGGGGCTTGAAAAAGGAATCGCGTCAACTGGAAGCCGGTTCAGAATGTTTGTTTCAGAGTGCCCTCAACCAGGGCTTTAAGTGGGCCGGGTCTCACCGGTGCTGAGCACCGGCAGTTTTTTAAAGGGGGCCTCGAAACGGGTCTCTATCGGGCTCTGTTTTGTGCCCTGGCAATTTTTCCGGACTGCAGTGACATCAGACTGCTGTCACTGCAGTCCGGAAAAACAGACCGCCTAGTGCCAGGGCACAAAACAGAGCCCGATAGAGACCCTTTCCAGACAGTAGGCACATCCTGTGCGTTGCTCACTTCTCACAAGTGGAGAAGTTAGGGCATGACGTCATGCCAGGTGAGGTTGTAGGGGAAGGAAATCCTTTAAAGAGTCATTTTCTCTCTGGATTTCCCTTCTCTTTCTGAAACTCAGGAGCAGCAGCATTGTCGTGGTGTCACCAGGGCTGTAAGTGGAAACTTTTTCAATATGATATACACGCCATAGTTGCTGCTCATTTATCTTATGTAACTAACGACCATTGACAAAGCCAATAGTCCTGACTTGTTGTAGGTATGATGTTACTTGTATCATATATCGAGATGCAATGACAGAAGTAGCAAAATACAATTCGGGCGCACACTATGCTAAGCACAGATTTTTAGCTTAGGTGTTTTTAAGCCACGCCCCTAATTACATTGGTCACGCCCCTTAGAGAGACCCCCCAGTTTTTTCATCCCACTTAAAGCCCTGCCCTCAACACATGAGACATTGAGTTATTAGACTCCAAAGCAGGGCTTTACGTGGGATGAAAAAACTGGGGGAGGGTGGTCTCAAAGGGGCGTGACCAATGTAATTAAGGCCGTGGCTTAAAAACAGATAAGCTAAAAATCTGTGTTAGCATAGTGTACCGCCCGACTTGTATTTTGCTGTTTCTGTCATTGCATCCAGATATATGATACAACAAGTAACATCATACCTACAAGTCGACGATTGTTAGTCGTACAAAATAAATAAGCAGCAACTATGGCTTGTATATAATATTGAAAAAGCTTCCACTTAAAGCCCTGGTGACACCACGACAATGTTGCTGCGCCCGAGTTTCAAAAAGAGAAGGGAAATCCAGAGATAAAATGACTCTCTTTAAAGGATTTCCCTCCCCTACAACGCTCACCTGGCATGACGTCATGCCGTAACTTCTCCTCTAGTGAGAAGTGAGCAGTGTGAGCACGTGCACATGATGTGCCTGCTGTCACTGCAGTCTGGGAAAAAACGGATAGCCTGTGCCAGGGTACAAAACAGAACCTGATAGAGACTGGTTTCGAGGCCCCCTTTAAAAAACAGCCGGTGCTCAGCACCGGTGAGACCCGACCCACCTAAAGCCCTGCTCCAAAAAATTTATCAAAAGGCAGCACTCCGCATGTGTAACAAAACACAAATATTGACTGGCCCCTATGCCCCGGGGTACAGAGGTTCTAAATCTGGAACTGCAAGGGAGCGACGCAAGTCAGTGGGGGAAAGTACAGGTGTGTTACAGCCCAAACCCCAGCACCAAACAGAGCGACATCCTGGACACGCCTACTGCCGGCGACAAGTACAGGTGTGTTACAGCTTGAACCCCTGCATAAAACAGAGCGACATCCTGGACACGCCGACTACCGGCAACAAGTACAGGTGTGTTACAGCCCGAACCCCAGCACCAAACAGAGCGACATCCTGGGCACGGCTACTGCCGGCGACAAGTACAGGTGTGTTACGGCTTGAACCCCTGCAGGAAACAGAGCCACATCTTTGACACGCCTACTGCCGGCGACAAGTACAGGTGTGTTACAGCCCAAACCCCAGCACCAAACAGAGCGACATCCTGGACACGCCTACTACCGGCAACAAGTACAGGTGTGTTACAGCTTGAACCCCAGCACCAAACAGAGCGACATCCTGGACACGCCTACTGCTGGTGACAAGTGCAGATGTGTTACAGCTCAAACACCAGCAACCAGCAGAGCAACATTCTGGACACGCCTACTGCCGGCGACAAGTACAGATGTGTTACAGGTCGAACCCCTGCACGAAACAGAGCGACATCCTGGACCTGCCTACTGATGGTGACAAGTACAGATGTGCTACAGCTCAAATCCCAGCACCTAACAGAGCGACATTTTGGACACACCTGCTGCCGGCAACAAGTACAGGTGTGTTACAGCTTGAACCGCAGCACCAAACAGAGCAACATCTTGGGCACGTCTACTGCTGGTGACAAGTACAGGTGTAATACAGCTCAAACCCCAGCACAAAACAGAGCGACATTTTGGACACACCTGCTGCCGGCGACATGTACAGGTGTGTTAGTGCTTGAACCGCAGCACCAAACAGAGCAGCACCAAACAGAGCAACATCTTGGGCACGTCTACTGCTGGTGACAAGTACAGGTGTAATACAGCTCAAACCCCTGCAGGGAACAGAGCAACATTCTGGATTGCCTACTGCAGGAGTGGTCAAGAGACCTGGTTTTTCCTCCACGCTGAATTGCCCCTTTAAGGAATACAAGTTTAATGAGATCCCCGAACCAGACGAGTAGTGAAGTTTTTAGGTGCAGTTGCATGAAAAGTTATAACTATACTCTGCACAATTTAATAAGCTCCCTCGTAAAAAATATCGCGGCAATTCTCACTTTAGCAAACTCGATAATGGGGCCTGACAAATTATCTAGTTAGGAGTTTTGCTCCTCTCTTGCAGACTTCCAAGTCGCTATTTTTTTAGTGCCTTTTGCTGAATAAACTCCTTCATTTTACATTTATGACTGTCCAAATTCCACTGTAGAGGTGGGACATTTGTGCATTCTCCACAAATCATTCATAGAACTATATTCAACTTTTTAAGTATAGAGTCTATTCCTATCTCGTTTGTAGCTCTTCTGGAGGGTCTATGGACAAAGTTGTCTTTGTCTAAAAAATATTTATTGGTTTTCAAACTTAACCAGTACCGGTTCTTTAAGTCACAATTAGCAGTACAAAGCAGGAAGTGTGAAAGAAAGTGTCACGGTACAGCATAAACCATTGACAGTAAGTGAGAAAAGACAAAGGGTGTGAGAGACTTACACTAACTATAGCAGAGTTTCATCATGACCATGAGCTAAAGAAACAGAAATGCATTAGACTATAGAGTACAGCACTTCATCGGTTAGACGAAAAATAATACAGACAACATTGATATATCATGGACAAGGCGATGAACCAAGAACGCTGGGCATTAGTCACGGTGGTTTATCATCTGATTTTAGAATAATTTTGAGCATAATAGAGACTCGAGCAGTAAACTCAGCTGTTTTTTTAGGCGCAATCTCAAAAGGGGAGATACAGAGCCTTCCGCTTGTGCCCAATTAAAGAACTCAGACCTCAATTTGGTAAATTCTGGTGCCTGAGGTGACCTTCCACCAGAGTGTGATAGCTCTTTTTACTAAAAAGAGAGCCAAATCTATGAGTCTCCATCTCATCTTGTCTGTCCTAGGCCTCGCCGTAAGTCCTAGAAGACAGATCTTGGGTTCCAACAATCACCGTTCACCTGTCCAGTTTGCAATCGAGTTATTTTACTCCAGAAAGTTTCAATGATCGGGCATGACCATACCATATGAAAGACTGTTGCTCAGGGTTAGAGAGTCTCCGGCATGCATCAGCAACAGTAGGAAATATTCTGTGCAATTTAGAGAGGATAAGGTAAGTGCGGAATCGATAGTAGAATTGTAAAACATTTATAAAGGCGTTTGCAGAACCTTTACCCACATATTTGAGAGAGGCTTCCAAACTAACATCGGGGAGGTCTTCCGCCAAGTCATTTTCCCAACAAACTTTTAGAGTATTCAGGTCCTTGTTTTGTGTGGATTTAAAAGATTTATAAATATTGGAAATCATATGGCAACCTTTCCCCCCCTCACCTTAAGAGTATCTGCTTGGTGCGGTCTGTTTCTGGTTCTTCATGAGTGGGGTCCCACAGAGAGTCCAACTGCTCTTTTCCAGGCTGCAGGTATTAAGAACTGGCCAGATTGTATATTGTGTTCCTGCCTTAATTCGCAAAAGACACAAAATTCCCAGAAGCATAAAACTGCTCCACATGTATGATATTAGGGGTGTTCCATATGGTCAAATTAGTCAGTTCTTTGATTTGGTGTAACCTTCTGGGACCCGCAACGGTAGGTCTGGAGCATATACAGCAGGTTGCTTGATTTTTTGAAGATATCTGTGCCAGCAATGTCTGACTACTACTAACAACAAGTGAGGTGTTTCATTAGAGAGCCGCTGTCGCCGAAAAAAGGTTCAGCTACAGTGTTCCCTTCAATGTGAAGCCTATATACTTTGATTCAGGTGTTTGAGTTAATGTTAGCCACAGCGCAACCCATTGGAGATGCACCACAAAATAGTAAATCTCAAAATCGGGAACTTTGATGCCTTCATCTATAGGAAGGTAAAATTTGGATAAGGTCATCCTATGTCTACTGTTTCCCCTAAATCACATCTTCTTGTACTGTGTTAACATCTCAGAAAAAATACTTGTGACTACGAGAGGGAGCGTGGAGAAAAATACAGAAAACGGGGGAAAAGGATCATATTAGATATAGCTACCCTACCCCTGGGTGAAAGGGGCAATGTTTACCAAAATCTCACGGATGTTCTGGCAGTTGGCAAACTCCAATCTAAGATGCCTGAAATTATAGCAGGATGCTTCTCATAAATGTTGACCCCTAAGTATTTCATTTTGTGTTAAGCTAATTCGAGACCACCCAAATCTATTCCAGCAAGCACCTGCGCCCGTTGGGCCTATAAGAGTATTATACATGTTTTAGTCTTGTTTAACTTTAGCCCTGAAACTCTACCAAATTCTTTGAGTGCCTGCAAGGCTATTGGGATGACTATACGAACATCCTCAAGGGATAGCAGAACATCGTCTGCATATGATGTGATAATGTGAGTATGGCCTTGCAGCGCCAAGCCAATTTGGTTCCCCATTTTTCGCATGTGGTTTGTATCAGCTCCATTGCCAAGTAAAACAGCAATGGGGACAAGAGGCCACCTTGCCTGGTCTCTCGCTCAATTTGAATCAGGTGTGTTATAGTTCTGCCTGTTTTAATGCGCACTTTGGGAGTAGCATAGAGGAGTTTGATCCATGAAAGGATCATATCTCCAAATCCAACTGTCTTCAGATATAGGTAATTCGAATCGAGCGTATCAGACGCTATTTCCTTATCGATTGATAGTACCGCTGCATAAGCACTGTTCCCTGGTATCCGATCTATAACAGGAAATAATCTGTGCAGATTAGAAGCAGTATTGCTTTTTAGGACAAAACCAATTTGATCCACATGAAAAAGTTGCGGAAGAACTGTCCGTAGTTTATTGGATAGGATCGTACCTAAGATTTTATTGTCTAAGTTTAAGATGGACAGTGGCCGGTATGAGGAACAATCTAACTGATATCTACCTGGCTTTAGCAACATCGTAATAACTGACCGGTGGTAGGGGAAGTGGGCGCTTCTCATGAGGAGCTAAGAACATCTCATGCAGTCGGAGCAATAGAGCTGATTGGTAAAATTCTATGGCTAATCTATCACTACCTGGTATTTTCCATGTGGCCAGATGGTCTATGGGTGTATTCATTTCCACCAGCGAGAAGGGGATGTATCTCAATTAGCAGACTGATGTAGCACTGAGCTGGGTAGGTTAGCAGTTTGTATGTAGCATACCTGTGTTTTGAAAACCAGGGTTGAAAAGGTTGCTTTATGTTATGAGTATTTGTAAAACACACATCTCATCTGGGATGGTGTCCAGGCGCTAGAAAGAAGGGGCTGCTCCAGCTCTTACACAGGCCGAATGTAGGTAACCCCCGGGTTAATGTTTAGTTGCGTGTTTAATAGTAGCCTTGGGAGCGTCTAATCGCAGTGATAGTTGATTGTGGGTTAACAGACTGACACAATCTGGCGAATACTTTCCTGCATTAATCCCCCATAGAATGTATCAGAGCAATGTATTCTTTGTGGTCACGTGAGCTTAATCTACTGCGCACCTCCGAGTGTAAACGTAAGTTTTGGAGACGATCTGCGACCTTTTGTGTTACATGTGGACAACATCTTCTTAACGGAGTTTTTTCATCTCTACATTGGGCTGCTCACTTTTTCCCTTATTTGTAACCCGGGAAACTGCTCTTAGGTAAACTTCTTACATGTCGGCATTATTTTAAATGGTAATATAAAGGAGCAGGTACTACCCCAGAGTACCTAGTGCTACTGAAGGGCTGGTAACTTCTCAATCATCGCACTGTGCCAGTGCAGGTACTCCGCACCTGTCAGTAGCTGCCTATTTGAAGCACTGCACACTGATGAAAAAGCTTTCAGGTAAAGCGCTTTGATAAATACCGGGTCTTCTTTGTGCTATGTAAAACTGCCTGCCAGCTAATACATAAATCACTGCATGTTGCCTAAACTTCAATATCTCAAAACTCATATCATCTCCTTTCACTCACGCCCTCCTAACAGAACTATCCCATCTCCTTCCCACTCCTCATGGCCAATGTGGGATTTCTTTTACAGTGGAATGAGGCACTCCATTTTAATCTCCTTGACAGTTATTCTGTCTTTTCCAAAATCTGCACATCTCACACCTTTCATTCTGCCAAGAGCCAGTTGACATATTTCCAGAAAGGCGGACTACTACAACAACACTAAACCTACCACACTACTCATAACACATTAACACTACATCCACTAGAATCCTCCGTTGTACAGCTCCTGTTGCATCTTGACACTACTCGGCTGAAAACCCTACCTCTTGCATTAGGTGCGACCACACTGGACCACTTTGACAAATCCGTCAAACACAGCATCCTTGAACTGAAATACCTCTCACATAGTATTTCGTGAATATCTAAAGTTTGATACAACTGCTTTAATTGGCTGGTAAAGTTTCACTCCTCACCCTCTCTCTCCTATAGTATGAGGTTTTTATTCATCATTCAAGTCCTGTGCAGCGTTTGATACAACCTCTATGTACATGACAGCTTATGACACTCTGAAAAGTAAACACTAAACAAGTACAAAATGTATGCTGTAATATATTATAACACTACAATATATATGTTTATTTTTCACATGTGTATGTATATATATATATTTATGTATACATATACATACATATATTCATGTGGAAAATAAATAATAAGGGTCATGGAATGGAGAGCAAAATCATTGAGGACAATCTTTAGCATTCCATATAGAAGCACAGGCACTTTTGATCATGCACAAGCACTTTACTGGAGTAATAATGTTAAGAATGAGGAATTATTGTGGTGCAGATCAATCTAATATATTATTATGGATATGTAGATTTTCCTCTTCTCTTCCCCCTCTGTGTTTTTCTCCTCCAAATAATCAATGTGTTGCTCTATAGAAGGAACTTCCAGTAGAACAAACAAATAATGGTTATGTTGGTCTTTTTGAGAAAATCTTGGCACCATTATACCTGAACCTGTAATTTAGAAATGAAACTTTTGACGCCATGGAATCACTAGCTCATTGGACAAATTTGAGTGGTGCATGAACATTCTATTTGGATCCAAATTATGTGAAGTTGTGGACTTCGAAAGAATACATGTACAATACATAAGAATACATGTACAATACATTGTAAGGCTCCTCTTAACCTTGCATTCTACTAATTAGCTTTGGATCAATATGATATTTTATTCTTATATACAATGTATTGGTAAGGTTGGAAAATGGATGGCAAAAAATCCACTATAGTGAGTAGGTTCACACTCTAGTAGTTGAATGGGTTGTGAAAACTGATGTTGGACTAGGTCCTACTATGTAAATAAAAGATGGCCACTGTGATTGCAACACTGGCCCAGTGGAAGGCGTTCAGCCAAAATGCGTCGGATGTTATTTTTGAATACTTTTTTGCACTCATATATGCTTACGCTCACCTAAGGTTTATAATAAAACCTTCTTATTTTTGCACAATTTTGGCTCATCTCATCTTCTCTTTATTTGTGCTGCTGCAACCACGTGATGAGGAAGTTACGGTGTGGTGAGACATTTATATATAGATATATGTTACCTACTAGCGGTCGCCAGTAGGTAGTTCTAGTTAGGATCTAGCTTCCATAGGAAAAGCATTTTTGTTTTGCTAATAACTTTGGCGCCATTTGAGGAATCTTCATGAAATTTTCAAAACGAGTATGCCAGTTCCTTCAGCTACTGTCTGGAAAGTTTCAGGGTGCCGAGAAAAATGAGGGGTCCCAAAACACGTTTTCTCTATGCAATTTCCAATAAGGATTTCAGACACGACTACAGCCCAAACGCTGTACAGAATTACACCAAGTTTGGCAGAAAGCTACATCTTGGCCCAGGAATAGTGTTTTTTTTTAAATTTGATGTAAATCTGTTCAGTAGTTTGGGAATTATTAAAGAAAAAATATTTAAATATATCTAGAGATGCGAATCCTCCGCGGATCCGAGAGATCTCAAAATGCGATCTTATTGGCTGCCACCTGATCAACCAGGAAGTGGTAGCAGCCCTCTTAGGACTCTGGACTCAGCCCATGTCCTAAGAAAAAAAGGCAAAAAAAACCACGAGGGGTCAGGGTAGGAATACCCTGACCCCAGGCCAATTTTACGAAATTTTGCTGCAAATTCGTGGATGATCCACGGCAAAAGTAAAACAAAAATCTAAAAGAAAAATAAGCACAGTCGTGTGCGCTTGTTTTTTTTCTCATGCATCCCCTGGGTGGGCCAGATCCTGGGATGGGGGGGGGGGACAATATACATATAAAAGTGGAAGGAGCAGGCCGATTTTGGCCCCGGGGAACCCATTCCCTGCAGCCCAGCCAAATTCAAAAAGTGGAAGGGGGGGCACACAGACCCACTCCCTGGGCTGATTTTGGCCCCAGGGATCCCATCCCCCAGGGCCTGGCTGCAACTACAATAGGGAGGGGTTGTGAGATCCCCTCACTGAGCCATTAATGGCCATAGGGTCCCCATCCCCCAGGGCCTACTCAGTCTATGTCCTGGGGAGCCCACCCACGGGACCTAGCGGTTTCCCTGCCTGCACTGTCTTGGGCAGGGAAACCTGTATTTGCTCTTACTTGGCGGGGCAACTTCAAAACTCCCGCCAAGCAGGAGCAAACACCAAGTCCATTCCCAGCGGGCAGGAGCATGAAAAATGCTCCCACTCGCTGGAAGCAGATTTTACATCTGTTTTCCTGCCCACACTAAAGCGGGCAGAGAAACAGATAAAAAGAATGGTCCCGCCCGCAGAGAGCAGCATTTTCAGCTGCTCCCTGTAAGTGGGAGCAATGCCTGCTCCTGCTTGAGGCAGGGAGCCAGCTAGGGCCGTGGTGTTCCCCCCACGATCTCCAACCATAGTGTGATGGGTGCCCTGGGGGGGGGCACCAACCCTTTGTTGGCGGACCCCAGTGGTATGGGTTGGCTGCCTTTGGGGGGTTGGCCACAGGCCCTGGCCTTGTGGCCAACCCACGCTGCGCATGGCCAAAGGCTGTGCTCAGCGTGGGTTGGCCACAGGGCAGTGCACACCATGGGGTTGGCTGCGTGCGGGGGGTTGGCTGGGTTATGTCAAGAAACTATAACTTGTTCCCTACAGTAACTATAACTCGCACCCTCATCATGCCCTCCTAATCACCCCACATATTACATCAGTCATGACATCTTCTATGATATCATTGATAATATCGCTGCAACACTTGCAATATAATTATTGATGAGAAAACCGTGTATAGTGGGGCTATAGTTACCTTAGGGCACGAGTTCTAGTTTCTTGACTTAACTATAACTGCTGAATTTCTAGGCTTTTATGAGTGTAAAATCAGAACCCAACTATTACGTCCCTATAACCTTTGGTTTTTTAGTCAATTTCTATGTTTTTCTAAATTCTATTGCCTAACAATAACTTCCCTGTAACTTTTTTAAATGAATTTCTATAGTTTTTTAATGCTATTTCCCTATTATAACGTCCCTGTAACCTTATACATATATGTGTACAAAAGTATACATATAAGACATTTGTATACATTTTGAAATTAAAAAAATAAAGTTTTTTCTTTAAAAAAGTAATGTAGTGAAGTTTGTTTACATTGCTAATAAAGGTGAGCCCTGGTTCCAATGGAAGCTGTATTCAATGGAAAGTGCTCATAATTACTAGCACTGTTTTAGTAGGGATGCATCACAAAGGAGCATCAGGCAAGTTAGGAAATGATTACAGAAGAAGCTGTATTTTTCTTTTAAACAGTATACCAAAGCTAGCAAAAAGAAGGAATGAAATATGGACTTGGCATTCAATGGAGCGGGACACCACGCGTGGGGATGGGAGGGCAATGGATGCTGCGCTTCTGACGGGCTCTCTTGTTGATGAGAGTTTAGCATCATTCTAGATCATCTATACTACAAGTAAGGAACAGTAGTTCAGAAATTGGTTTCCGGCTTTCAGTCACAATGAGAATAATGTAATCCGAACATACTGGAAAAAGGTTCAGCACCCTTCCTTATTTGTAATTCAGTGTCCTGTCTGGAAACCCCAACTTTCTGGTTGTGGGACGAGGTAGAGGGGACATTTTCCTAAATGATCCACAATTCCATTCATTTTTTTTGCAATATTTAGTACCACAGAATTTCTGAAAAGCAAGAGGGTATTTTCGAATCAAAGTATTTTATGGAGGAAAAAAACCCCAGAAACAGGGTATGTTGATCGTAAGAGATGTGTCAATATTGAAATACTTCTAAGATACTTTCTAGGACATACATCTCATTACCAGCAAACATTCGGTTTCACCACAAGTTATGGGATGGATAATTCAGAATGATGACTGAAACAAGGTTAGGTGACAGTTTTGGAAAGAAGTCGGCTCTTACCCAAGGAATGTGCTGCAGTGGTTTTCGAACTAAAAAATCGGCCCAGTCCTAGATCTCCGAGCTTCACGACTCCGGTGGCGGTAATGAACACATTTGCGGGTTTTATGTCTGCAAAACATCAAAACATAGGGTGTGGTTACTGTAGAGTACTGTTACAATGGACTTTAAAAGGCTTCAGAAAGTTTTTAGTTCCAGATGCCCAAGGTTGTGCTCAAGGAAGATATAAATGTATTACAGCGAAATTAAAGTCCTGAAGGCACTTTTTAAAATATTAGAATTGGGCAATGACTTAAGTCAGTTCTTGGGTTCCCAGTTAAGAGTTTGCATGAATGTAATAATGCGAAGAAGTGAATGACAAACATTGCATATCCGCTGTAACCGGTTTTAATGTACTCTCCTTTCAGACTACATGATCTAATCCCTCTCGTCTGTTTTCTATGTTCTCTCATACTTTTCCTGATCTCCCTTTTACTCCTTTATTTATCAAAGTAATGCACCGCACCAGCGTCAATGCTCATCAGACTCTGAAGAAATGTAGCCTTCAGAAGCCTGTCGCGTATAACGAATACATATTTATGACTAATAGAAAGGGGGTTAAAAAGGAACCAAAAAGTGAGGAAATTATGACCAAATAACTACAATGGGCATAATACAGTGGGAAATAAATTTCTAAGCTATCAAATATCTGCAAAAGTCATGTAGTGGATGAACTGTGAAATACTCACCTACAAGGTTCACAATGTAATGGGAAACCAGAAAAAGATGAAAGACTGCTAAAGCTGAAGGACTCACCTTCTAGTCATTGATGTAGGTGTGCTTGGCATGCGGCCACAGCACATCTTATGGGATTCAGATGTGTACGCGCACTCAGAGAGAGGTCTACAAGCGGATCTAGGGCATCAGCTTAGGCAGCCATCTTATGCTCGGTCAAAAGTCCAGAAATCTGCCCTTTTTAAGTCTATGGGCAGCTCCCAAGCATGTAAAATGTTATTTTCTGTGAGGTGCTGAAAATCCTCGGATTGTTGCTTAGCGGCACAGACTTCACATCATCCGAACAGGTGCAGAGAATGATCTTGTATGAATACTTAGCTGCTTGCAAACAGGCAGTGCTGCACTCCTCTGATGGGCTTGTTATTGAGCTAGACATGCATTAGGAGTTGCCTTGAAATAAAAATTGCTACACTGATCATATGATTAAATAGGATGCCTACAATCACCACCACGTACCTGGACGTGAGAGCCTGGGCGACAAACCTGAAATTAAAATGTAAAACACCAACCTTGGCTTAGATCCCATGCTTTCTTCTATACCATACCCACCGGGTCAGTGGGATCATCTTTACTACCGGTGTCATGAGATGTACTATTGGGGTCACATCTTTTGCTGGCGCTTTATTTAAGTATGCCTGCTGAAACAGCTCCTCGTGCATTACCAGATACATTTCCAAAACATGCTAAAAACACTGAAACATGCTTGTGAATGGAAAACGGTAAAGAACACCAGACTAACATTACTTGATGCCAGCACCACGTTTCATTGGGGAAGGAGCGATATTGCACATGAATGGAGCCAAAAATAAAATCCTTGGGAGGAGAAGGACTGAAGCAGAGCCACCAGCCAGTCTTCTTCAAAGAAAGTAAGGAACTTCAGCACCATCCTTGATGCAAAGCTCTCTCTCTCAGACACCTCTAGTCCACGCCATGAATAAAGGGGTCAAAAATTAGAAAAAAATATATCTTTCTTCACATTGGACACTTGGTGGAGCTCATCGCAGTGATGGACTGGACACACCACAACTGCTACAATACAATGTCATTCATACAGGGCTACCTACAAAACAAGTTGAACCTTCAAAGGTTGCATGGCCAAGAAGTCCAAATGTGCCTGACTTTTGGAACAGAAAACATCAAACTTGCACTAAGAAAGCTCTATTGGCTCTTCGATGGAAGAGTCAAGGTCCATTTCCTGTACCTTGTCCAAAAATTCCAATGGCTGAAATGCCCAGAACACTTGTTCTACCTAGGCCCCTCTTTATAAGCCAGTGAGGGACCTTTGCCCAATGACTGCACACTGCATCACTCAACAGTACTATAAATGCAGCTCCTTGGGAGTCCAGCTCCTGACACTAAGATGCCTCAATGTCCAAGCGTAGAAACAGTTTTGAGAAGAATTGTTCAAATAATACAGATCGAGTAATAGGATTAGTCCTCGGTGTCACACCTAACCAGGAGCTGTGTGGTTTCCAGCTCAGCCCGGTGACCTGCAGCTTTGCACCTTTAAAGGCTGAACCCAAACAAATCCTTATTTCACTTATTCTTAAAGAGCCTATCACGTCACAAGGAAGCATGTAGAGAGAGGACAGAGCACCTATTGTGTTGAATGCCATGAACCCAAACCTACGCCGAGCTAAACTATGTGTGGTAGAGAAAATAACTAAAAACAAAACTTTTGAAAAGAGCCTACAACTATTTTCTACAAAAGAAAGGGGTTGCAATTGAAGAACATCAGAAAACATATAACCCCACTTATCAGTATAAAGCCCCACCTGAATGACCTGCAATGACATACTTTTTTTGTTTGTTTTTTTAACTGTGGCCACTACTCTGTTTTTTTTAGCTGAGAATACCCGAAACCTAACATATGCCTTTGTTTGGATGTTTTTTATGTCGTACTGGTTGCGCCTTTTTTTTTGCACAGTGGTTTGAATTCATAGATACATTGTTGTGATAACAGGAGTAGCACCATTAAAGGGGTTGCTGAGCATGCACGCGTAGTGCCATTGACGGGGTTGCTGAGCATGCGCACGTAGTGCCATTGAAGGGGTTGCTGAGCATACATGAGCGGTGCCATTGAAGGGGTTGCTGAACATGCATGCGCTGTGCCATTGAAGGGGTTGCTGGGCATGCACGCACAGTGCCATTGAAGGGGTTGCTGAGCATGCACGCGCAGTAGATTTCTACTAATAAAAGGAATATTCAGAGTATTTTTCAGTTACCTGAAGGTCTTGGAATTCAAGACAAAGTCCACAGGGAGCAAGTGAGGACAATGACAATAGTTGGCCTTTCGTTTTTGGTAGTTTACTTCAGTATCATCTGAACTGAGTTACTAAATATGCAGGGATTTAGGACACACCACTTTTACTCATTTTCTAGATGTGTGGCAGTGCCTCCCTAGATTAATTTCTACACTCTACTCAACAATTTAAAAATAGGATCTTGACTCTAGCGGGTCTCAGAGAAGTACTCTGAAGGTGGGTGTGATGGGTGGAAGAACATCCAAGAATCTGTGACTAGGCAGTTTTTTGGAGAGGCCGCTGAAGTGACCCTCTATATAAGATATTCTTGAAAGGAAGCTTTACACCACAAATCTGAACAATACGTCCTCAATATCTTCACGCTCGGGAGGACTTCAAGCTGGAATGGATATTTTCTGCATAGACCTCTGCCTGTATGTCGGGCTCTCAGTGTCAACACTCCTGTTTTGAAGAGAGAGGTTCCACATCGCACTGTGTCAGCTCTGTGCCACCATTAGTTTGGTGCACCAAAAAAGCCTCCTTTTGATTAGCCACGGACTTTGTAATCTGTGTAGAACAGTAATTCAGCTACATTGATTTTGTTAGCTATTCTAGTTCCTTTTCTGGCTCCATATGCAGCTTGAAGAGAGGAGTGCTGAACATCCTAGTGTTTGGTTGTGTGCAATCTAATGCATAATAATAATAATGAAACTTATAAAGCGCATAGCTACTTCAACAGAGGTGTCCCAGGGCTAGTAGGTCAAAACTCCAGGGAAAGGTCACAGAAGGCCTAAGGAAGAGCACAGGTTTTTAAGTTCTTTCGGAACATAAGTTCTGTCTTTGACTGCTGCAGATAGTTAACTCCAAACAAGTCACCTTCCATGACGATGTGATCCAGTTCAGGACTGAGCCACGAATAGTTATACGGTATGCCCAGACGTGGGTCCCGTGCACACTGTCACTGGAACCAAGCTATACCTCGCTGATGAGCCCTAACTAGGGCAAAATCAGTCCTAGGTTTCTTACGTTCTGGTTCAGGAGCGCCTGGCCTGGCAGTTCAGGCTGGACTTTTCCCTTTGGAGCAAGGTTGAGACTGATTTGCCTATGGTGTGTAAAATCACGATGGACTGGGAATTACCAGTGGCTGAGATTAATTCAAACATGCCATCCATCACTTTTTCGTTTACTTGCGAATAGTAGTACAGTGCTCTGCCCATACTTGCCGTATGCCATCGATTCCTCTTGCTGTGGCTATTGCTATGTGGCAGAGTGTCAAGGAACTGGACTCTGACATCTTTAAAGGTTTGACCCTCTCCACCAAAAATCCTAACATCAAAGTCTACGAGCAAGGGCCTTGCGCACTGCGTCACATTAGAGAACAGCTCTCAAGCGTGCAGAAATATTGACCTGAATGTGCTACTACCTGGGGATGAGGCTTCGGTGTTTGGGTTCTGCCACCAGCACTATTACCAGGGTAATAAGTAATATGTAATGCAATCCTGAGGCATGCACGAGGCAGCAGGACCATCCCTTTAAATGGGATTCACGCAGAAGGCTGCCCAAACCCATCTTAATCAGGTACATGGTACCCTGCTTTTGCCTCTTATTATTTCGTGAATACTCAGAAGGCACTTAAGCAGCACATGTCCCTACGCATGCCCGGCTGCTGGTTTTCCACATTAACAGTGACAGCTTTAATGCTGCAGCAGATTCTATTGTAACTCTGCAATCTGCACTCCTAAAGCAAGGTTGGCTTCCATTTCCTGAACCACGACCATTCCTCGCAGGGAAAAACCATTATTAATAGTCAATGTCTTTTAATAACGGGAATCGAGCAGTTTGTGCAGAAAATGGTCCATTCATTAAACTACAAAGAGTGGGTTCAAAAATAGGACATTTCTTTGTAAAAAGTGTCTGGAGGCAGCTACTAATCTGATGGTCCAACGACCCTTCTAACAGATAGCTACCAGGACGCACGAATGCACGCCTGTTTAGTAAGGCACACGTTTGTGCATAATAAGGCTACATAAAGGCACGCACTTGTGCATAATAAGGCTACATGAAGGCACGCACGTGTGCATAATAAGGTTACATGAAGACACACTTGTGCATAATAAGGTTACATGAAGACACGCACTTGTGCATAATAAGGTTACATGAAGGCACACACTTATGCATAATAAGGTTACATTAAGGATAGCCACAGTCTGCGGATAAGTCATTAGTGCAGCAGGGTTGCATGTCGGAATCATAGATTGGGGAGTAATCATTTAATGCAATTTTTTTTTTTTTTTTTAGACAGAGGGCTATAAGGTGATTTGCCCAAAATCACAGCACATTAAGCCAAAGCTGGGAATAGATTCGAACATGGATCATCTTAAAGGTCAACAGCTCTAGCCACTTTGGCACATCTCCTGCTCTTTTGCGTCTCAGAACAATCCTTTTCCTGGCGATTAGAGTTATCCAATAAAAATGAACGTCTGCAAAATAGCCAACCTTTGATTGACCTTACGTTAGGAGAATACAGAGGGGTCGTGGCCATGACTCGAATTAACCCATGGCTGAAGATGTCCATTTTGATGAGATAATGGGCTGGTATAGCTTTATGCAGCTGCACAATCCACATATCTTAAGGCTGAAAACAGTACCCCTATTAACCTACTGTGGACCAGTCCAGATGGAATCATATAAAGTAGGGATGAGATGCAAATAAGTATACTGAAACTTGCAAAAAAAGGTTTTTGTTTTGCTTTTGAACTTGCCATTGCCCCTCTCCCAGTGTCCACTAAGCCTAGCAGTCAGAAAGCCACGCATAGCAGACCAGGACATCAATGATCCTGTTGGGATATTCAGATAAATGTCTTTCAGACTCTTGTGACAGAATATTGGAGCCATGATTCATGTCCAAGATGACGCCAAGTCTCCCTTGATTCCTAAAGGTGGCAAAGGAGGGGTTTCTCCCTTCATCAAATCAGCAAAGTTTTTTCTTCCACTTTCCATACTTCTTCTGAGGAGGACTAGGCTCTGCAGGATTTGTAGGGGATTCCGTCTAGATTGTCATATGTAGGTTTTTCTGCACTTTATCCTTACCCCTGAATAAGGAGTCGCATTTTCAATGGAGTATAATGTATTCCCTGCTCCTGATCACATCACAATGGCAGAGAAACTCTCCCAGACTTCTGTTCTCTGAAATCCACAATGTGGAAGGCTTCCCTACCAGGACAAAGTTCTGCCATGTTGGTTATTAAACTAGGCCCTCTCTACAACAAATGTATTCCAGAAAAAGACAGCAAGGACATCCCACAGGAGGGTAGTCAATGCACGAGGGAATGCCTGACAGATGCAAAGCGCTTTAAAAGATAGCAGAGAGCATGTAGGTGAATTAATGAAAGGATGAAGTGCACTGTCAGGCGCTCACTTGTTGAGAAAGAGAGCGCCATAGTGTAGAACTTCAAACTGTGAATATTCTACGTCAGAAGGAAGAGATCTCAACAGGGAAGGGTTGATGAGACACAAGATTCTTGAGGAACGTGCTTGTGCAGTTGTGTGGCTTGGTAGGTGGTGATGACTTGTGCAAGGTATTTAAGTGCAGAGCGTTAAAAGTCAAGACCTTGCAGCCTTTTTTACTGGTAGACGATGGAGTAATGGTTTATGGTTGTGTGATGGTGTTGGCATCTAGTTGTACAGCTTTGGAGGGTTTGATGATCTTCAATTTGGACGAGTTAATGCCTGCAAGTAGGCCATTACTGTAGTCCATTCAGGGCGTAGTTAGGGCCTGATTTTTCATCCTATCAATGGCTTTCAGTAGGAGATGTTCCATATTTCTCCGATGCATTCCAGGGTGTAATTATCCAGGAGAATAACGGTTTTCTGATTTAGGCTTTTTGGTCCAGATTGCATAAACCTCTTAAAATATGGGCTGACGTGCAACCATCAAGTCGAAGTTATAAATTTAATGCAAGTATCGCTCTTTTAGAAAGCTGCTTCTACAGCCTGACATGGTCATCCTTCAGTAGGGCACACAACATGAATTGTAGACTCATACATACAACTGTATACATAGGTGAATGTACCTGGTGGACCAGTATTGAAAGAGTTAGTTTCTGATATGCTATTTATTACTATATGATGCCGCACAGCGTCAGCCAGGTGATGCGACACAGTGCCAGGCCAGTGTGACTGAACTATATACCAATGGGGGAGGGTAGAGGTTATAGAGGTAGACTTGTCCTCCAAGAAGCGATCAGAAAACCAAGAGAGCCCCTCCAAAAGGGGATAGGGAAGGAGCATGACCCCTTTTTTAGGACAAGGGAAGAAAATATTCTTTTGAAATAACCCTCACCCACCAGGGTTGCCCCATGGTGGCATGCTTCATCATAGGGTTCATCCCTGCCCTACTAAGGACAGGGGCGTGCTGCTACCTACAGAGACGCGGGAGCACTTTGTAAGGATGTTCCTATACACCTATGTAATTGCTAGCTATTGGAGTGGGTTACTTATATGAAAAAACAGGGGGTTGGTTAAAAATATCAGACTAGTAGGAAAAAACAACTTTATTCACTCCTCTAGTTTGATATGTTAAAATACACAATCCTATACCTTACTAACACCAGTCTCTGGAAGAGGTACATCGACAATGTCCTAGTCATATGGAATGGCAATGAAAATACTGCCACGGAATTCATTACATGGTTAAATGAACAAAACGAGTTCTTAAAATTTACCCACACCATTTCAAGAACCGACATGGTATTTCTAGACCTCAACATCTCAGTGGGCGAAGGAGGCCTAAGAACCATCACCCATTTCAAGGCAACGGCAAAGAATTGCCTACTCAGTTTTGATAGTTTTCATTCAAGGCACCTGAGGGAGAACCTGCCTTTTGGGCAATTCTTAAGATTAAGGTGAAACTGCTCAGAAACAAGTGACTTTAAATCCCAGGCAACGGACCTGGCACACAAATTGAGAGCACGAAAATACCCTGACAAGATAGTGTCAAAAGCAATGAAGAGGGCGAAAAACAACAACAGGGAAGCCCTTTTGGAAGCCCCAGTACACCAGTTATTGGAGTAACCCACTCCATTAACTAGCAATTACATAGGTGTATAGGAACATCCTTACAAAGTGCTCCCGAGTCTCCGTAGAAAGCAGCACGCCCCTGTCCTTAGTAGATCAGGGATGAGCCCTATGATGAAGCATGCCACCATGGGGCAACCCTGGTGGGTGAGGGTTATTTGAAAAGAATATTTTCTTCCCCCGTCCTACGAAGGGGTCACGCTCTTTCCCTATCCCCCCCAGTGTGACTGTAACCATGAGCTAGTCTCAGAGCAAGGGGATAGCCTTTTAAACTCAGGACATGTGCCTCAGGTCCAGTTCCACACCTCAGACCAAGATCTAACTAAGCGGTTGTTGTCATAGCTAGGAATGTAAGCAGACCAAAATAGTTCATAAGCCATATCTGTATTACTGTTCAGCAATGTCATCTTGAGGCTGTAGTACTACCGTCAAATATCTTGGCATTTGGCCTCCTGGTTGATCATGTCTCACCAGATCCTCCTGTGTCATGGTGTCATTATGGGACCATCGTAGACAATTAGTGCTTTCTTTTCCTATACACACATTATGTTCATTTCGAACTTCATAAGGGGATGTTGTGAAGGGACTTTGCCCAAGAACTGATCATTACCCTTTGCTTTCCTGAGGTGCAAAGTAATTCATTATTACAGCACGCAATGCGTTTGAAATGCTGAATATTCAAACACCGTGGCTGCGGATATGGTGCCTGTACTTTCAAAGGGTTTGTTGTAAATTTGCTTAGCTTCTAGAGTGAACTGAAGTGTGAAGCTCTCTCCATCCACAGGGCTGGATTGTGCTTGCTTTGTAGTTTGCAAAGCTCGTGAAATCTACTAATTTATGTTTGGGTAACTAGAGCCCAGGAGCCATTTCTTCTTCTGTGGTTTGTAAATTCATAAGTTAATGAAGACAGTTTAGCATCCACAGAGGGCACTGAGATGCTCAGATGCTCTTTGTTGCTTGCTCGACATTTTCAAGAATTACAATTATTTCATTGCTATCAGTTTCTAATTGAATCTATGTTGTACTTCACTAGAAACAGAGCCTTTGTCCACCTGACCAGAACAACAAGCCCTTTGAGCTTGGATGCAACAATAGAATAAATAATTTTACAAATGATCAACCTGGATTAAAAATTGGTGAGTCAGAAAAACAAAGAACAATTCAGTTTTTGGTGGGGATTTTAAAGACAGAACACCTCACACTAAATGCGGGAATAGAAGCGGCAGACGCAGAATTGGCCACGTTGCGTGGCAGAGCTTTGTTTGAGCATCGTCTGCGATTCTTCGTGTTAGGCTAGATGGAACAATTGGCACAGTGAAAAGAAGCCGGTTGCCGATACTCTCCTTCATTAATATTCACTAGGCAGATTACTTCTGCGAATCCTTGTGACTAGTGGGAAATACAGAGAAAATGGCTTCCAAGAAACAACAGACTTCCATGTCGCCATTTGCAAAGTGATGGAATTGGAACTCGGTCCAGGGGTTGCAATTGCTAAAAATTATCTTTTCGCAAAAGGAAAGTTAGAAGGGGCATGCTGCAGTCTACGGGACAGCTGTTTCCTTCCTCTTATGCCCGCAGCTGTGATTCGCAAAGTCGCACTGAAAGCTTTCAACTGTGGTTGAGAAGTTTTATAGAGGAAATTTGGTTGTGGTTTAGTTGTGTTGATAAAGCTCCTTCATCTGTCACCTAAAACGTTTTTAAAAAGTGCTGCCTTTTGTTCCTAGCTCATTCCAGAAACTAGTGATTGCCACTCTTATTCTTACGTGGCTAGATTAAGCCAACACATGTTATCTAGACCTTTCCAAACAGTTAATCAAAGATTTCAACGGCGGCAGCCAGATTTATTTCCCCTTCCTTGCTTAGAGACCATATCTCGCTTGCTCTCTTCTCTCCTCACTGGCTCCCAAATGAATACCGTATTGTCTTCAAGGGCATAGTTATGCATACAATCATTCATGGCCAAGCCCTTTCCTGCTTGGCCAACAAATTCCTTCTTTATACCCTCTCTCATTCCTTACGTTCCAGCGGAACCTTTCTGGTCATGGTCCGCAAGGTCAGAACTTCTACCTGGGGTCAGAAGGCTTTTTTGCTTGCAGCGGCCATATCATGGAACTCTGACAATTGTTGGTAAGGATCACAGACAAGTTGGTAGTTTCAAGAAGCAACTAAAGGCATTTCTATTCAGAGAAGCTTTTCCTCACCCTTAGGCCCTCAGGTCCCTTCGTGCGCAGCGTCCCTCTGAGCATTTGCACTTCGCATCATAAAACTTCGATAAGTGCACTTTACAAATACTACAAACATAAATATAGAACAGAGGCTCTAACTTGGCTGTGTCTTAACTCAATGTCAAGGATAGTCCACCAGTTTGGACCATAATATGTATGAATAAACAAAGGTTAATAACCTGAAGAAGACCATGAAGCGTCTCTGATACTGGAGCATCAGATTATATGGGCCGCCTTGTCCGGCATATACAGAGAGAAATGAGGCAACAACATAATCTATTGGTCACAGAGGTCTGATCTTCACATTGTAGTGGATATTATTAGCCAAGTTATTGTACCGCAATGCATTCTGAGCAAACATTGCAGTTATTCAATAAAATCAAGTCCAGCTTATCCAAAGCATTCATTCTCCATAATAATATGGAAGCTACTACCAGCAGTAATTGACGCCCAGGTTGACGGGGCAACACTATCCAACAGTAGAAGAACTAGGCAAATTCAGATCAGGGCTAAGGGCACTGAACAAAGGTCAACGATCTCAGCATCTTGCAGGGAAAGCAATGTGTCACCAGTCCTGTGCAGTCCTCTATCTAGCAGGACTATGCTTTAGATATGCAGCTTTAAACACTTCTCGCTTGCAATGAGAGCTCCTATAGTTTGCAGCTCACTATGCCAACATCAAAAAGTTTTCAGAAAGGATGTCCTTCTGCAAAGGGTTTAAGTCATGGGCAAATAAGACCGCCAGTGAACAGCGCAGTATCAGACTAACTGCACCTATTCGCTCTCTGATGAATACTTCTCTAACTCTACCTTCTGAACCAGTTTATAAAACGTACAATCATAACATGGCATAGAACTGCACTCCTGCCACACCATTGCTATGGCACTCTCCAAAGAAACATCACATCTGGCCAGTTGAATACCATAGGCTTTTCACTATTCAGCCATCGTTGTTCATGCGGATCTCCCTTCCAGTGCAACTCAGTTCCAGCTATTAAGAGTTGGCAAATGGTCCTGTAACTCTTTGTCTGTGGCTGATTCTGTCTGAATACCAAACACAGTTATGACGTTCATCACAAAGAGGCCAAAAATTTGACCATATTGAAGCCAAGTGTGGGTCAAGGACACATTTATATCATTGTCATCCATGAGTGCCTATGTATAAGCCATGGATAATCTTAGTTAGTCCACAACCATAGAAACAAGGCATTTGTCAACCAGAAGGGCCAACTGACTGACTTCCAAAAGTCACAGAGGCAAAGAATACAAAATAAATTGCCAGGAATTCACATTTTGACACTGAATATTGGGTATGTAGGGGTGGTAATTCTAATTATACTAAATGGATGGAGGTGGTGCTTTGTGTCAATCAGTGACTGATGACTTGATTATTAATTGCTCTTGTTGATATTATGGAGGTAGACATTTTGCGATGAACGTATCGATTGATAAAACAGGATAACACAGTGGGAAGCTGGATTATCACTTTACCAAGAGTTGTACCTTATGGTCAATGTGCTTTACATATAAGAGGCCTTATTTTCTTAAGGGCTGTGGATTTACCCTTCAAACTCTATTAGGCCATCCATCTTTGCATGCATAGCCCCATGCAGAGGACACACTCTTCAGGCCCATGGAGTGCTCCCACCCACCTTACAGAGAACCCCTGTCCCCATTTTAACATGGACCAGAGGTCCTAGTAGGGCACATGCAGAGGAATACCTTTGTATGACTTCTGAGGCATCCAAAGACTTTGCACCAACTGTACCGGAGCATGGATGAGATACCAGACCAGACTCAGGGACTCTTACTTACCAGTGATGTCAAGAGTGTAAGGTTATCAGATGATTGCATGCCATAAAGAAAACTGTGCTCAAGTCCTGAGCTTTTCATTTAACAATTATTTGTGTTCTGCGGGATTTAGTACTGGTTCCCTTTGACAAATCTAGTAGACCAAAACTGTTTGTTGCCAGAAAAATATGCAAACTTCTTCAGGTATGTTTTTGAGCTACCCACTGGTGGTGTTGGACAATGTTCCCATTGTGTGTAATTAAAAACTGCAGGTGGAGTACTAGGTCTGTGTAAGTAATGATGTTATAGTACTTTGAAAGAGCAAAGCTGAGGCAGGGTCTATGATGATCTTGGGGACACTTAGTCATCTGGTGCCCTTACAAAAGAAGTGGCGATCTAGGTCTGGGCTTCAGCAGCCTGCACAGTACCCTACTGCATGTGAGGGGCCTCCTTCTGCAACAAGGACACTTCTGCCATTATAATAATAATGGTCCTGTAGTGTACAATAAGAAAGGCAACCATCATATGGTGATGGAAATATAACCTAATGAGCATTTTGGCCACTTACTTCATGAATTCCTTAACGTTGTCAGTTTGTGCATTAGAGTTCTCAGAACCTTGCTTAAAGCAACCAATTGAAAATGCAGAGGGAATAATCATTCTTGGCTGCTTCTGAGAACCTCAAAGACTAAATGGAAGCCCCCAGCAACGTGTTTCTTGGTAATCAATCTGTCCTCATGATGTGACACACTCTTTCTTCAACTACTGAGATCTCCCATCTTCGACCTCTACCAAGCAACCCAGGTGCCCAATATCTTCATTTACTTTGACATCTGAGGTGTAATGCTCTTCACGTGCAAGGAAATTAAATGGACACTGAAAGCTTGCTCTAAGCAACTTAAAATCTCTAAAACATGGCTAAGCGAGTTCTCCACCCATCCTCCAATGACTACCTCTGCTCCTGGCCAGAGATCCCGAAAGTCCCACTGCTTATTATTAGCGCATATTCTGTTCTACATTTCTTCCGCTCAGGTTTAATTTTGTCTGTAGCATGAAAGTTCAGCGTCTGCATTTCCATTATCCTACTTACGTATTACCCAATATTTTATGTGTCCACTCATATGTACAAATTGTTACTCTGTACAGCACTTCTGGTCAAAGCGTTTGCAAGCTTCATAACTACAAATCCAAAACAAAACTTTCCGTATATTGAAAGGCAACTGTAAGATTTTCATCTCATTCATTTTATTATAACAATCAAATATATGCCTCGTACACCAAATCTACTGTAGGACGGCATGTTGTAAGACGGCATACCAACATCCACCACTTAACAAACCAAGCACTGGCAAATTCAATAGGTCTTGCCATTTGACTTTACCAATGTTTTTTGATGACGCTGTTCATCATTGGCAAGAATGGAAAAATAGTTATTGCGGATTTAGAAGAGCATGGGCAAAAAAAAGTAAAAAATGGCCCAGCACGATGATGTATATACACGCATGCATCACCATGCATTCACATATATGTAACATTATACTATGCCAGTCTCAGCGTAATTAAATATAAGCAAATGCATCATCACACATGCATGTGCATACATTATGATGTAGTAGCCATATTGCCTTTTTTTAATTTACCATTTTAAGATATGGGAGATGCCAATCTTGAAGTATAAATAAAAAGTCTACAGTGATGACAATAAGGGGAAGGCATTAGAAAAAAAACCTTAAAAATCAAAGCGTGATTGGAAGTGATGTGGAAAGCAACACTGAAAAGACAGAGGTGGAGAGGGGATGTGAAAGGGGAAGCATCACAGAGGGAGAGAGAAACAAATCACCTGCACGTCCCCACACAATGCTGGGAAAGAAAAATGTAGTTCCCTGATGTGAGCTGTTGAAGGGAACAAGTCGGTAATCTAACCAGAAAGGATGTGGCACAGGAGAGAGTAAAAGCTCAAGGAGAATAAAACAACACTGAATAAGAAGAAAGCAAAATAGATTGACAAGAAAGCCAACCAATGAGCTGGCCCAAAGCTCACTGTAAGTATGATGTATTGCAGACAATAGGTCTTCGGCAGCACAGACAGCTGGAGCTGTCCCTAGGGCAGACCTAAACAGAGTGTAATTTGCTTGTTTGTGTTAAATGAACAATTCAATGCAGTTTCCTTATGCGTTAGAGTTAATTAGCGTGCTTTGCTTTCTGTATTTTATTAGCTAATTAACAACTCTGATATCTTGGTGTGCAGTACTTACTACTTCCACAAGGTATTGTGTATAAATGTAACTGAAAGACAGCACCGACATCACTAACATGCAACACCATGGGGTTTTATAGGGTTTTGCAAGAGGTCTGGAGAAGCATGCACAAAAAAACAGAAATAAAAGAAACCAGGACATGAAAAATCTACTACGCCTGAGGAGCCACAATACACAGATAAGAAAATACACCACTGTAATATCGTATACAACAAAAATACTCTTCTCAGGACCAGAACTTTCAATAAATGGTATATTTTCTAATACTTTTAAGTGAACTCTAGTGTTCCAGATTTCATTAAAGAAGGGAGAGGGTGATGGAGAAAGTTGAGGTGGACATGATATACCTGGGGCTTATTCAACATGCTGATGTCAGCTATTCATGTGCGACAGACAGACCATCACACACCCATGCTAATGCCCCACTAAACCTAATGAACACATATTTTCAGAGTTCGCTGCGTCTACTACTTTCAGTTTTCCTCTTCTGAGACTTGCTAATGGCGGCTTGGACAGATCCGCTTAATACCAGTGTCTGGGATACAGAATAGTCATCTTAGCAGCGACCTCCACCGGCACCAACCTCCATAGTCAACCAGATAGCGCAACCCGAAGTGAGGTCCACTGTCCAAATTTGTTGCGACTGAGACACTCAAGGGTGGAACATCAACATAATTGTTTTTCAGTGTGGGTGTTTGCTAATGGGAATATTTCATTAATATTCACTGTATTAAAAAAGAGAGAGAGATTTATTATTACCTCTGTGCATCACCCGGCGCGAGTGCATGTGTTCGACTGCGCTGCATAACTGCACAAAATATTTCCAGATTGTCCTTTCAGGTATTAACCGCTTCTGCTTCTTAAAATACTGGAGAGGGAAAGAGAGACAAGATCAGTGAGCTTAACAGCCGACCATCTCACTGAGTTACTTGCTTTACTCACACGCTCTTTGCGCACATCTTAATGAGCGCTGACAGAACTGTTTGTTTTTGAATACCATTTAACTCCTTCCTGCAGATCCCCCTAATTAACAAACATTATAAAGATATGCCTAACTGGATTTGACATTTTTGAATGGACACCAATTATAGTTTGCATTAATTTTCCTAATTACCTTGTGAAACATCTTTAATGCCTAAAAACAACAAATGCTTTGAAGATTTTGCCTAGAGCAACACAAGGACTGCAAACAGCACCAGTTCACAGTAACACGCACTATTGATAGATAGGTTGCAAATTGAAGACGCTGAGTAGTGTGCAAGGATCACACGCCACTCTATGTTTAGTATAAATAAAAAGTGTAATGTTAAGTATTTGTTTTAATAACGTTTCGACAACTTCAACCAATACAATGTTTACTGTACAGTGTTCATATGAAAGTAACGAGCATGTCCCTTTCCTAGATTTAATATCAAATAGATGGATATGCAAATCTTCAAATGGTATTTTTTCTTAAATTAAAAGCAAACGCCGCTTTAAATTGTCTGCACAACTCGACTGCGAGCAATGAGTGCAACGTATGTATAGCTGTCACAACTCGTGTGCAAAAAGGTGATCATTTGTACTGATCGCAGGTTTTCACTACATGTAGTGAAATTAGCGCCATTTTTTTCGTTAAAGAGAATGGGTTAAAATAAGACAGGCACAAATTAAGTAAAAACTATTAGTAAATGTCTGCAACTAAATTGTGCATTTTTCAGTTTTGGCTTTTAACATGGGCTTCCATGTATTTCCCGACAGATAATACTTTAAAATACTATTTCTCGCTCTATTAAAATCATGCATAATGACAAGGCACACCAAAGGCAGGTGACACACTGCAACTGAGCCCCATGAAAAGTGAATTTGACACCCTGCAAATTCTCTACTTTTCAACAAAACACAGAACACCACCTCTCAGCGCTGCAGATTTATACAGACAAAATGCTATTAATGTCAGAATATTAGCGCAATTCTCATTAAGGAATTTAAGAGAGGCTGCAGCAGCCCGCGTGCAGCAATCCTCTAAATGTCACGTCTGATCAGCTCCAGATGACATTTAGCAGGAAGTCTAAATTCTCAGGCGAGTTACATAGCAGCAGTCTGCAGCGTCGCCTTTATAATCCCTCATAAATAATGGAGCAGGCTGACAGAGATAGTCATGTTTTTATCACGATTGCACCTTCAGAGTGCTGTTACTGCACTTCCTATTGTCTCCTGGATGCAGAATTTATTCACCCTGCACTATGTCTTAATAGACACAAAGATCCTCTTTCGTGACAATTATTCCTGTGATGTGTTTCTTACACCTACCGGGTGCCAGGGATTTAACAGGTCGGGTCTCGGAGTGGCGATAATGAATCTGCAGTTATTTGTGCAGTCTCTAAAGTAAGAAAGAGAATGCGTGCTTCTAGCCAGTGACCTTGGGCCTGCGACCTTGAAAAGAGGAGATCAAGATGGAGAAGTCAACCACATGGCACATAAAAGGGCAGCCTTTGTGGGATTCTGGCCTGTGGTGTAAACACAGCATGTTGTACGTGCACACTTAGGGATGTGATGTCCAGAACAGCAAGTTAAGCTTCTATAAAAAAAATTAAAAAAACAAGGCAAAGCTCTCATCATTTGACGAGACATGTGGCTTTCAAAACATATTATTTCTATTCCCTTTAGAGTGTGCGGTCCACCCATGCCAAGCATCTGAGTCAGATTTTCAGGATCTCAACTGATAAGTAAATTTGTTCCATTTAAATCACTTGCATTTCAAGCCATGTTATTTGATGATCCTGATAATAAAAAATGATCCGGACCTGACTGACCTACGTTAACCCAAAAACTACAATTCTCCCAGCAGGGACAGCACAGTTTCATCAGCCACAGGCTTCAAAAGGAAGCTCTTCCATGCCAGCAGACAGGGCGATGAGATAGCATTTCTCATAAAGGGTTCATATTTGTCACTGGTGTCTCCATTAGTAGGCAGATGTGTATACCTGCCACAATGCATTATTTTTCTGTGATCCCAAAGATCTACCTAAAAGTTGAATGATGATAAAGAATGCATGGATAACAGCTGGTGAGTGGTTCGAGGGGGTTACACTGAATTCATGCTTGCAGTCACTAACCTACCTGCAAAATTTAGGTAGGTTCCACTTATTTCTGCAGCAAGGTAAAGTGCTGTGTGTTACAGCGTATTAGGCACTGGTGAATGGAAAAATTCCAAGTATTATATACATTTTCTGGGCTACTTCTAGAATAGAAGGTACCAGCCACACGCAGGCGCACATCAGACCCAGAATGGACTCTTCCAATATGGTCTTTCCGGGTCTGCACAAGAGGCTTCTGGAATGACCATTTATTTATAGGTTATCTCTCTTCGATACCCATCAGTCTGTGTGCAATTTACAGCAGCAGCCTGCCATACAGTAAGCCGTATGACGAACACACAAAAACCTCAGTAAACAGAGGTGCACCGATAAGTACTACTGTCAGCTGTAGTAGCATACATGGTCCATTGTTTCATGAAGACAACTGTGGGAGGACACACATTCTTTGCGCAAGACCTACGATTATGCAATGTCCTGCCAGTGATCCTGAGAGTAAAAGAAAATATCTCACACCTTATTGGATGCTCGCCAAAGACACCACTTCGAGATCCTTCAGTTAGTACTTTACGAACAATGCATGTGTGCAGTAGTCATTTTTGGGCTCTAAATGCATCCACAGAAAATCAAATCATATTTAACTGGTTCAATTGCTCCTGCACGGCAGCAAGTACGTCTGGGCATGCAGAAACACTCTCAAAGATCTCACCCACATATCGGTACAGCCAAGGAACTAGAAAGGAGGCCGTTGGTACCGACATTTTAATAAACATCCCTGATAGGTGCAGTATCAATAAAGAACACTTTCTATTTTTATTTCAACGATGGACATCTATAAAAGGATTCATATGGTTCTCTGATTGACAACTTCACAAGAGCTACCGGTCAACAGAAGTAGGCACTGGTGCTGGTAACAAAGATCTGAAGTATACAAAAGGTGGTGGATAGAATGCTTAAATTAATCTCAGCCTTGGGCAATTCCTGGGCCATCCCAGTTTTTACCCAGCCATATGCAAATCAGTCTTCACCCTGCTGCAATGGGAACAGTCCAGCCCAAACTGCCAGGCCAGGTCCTCCCTGACCTGGAACACAAGCAATACAAGACCGGTTTCACCCTTATTGGGGGCTCATCAGTCGGGTGTAGCTTAGTTCCAGAGTAACAGTGTGCACAGGACCCACATCTGGGCATGCCCTTCCCTCTTAGGGTGTCACCCTGAAGTATACAAAGAAGTGATGGAGCGAATGCCAGAGATTAGACTTATTGCAAGCATTCCTCCCTTCTGTGTGTTTGATGTACAGCCCTAAGTGGCTAGCTGCACCCGACTACGAGCCCCAGTCAGGGCAAAACTGGTCTTGGGGTGCTTTTGTTCCTGTTCCGGGAGGACACGGTGGACAAAATAACGATGGATTGGATTGCTACCCTGAACAATTGCCGCAAGTGGTGATACTTTAAGCAAGGATCCTCCCATCACCTTTTGTGTGTTTGGTGACAAATATCAGCCACTAAGAGTAAAATTGTCTTGGACTGATGGTGCCTCCCCCACCCCACCAAAAGTTCTAACCAGAGTAAAAGATGTGGCTGTTAGCAGGGCCGGACTGGCCGTAGCGGGCACCGGGCAATCCCCCGGTGCGCCGCACGGGTGGGGCCGGTTTTGGGCCCCTGGGGGCCGTTTTTGTTACAGGGCCGTTTTTGCAGCACAGCTGCAAAATCGGCCCTGTAACAAAATCGGCCGAAAACCGGCCCTGGCAAAGAGCTCGGTGGCACCCCCCAACCCCCCGGGGGGGGAGGGGGCGCCCGAGCACTTTGCCAGGGCCGGTTGTGGTTCCCAGTCCGGCCCTGGCTGTTAGGTTACTGGATGGTGTTCTACCTGAAGGTTTTGTTTTTGATAAACAGATTTGATTGAGTTTTAACCAACAATCTTGACAAATAGACATCCATGGCATATGTTGAGTATGATACAGGATGAAAGATCATGACCAACCAGAGCAGTAGTACAGAAATAATACAATACAGTTCAGTTAAGGTATGGTGATTCATTGTAACCCTAAAACATTGGGCCCAACCATTTCCCCCACATCCGCCCATGCTTTTGGGGATAACCTTGTGCCTCAAAGACCACACGCTCCTGCTGAGCGCACCAGTCCACTCCACGCCTCCACTGTGAAAGAGTCGGGGGAGTAGGCGATAACCACCTCGCGGCTATGTCTTGTTTTGCAATCAGGGGGGCCATGCCTAGAAATGCTCTTTCGTCCCTTGTACCACCAGTAACCTTAAACACTGCAAGGAGAATCATTAAGGGGGAGAGAGGAACCTCCCATCCCAGAACATCAGAGAGGTCCCGGGTCACCCCAGTCCAATAACTATGTATAACTGTACAAGTCCACACAATGTGAAAGAAATCAGCTGGCCCAACTCCGCAACAGGGACAGGTGGAGTCAAGGCGCAGGCCCGCTCGGCATAGACAGGTGGGGGAAAGATATATAGATAATAGGTATGTACCAATTATAGTCTCGAGTAGATAGTTCACGTGGGGCCATCAGGGCGACCCGCCAGTCCTCCTCCTTCAAAGGGCCCACCCAGCTCTCCCAGCAGGTTTTAAGATGGTCCAGAGACCCGGGGGAATTAATGACGAAGGTACGGTAAATCTGGGAGATGCCTCCACGGCCCGACTACCCATTAGAAGTTTGACTTCCGAGGGGTTGAACTCAGGGAGGGGGTCCACTTCCGGGACCGGGCATGGAGGGAATGTTGGAGTTGGAGATATCGATAAAATTGGGTATGAGCAAGTGTAAACGTCTGCTGCAGGTCCTGGAAAGAACGCATGTGAGTGCCTGACCACACATCCCCCAATCGCGGGACACCTATAAGATCCCATGCTAGAAATCCATGGAGTGTCGCCACCTCCCCCAACCAAGTACCATGCCAAAGGGGAGTTTGTTGAGTAGTCTAGCCTCCCATTGTACATGCCGGAGTGCTGCTCTTCATGCAAGAAATACCACTTTGGTTACCAACGGCATAGAGTTCGGAACTGGGTAGCCATAGAGCATTGCTTGCAGACTGGGAAAGTCTAATGAGAAGAGTTATAGATGATAGGCATGGTCGGACCATCCCCCGTTGAACCAGTCGTGGATGACAAGAAGATGGGAGGACAAGTAGTAAAGAGAGATTGGACATACCCAGACCGCCAACAAAAGGGTCTCGCTGAGAGTGTGAGAAGGCTAAACGGGGTCGAGAGCCCCGCCATAAGATAGTCTTCACGATCCCATCCAACTTGCAAAACCACTTCTGTGGCAGCTGAAGTGGTAAATGTTGGAAAATATATCAAAATCGTGGTAGGATCATCCTTTTGTATAATGCGATGCATCCCATAACATTAAGAGTTTCAACAGGAGAGAATGGCAGAAAGGGATAATTAAAGCCGCACTAACCCTTTAATCACTTGATGTAACTTAAATCAATCTTTATCACAATGCGTGCCCACCTCTGAGGTCCGCTGCCACAAGACCTAATATATAAACATGAATAAAACAAAGCACAGAGAGGCACTAGGCAAATGGCATATAATACGCCAAACAAATAATAGATCTTCACAATCTTCGGTGTAGAGACTGCTTTATTTTTCAAAAAGATGAGGAATATACACAGCAACAGCCACCGCCAACGCGTTTCACCCGAATGGGCTTCCTCAGGGCTAAAGTCACAAAAAACACAATAGATCACGGACTGGTTTCCGTTCTTCTATCCACCAAACAACTCTTTTCTCCAAGGATATTCATCCAATTTTAAGACAAGTGAGTCATCTCATCGGTGAACACATAATTGTAGAAAGAGGAAGGTTTTGCCATCTTATCAGGTCTGCCTGTGACCTCTGGAGTAGAGGCTGAAGGTTAAGAGCTCAAGTGAGTTCCTCGGTGTAGAGCGACCAAAACGCCCAAGTATTTAAAACTAAGTCAGCGGAGAGGGATAGTTGTCTGCCAGTCAAAGCAATCCCTAGAGGACGCCAAGGGGACCAGCACAGATTTGTAGGGTTCATCCTCAGACCTGAGGCCCTTTCAGAGTTCTCAAGTAATTGGAGAGACAGAGGGCTGCTTTTGGCCAGATTAGCAAGGTATCGGTGAACATCGTCCACGTACAAATCAATGCGGTCCTCGTGGCCAGTACTCCAGGCCCAGCCGCTATATTGGGGATCTGTACAGATAAGCTGGGCCAGTGGCTCCATAGCTAAAGCGAAGAGAAGGGGGGGGACAGAGTGCAGCCCTCCCTTGTCCCCCGCTCTATAGAATGGGAGAAGAGGCCGCCGTTAATCCGTACTCGTGGGGTTAGAATAAAGAACCCAAACCATATACCGAAAGCGCGGACTAAAGCCCACCCGGGCCAACACCAGTTGAAGATAGCCCTAAGTCCACTGTGTCAAATGCCTTTATAAAGTCAATATGGAGTAAGGCTAGGTCTTGGGGCAGTCGGCGACGGTCGGCCAGAGCCACGTGGAGGCGGCAAAGACAAAGTCACATTGGTCCAGTTGCATCAACTTGGGCAAAACCTGTTTGCCAATACCACGGCATAGACCTTGGTCTCACAATTAAGCAATGATATAGGGTGGTAATTGGCGCACGATGTAGAGGGGGGCTGCATCTCTGGTATCACCACTATGGCGGCGGAGTCAAGTTCTTCCGGGAAAGAACCGGCCTGGCAGACCTCTTTATATAACGACAAGAGGTAGGGGAGGAAGGTTTCCTGAAACATGGGATAGTATTCCTTGGAAAAGCCATCTGGACCGGGAGTTTTCCCAGAAGCCAGGCCAGACAGTGCATCCCGATTTCCTCCGCAGCAAAGGGTTCGTCCAATGGATAAGAGTCAAAGGGAGCAAGACCAAGAAGAGGGATCGAGTCAAGGAAAGCCATGTCATTGTCCATCGGAGTGAAGTATAGTGTCTTATAATACTGGGCAAAAGTTTGTGCAATCTCGGGAAGGGTATTGTCTCAAGCAGCCTGCACCATCCCAAATCTCGGGGACAATCCTATTCGCTTGTTGATGGGAAGTCAACCAATAGAGCAACTTCCCCTTTTTGTTGCCCCAGCCATAAATCGTAGCCATTGTGGCCCACCAAAGTTGCTTGGCCGCTTCAAGGGAGTGCAGTCAAATATCTTCCCGGAAAAGAACTAACTGCCGGGAGACTTCTTCCCGAGGGTTCAGCGCCAGGCTTTGCTCCAGGCGAAGAGCGCAAGCTTCTTACAGTAATAAGAGTGGAGAATTCACGCTCCCGAGTTCTAATATAGCATTTGCCAAAACCCACTTATTTTTGCTTTGCTAGCCGCCCAAAGGGTGCCAGTGTGTGCAACTGACCCGTCGTCGTTGGAAAAGTAAGCTCGAAGTTCCGTACTTAATGCATAAACAAAGATCTTACCCTGGAGGTACCAGGCATTAATACGCTACATAGGGCGCATTCCAGGAGGAGATTGACCAAGACGGAGGAGTAGAAGTGAGTGATCTGAGATACCTCGTGGCAATATTTCTATTTGACTCACTAACTGACAATGTGGGGCAGGTAACAAAATTAGATCTATGCAAGAGAGGGTATGATGGGCTGCGGACGTGTGAGTGAACTGGTGGAGCCCAGGATAACAAGACCTCCATGCATCACAAAGGCCCAGAGCATCGGCCCATTCAGTAAGGTGGCGGGTCCCAGCACATCTTGAAGCAGTAGAGGCTCCCGTACTGTCCAGGTCAGGGTTTAAGACCGCATTAAAGTCACCGCCTAATATTGTAAGTCCCTGTGGGAGGCGTGCCAGAAGTTTTGTGAGGTCTCTAAGGCACGCAAATAGGGTTGTGGGAGGAACATACACACATATTAAAACAACTATTCGCCCATCCAGTGTGCTTTCTAAAGCAATAAAGCGTCCCTGTGGGTCACGTATTACGTTGGAAACCACAATGGGAAAGGAGGGGCGCAGAAGGATAGCCACACCTCTCGCTCCCCGGGAATATCCTGCATGGAAAACCCTATCATACCATTTACGGGCCAGGAAGGGATAGTGCTCACCCAAGAGGGGAGTCTCCTGGAGCAAAAGGACCTCGGGAGGCGGCGATGGGCACACGTGAAGATGGTGGCTCGTTTCACCCTGTCTATCAGACCATTAACATTCCATGATAAAACCTGGAAAGTCATGTGCTGGGGGGATTGAAAGCATTGTTAAGTGGGGGTGCCCCAGGAGCACGACCCTCAGGGTCGAGTATTGCAACAAATAGGTTAACTGCTGAACAATGTGAGTAATCAAAGCCTCAAAACTGTAGTCACAATTATTACAATAAAATGTGCCAGAACCTCAAAGGGAAAGAGAAAGGTGAGCAATAAACAACATGTCGTAAAGAAACCCCAGCCGTCCAACTCCCACCCCTCCCCCACACTTCTACCTCAGAAGCATCTGTCGTCCGGTAACAACAATACAAAAGGAAAACCAATATACGCAATATTACGAAATCGTCAAAACAGGGGGGGACTCCATTGTTGAAAAACATCTGAGCGACATTTGCCGCCATCAACAGACAGTCAAGGACCATCAGAGTCCCAGAGAAGTACCCATGGATGCACCACCGGCAAGGACAACCGGGGGAGATTGGAGGCATAAGGAGGCATATAATCAATACAGCACTAATTCAGTTAGATAATGGGGCTGCGGGAGAATAATGGGGCTGCGGGAGAGATCAGAGTCTGCACAAAGGGCGGGTGGGTCCACAGATGGTGAAGATGAACGTCTCTCTGCGCTCAGTTCCTCATGTTCCACCCCTGAGGCGGAGCTCACTACATGTCGAGCAGATAGTCTTGACTGTGTCTGCGAAGGACAGGATGGTGAGATTGTTCTGGCAGTTCTGTGCCCCATCCGGGAGCGAGAACGCCGCCTACGGAGCCTAGGCAGTGATTGAGAGGTCGAGCCCGCAGCATTCCTCCAACGGTTGTTATGTTATGTTGTTTTGTAAAGCGCACAGCTACTCAGCAGAGTGTCCCAGCGCTAGTCAATGGGAAATGGAACAGGCAACTGGATTAGCTGTTAAAAACGCAGGTTCTCTTGAATATATCCAGGCTGTGAGCAAGCCGCAGGTCTGTTGGGAGTCTGTTCCAGTAGAGTGGTCCCAGATAGGAAAATGATCTCCCACCTATTCTGAGACGATTGATGCGGGGCACTTTTGCCTGGTACGCTGAAGATGAGCAAAGGGCGCGTGTAGGAGTGTATGCTCTGATCCTCTCACTGGGATAGCACGCGCCCATCTCGTGCAATGCCTTGTGCATAAGGACCATAGCCTTAAAGACCACCCTCTTTTTCACCGGGAGCCAATGAAGGGCCTTCAAGAGCGGGGTCATGTGGGACCTAAGTGGGAGTCTGAGTAGCAGTCTTGCCGCCGAGTTCTGCACCACCTGCAGTCTCTTAAGGAGATAGTCTGGGAGACCGAGGTACAGAGCGTTCCCATAGTCAAGTCTCGACATAATCAGGGCCTGCACTACCTTTCTACCAGCAGACTCAGATAGAAGAGGTAGAAATCTTTTCAGCATGCGGAGCACGCTGAAGCAGGACCCAACTAGGGCTTGAATCTAGGATTGGAAGGAGAGGGAACTGTCTATTTTGATCCCTAAGTTCTTTGGTTGGAAGGAGAGGGGGGGCTCGTCTATGCAGCAGCCGAACCTCCATGAGCCACTGCCATGCGGATTCGGGGGTGTCGAAGACATGAGATTTATTCAAATGAATGACGGAGTCAAGCCGGAAACAAAAGACGATATTGGAACACCATAGCTCTCAGCTTTTGTTTGACCTCCAAGTTAGGACCGCCTCCGCTGCTGAACCTACTGGGTATAATGAGGAAATATGAGGACCTTAGCATCCCCGCATCTAAGGTCTGGATGTAACCGAGTCTCTCCAAGGATAGCATCTCTATCGCGGTAGTTCAAGATGCAAACAAAAATGGGTCGGGAGGGCCACAGGAGGCGGTCGAGGAGCCATGGCCCGGTGCGCCCTCTCAACAGCAAACCAGGGGGACAGGCGTATGCTGGGCATCCAGGGTTTAAGCAGGTCTCTATCAAATTCGCCTTTTGTTGGGGCTCCGCACCCACAGAGGTTTCAGGGACTCCAATGATGTGGATATTATTACGCCATGAGCGATTTTCTGCATCTTCGGCATGAGCATGAAGTTCCGAGGTGCGGGTCAGTAGAGTAGAGACCTGGTTCTTAAGGGTGGCTACCTCATCTACAACCGTGATATGCGGGATTCATCCTCTGTGATCCGGGTGGTGGCATTACAGAGATTCTGTTGCAGTAGTGCCATGTCCATCCTCACCTCGTCGACCTTGGCCTCCACCGCTGCCTGTGATGTCTGGATCGCCTGTAGGATAACTGCATGCTCGGTAGGTGGAGTTGTGGATTTACCGCCGGCAGATGAGTCCACCGGACCATTGTTGGACCATGTAGTATATTGATCCATGCGCATTTGTGTCGAAGTGGAGCGAGAGGATTTGTTCTTGCCCGTGGCCCACAGTACTGTTCACAGTACCGGGTTATCTACCGGGCACATACCATAAGGCCCAGCTTGGCACTTCCATGAAGGCGCAGGTCCGGAGGTCACAACAATAGCAGAAAGCTTCCAGCACCTCAGCCCCAGGAGGCCTGCCAAAGACAGTCAGGGCGGGGCCTCACAGTCCCCAGCACACCATGCTCCCGGTGGATGGGGGGGGAGGGGAGGCACACCGTTCCGGGGTTGGTAAGCAGGTCGAAGGCACAGGTTCAGAGTCTAGGCAATATTTCCTTAAGGTCCACCCCACAACGTCATGGGAAGTCCACCACGGACCCGTCACCTCAGTGCAGGCCCATCCAGGTATAGGCCAGGCCATATCTCCCCACAGCTACTCCGCTGATGTTCTCCCTGAGGGGAGCCAAGCATTATTAGGGCTTGTTCTCTGGCCAGACAAGCTCTGGATCACAGCGGATATGCCCAGGCCACGGGGTTCTGGCCCCCAACCCAAGGTGTAGGCAGGCTGGAGGGGGAACCTACAGCGTGGGTTCACGGCCCTGCGACAGGCAGTCCGTGGTCCTGGCTGCGTGCCAGCCACCACTGGCTGCACAGGGAGGGCAGCGGCTCACAAGGGGAGGGAGCCGCAGTGAATATCCAGGTTCACAGAGGGGGGAATGGTGGGCCCTGGAGGCTCTGCACCGACCGTGCAGGGAGCCCACCTCGACAGGGATGTAGGTAGACCCCCTTCACAGAGCGGCGTCCTCACGGCGACAGCCGCCCAGGCGGGTCCTCTCTCTGCAGTGCGAGATGCACGGAGTGTCCTCTGCCAGTGCCACCAAAGTGCCCAGGAAAACAGCGAGGGTCACAGGCCACTCAGCAACTCTGGCTCCCGGTGTCAGGGCCCAATGTAGGCCTCACCGTGTCCTCGGGCACACTGCCTGCAATGGGGGACCACTGCTGCCCGAAAGGTTGCCGTGTTGTAGGCACTATACTCAGATGCCAGGGATAGGCATTGGAGGGAGGCAAGAAGTCCGGATTACTGCCGAATAGCAGGATTCTGGACGGCGCCGATCTACGAAGCGACCGCCATGTTGGCCACCTCAGCCACGCCGCCTTACCTGAAGGTTTTATCCAAGGCTGTGTTGGTCTGCTGAGGTTTGCCAAATTCTGGTGCTGTGCTCCTCAGCAGCAAGCTATAATGCTTAACTAAATGTCTTGCGACTTAATTTTCATTTTTAATTTCTAATCAATACACATAATTTTGTAAATGTCGTCTTTGGCGTACTCGCAAACCTAAAGCTCAATCTTCCTTGCAGGCACTAAACAATTCACTCATAGCAAATAAGAAAAAGGTAGGAAAATTTGGCAGAATTTATCAAAGAAAGGCATAAAATACTGCATATCAGAAAAATACAAACACAAAATCCATCTGTATCATCAAAGAGTGCCATTAAAAAGGATCAAAATCCCAGAACTAGACATAAGAAACATTACAGGCAAAGACAAACAGTCTGACTTTGAACTGCATGTGGTAAAACTCAGCTTCATACAGGAAGACGAGATAACATTAGTAGCTGGTAAAAGATAAACTATCAATTTCCATGAATATGATATTACAAGCGTGGGACTCTGAAATGTTCATATTACATGGTTCTGTGTTTCTCAGAAATAAATTAGAATGTGCCTCTTTGTATCAATTAACTGGCCCTACTGAGGGCTGTAGGTGATCAAACAAAAGCTAATTGCGATTAATAGCCAAGAAACAAAAACAATACTAGGGATTGCAAATGGACGTCTAATGAAATCGACCGAATTGACAGATAAGTGCTGGGACTGGACACCAAACAGAAGCACAAAAACGTACAGTCTAGAATGCTAAACATATTAATGGAAAACAGTTATTTTTCATTACTAGTCATTCGTTCAAAGATTCCTCTTCTGAGTTGGTCCCAGACTTCACTGTTACTGTCACGCAGTTTGAGCCACAATTGTTGGACACCTCTCAGACTGTGACCTCCTGGGTGTTTGCTTAGAGTCTGCAAATTACATCTTTACAAATTAAACAAACTGCCCTAACTCTCTCTCATTTTCTACTTGGGACTGCTGGCACTCTGCCCTCGGCTTGTGGTCGACCAAATTGCATATTTGTTTCACACACGGTAAACATGATGAGCCCAATTCATAAACATGAAGCAGCAGTGCAGTAGAACTACTCTTGCACTACAAAATGTTGTCCACTAACCTACGTACAGTGACCTATGCCACTCCTACCTTTTCTGTGTGGAGATCTCTGCATGTGAGTGGCGATCTCTACATACGCAGGTATATGTTTTGGAAGTAAACGTAGGATGGGCCGGGATAATGGTTGGAAAATTGGGAGTACTCATAAGTGAGCCTTAGAAAGGCAGCACAGAGGGACCGCCAAAGCCCATTCCTGCACGGCATGCATGCCGTGCAGGAACGGGGGGCATACCTACAGGGGAGCAACCGTGCCGGAACAGGGAGTGCATGCCTACGGGGGGCTCACCAGTTGCCCCCCTGCATGCACCCCCAGGCCCTGAGGATACAGTGGGCCCTGTAGGGTCTCCTTAGTTTCCTCACCACCACAGTTTTCATGGTGAGCTTACAGTCATGAAAACTGTGGCGGTGAGGAAACTCGTAATATGCTTGACGGTGCCACAGTGTCACCGCCAGCATATTGCGGCCTCAGACCACTGCAAGACCACCAAAGGATCGTGAATCCCTGGTGGTAGCAGTGGTCCTATGGTGGTCCAACTGATAAACACGTAATCGGGTAGTTGGACCGCCGATGCGGCAGTAGCCGCACTGCCGCCGCAGGTTTGGCAGTCCATCGGACCACGAAATTCGTAATTAGCCCCTTACTCTCATGGCTACCACTTAGAAGCCAACAAACCTCTTTCTAACTGGCATTGCCAACAGCACAACCTACACCCTACATAACAATAACCTGAGCCCATACTGCCATCGTCCACAACAGGTACTGTAATTATTTCTAGAACTGTCACAATTCTACAAAACGGTCAGCAAAAACCAGAACTCAGGCTGTCCAGCGGAAGTATTCCCACAACCGAAGCAAGAAAGTGCTGACAATTGGTCCCATTACAAACCTTCCTCTATCTTTTGTGTAATAGCAATTCACCACAGCACAGTCCCTGATGATTACTAATAAATCCCACAATCAATCGGAAACTTCCCTCCAGCTCCAGCTGTTTGTGGAGCAAAAACAGAACATTATCACATAAGAAAAACCCAGCATGTAAAATGACTGTGGGGAAAAGCTGCACTGCAGCCTGGACCCCTTCCATAACCCCTATCCAACATCAGATAAGTCACTGCTAGCCAACATTCTCCACTCCTTCCTTCATCCTCCTCATGCCATGCATGCCTTACAAAGGCCCCACACACTTTTGCCACAGCCTTGTGCATACTTATCACCTGCTCAAACTCCAAGGCAAAAGGAATACTAGTCACAGTACTGCTTGATGAATCTGGGTCAGCGCAGATGAAGAAATACAAATGAAAGGAATGAAGAATCGGGTATACATGCACTTCGTACCCCAATTTCCTACTGTGGCCTAATAGCTGGTGCACGAGGAAGAATCATCTTTAGGGAACTTATCAACTATTTTAATGGATGCGAAATGAATTCTATATTTAGAATAATGTTACACAAAAAAGGTTGGAGCGGACTGGTAGATGATGCGCTCTGACACTTAACTTGCACCAATATTCCTCTAACATGGGGAGACACAGACTTTCTCCTTAGGCATTACTAATTTTAGAGAATTTAAAGCCGGCTTAATCAAGAGGCTTTGGATAGACCTGTAGAGCAGTGCCTAATTGAGCTGGCAGTTGCCGTGGGGGCCACCGGCACTCATTTTTGGGGACTGGAACTTATTTTTCCTTGTCGGACATTCCCAGAGAGAGCAAGAGAGAAAAACACACGGGGGAAAGAAGGAGGAAAATAAATTGTCAAAACCGTCACAAAAGGAGAAAGCAGGAATCATCAAGAGTTAGAAGAGTTAGATAAAGGGGAAGAAGGAGTCTGTTAGTAGGTTAAAGAGGCATTAGGGGGGATTAAAGACTGCGCAGCTTTGGTATTCAATGCACTGACTTTTAATAGCGCCACCGTGGGCTTCTTAGCAGAGCTTTGGGCACCAGCACTTATTCATTTCCAAATTAAGTTGTGCTGTAGAGTAAAACTTTGAGTGGACAACCACCAAAAAGCTTCCTCATAACTTTCATTAATTAGTTTTGGTGTAATTGAAAAAAACTCAGCTGTTATTTAAAAAAAGCTACATTCAAACTTACTACCATACTACATGAAAGGGAGAAATCCTGAAAAACCTCTTAGTTGGTCATGTTCAGATACCCATTCCATTCAGGAACTAACTGACATCTCCATAGGAATGAGCCGTTTCTTCACAGTTGGGCACATCCCACATCAGCATGCATCTTCAACGTTCTTGCTCTATAGGCTTACCCTTGCCATAAGGTCTGCAAAGTTCTAGATTCCATTTTTTTTCCAAAGAATTTTGGACTGAGAATACACTTTTTGCACCAATTCTACTCTACCACAAATATATTGTATAACTCGAGTTGTTCCACTGCACTCTGATACACTCACTATTTCACTAGTGAAACACTTCTCTCTGTGACTGAACTTATCACATCAGTTGCTGACATTTATCTCTCCACCACATACCACCTCACAGTGTCTCATCACTTCACAGGCTTTACAAACAGACATTACAAACAGACATAACACACAGACACACACACACATAACATTGTGTACAAAGTAAAACGTGAATCCCACTCAACGCTACATCTCAGTCTATGCAACTCTTGCAAGCATCCACTCAACTACAAATAAAGCACTTGCTAGCATTTAAACACACTTAGAAACTAAAACACATGACTTTCTACCAAACTACTATAAGATACAAGGCCTCAAGAGATTGTCTTATGCAATTGATCCCTTCTGGGCCACAATGAATAACATGCTAACTGTTAAAAATAAATAAATAAAAAAATATGCTTGGAAGCTAAGCGGGTTGCCAAATAATTTTTTTAAGAACATAGAAAATAGGTAGTAGTGTTCCCTAATGGGAGAAACCGCACATCAAATAAGAACCATGTGTGTGAGTCATAATCATTGGCGTGTAATATTGTTATCCAAAAATTTAGATCGGGGTGCTAACTCAGCCTGTAACACCTACTACCTAGAGATGTTATCAGCACATTATAACATAACATGCATATACATAAAAACACATTAAAGCTTTTAACAGCACACCCTTATTGAATATTAATCAGTCCAACACGAATTTAGGATGAATTCAAGGCACAAACCAAATACATATATTGGTTCAACTGTTTTTTGTTTTTTTTTACCTTTTGCAAGCGGACTGCTGTGCCACCAGTTGCCGTGGACTATCGTGTCTTCAGGGTACATTCGTATCATGGATTTGTACCCTAATCTTTTACTTGGAGCATTCAACCGTTAAGGACTGACTACTTGATTTACACATTCAGTGGTTTCAGTGTTTTAGAGATCAACGGGCAATCCACATGACAATCCTAGGATACTTCGTATGCAAATTGATGCGCCCTGTGTTTTACCGTTACTCGAACCTACTGTTGCCTCATTCCCATACCGCCTTGAAAAAGTCTGAGTACAGACGAAACACGTGTCGGCTAGATCGTGTGCTGGGAATCTTTAAAGAATTAATAAAGACAAGGATTTGAAAATTGTTGAACTCTGCTTTTGGGCTGTGCGTGGCTTTGGACAATACTGATTGAATTGAAAGGAACATTTTTTTTTCTCGTAATCAGTTGAACCAATATATGTATTTGGTTTGTGCCTTGAATTCATCCTAAATTCGTGTTGGACTGATTAATATTCAATAAGGGTGTGCTGTTAAAAGCTTTAATGTGTTTTTAAATAATTTTTTTAAGTCGGCAAGGTTTATTATAATTTAAGCATCATTTCTTTTTTAAGTTCCCCCTTAATGGATTTCAAGCAGCTCCATGATCAAACAAAGAAGTAGTCTCATGGTCCTCGTCTTGTTTCATGTCCTCCACCCTCCCTTCATGTCCCAGGTCTCTTCTCTC
Source organism: Calotriton arnoldi (assembly GCA_963921515.1). Classification (NCBI taxonomy): domain Eukaryota; kingdom Metazoa; phylum Chordata; class Amphibia; order Caudata; family Salamandridae; genus Calotriton; species Calotriton arnoldi. The sequence continues at coordinate 742,669 of CAWUFW010004716.1, forward strand.
CGCCAAGAGGTTTCCATCAGGAGTACACAGGTGATGAGTAATGAGAAAATTAAATAAATAATAAAAGGAAAATGCTCTGGTTCTGGCTTGTCTTTCTTTTATAAATTAAGTCTTACTTCCTTTTAACTTTATAAGAATGATTTCTTTCTCTCCTCTATTTCTTTTCCTTTCTCATTCTTTTAAGCGTCATTGACCTTTAAATTAATTTCTCTTTGGCGCACTAGCGAGTAAAAAACATGTTTTCTCAAGTCTTTGATATGTCTTAGAATTATATATAGAATTACACGTAGGTAGCAGTGAAATACGGGAATATTTTTCACTGAGGGGTTCAGGGTGACATTAAATAGACAACAAGAGTGACGTTGAGTTGTATATGATGTCCTCAGAACGCCCAAGTGAAAAACATTCTTTAATACACGTTTTCCCTATCTATAACTGTATGTTGTCTGTGCCCTCAAAACCATCTGCCCCTGCTTTCTGGAGTTAAAGAAAAAGAAACGTGACCTTGCCAGGATTATATCTATATTATGTGGACCAAGGTTTTTGTTTTCCAGGTTTCTAGATCATGCACTTTATTGTTAAGACCCTCGAGAGATAGGCGCTATAAAGCAAGCAACCAAAAATTAGAACTGGTAGGGTCCTTGCAAAGACACCGATTTTATAATTTATTTCTTAAAAAGGGACTAAATTCTCTGTTTCCATTCATTAAAATGTTATTGGTTTTAAAGGTGGCTTCTCCGTATTACATTTAGTTTGGGTGTTATTCCCCACGGATGCCTCTGTCACTACGTTTCATCTATTGTGGCCCTTGAGACAAAAAGCTGCATAGCTAACATGCCGGGACTTAATACACTCCTTCAGTTGATATACCTTAGTCACCATGCAGTGCTTTGCTGGATCGAATAACAGTGGAGGTTATGCCCCACATCTGAGAGCATAAGAACTCTTCCTCAAAGGCTAATTACGACATTGACTAGCGCTTTGCTCAGCCGGAGGCCTCTCAATGGATGGGCGACGCTCAGAGTCCTGTAGGAGCCCTCTGCAGGCCACAACCGTGCACTTGGAGGGAAGCAGGGCTGCGTGGAGCCACGCTGAAAAGTGATGTAAAGCTCGGAGTTCTTCCTTATTCTCTGTCACCATAAAACTCTAGAGGCATGCAGAAGAGGAGGCCTCCAAGATCTGCCCTGCCCAGTTGCCCACTTGAGGAATATCATTTAGTCATGCGGGTGAAAGTAATAAAATATACACAAAGCATCCCTGCTCCCCTAACAGAGAAGAAATGTGTTTTATTATCTTTGATTTATATTAGCTGCTCCACATTTGCTTGTAGGCACACATAAAAAGCAAAAATGAAATAAAATGACAATTTAACCACTTTGGTGATGGGCAAAACTTCAGATCTTTGAGTAATGATGCTCTGGCTGTCTCCCTAAATATTGCAAATTTACTGATCTTAACTCGAGATTTATACCTCATGAATAATTCATGTAGTAGAGCAGTGATTTTTGCTGAAACAAGGAGCACTGCAGAACCATTTATTTTACTTTAGTATTGCTGAATCATTTCTTTCAGTTAGTAAAAGGATTCGGTCTGTCCCTTCGGTGAAAAACGAGAGCGAGTCCCACCAACATCATCGGTTACATCATAAACCACGGAAGTAACCTTTGTGGAGTTTGCAAGCACCACCAGAAACAGTGAACCCATTGTTCTCTGTCATGTGGAGTGACATGGCTGGACAGGACACAGCCCTTTGTGACACTGTTGCATTGTCCTGCTGGCCTTTGCATTAATTATAAAGTACAATTAAAGTCACTGTGCCTATTAGGTGCTATCCAACCGCGACGTCACAGACCCTCACAGGGTTAGCAATGCCTACATGAGTAACGGACAGTGGCGGCTCCTCCGAGTATCGCCCCACTGCTTTTCAGCAGTGCAAAGAAGGAAAAATAAAATGATAACAACACTGGGCCTCATTACGATGTCGGTCGGAAAGTATTCGGAGAGTCCGACCGATTACGATGTTTCCGAACACCGTTCGGTCGGACTCCCATTGACTTAAATTGGAGCCTGTGTTCCGACCGACAACACAGGCGCCCTTTGAAAAATGGGGTGGTTGCGGAAAACTTTGCACCCTGTGGTGGGCACCCCTTGGTGCCTGCCATACCGTGCATGGTTGGAAAGAGGGGACCCATGGGTACCCCAACGGGCCCCAACCAGAGGTCTCCGGGTGAAGGGGGGGCCTGCTACAGGCCCCCAAAGACAGATTCCGACAGCCGATCCGTGTCGGACAAACCAATTCGGAAAGGCTGTCCGAATCCGACATCGTAATGCGTCGGTCGGAAACGCGGTCCATAGACTTGTACGATTCGGCTCCGACCGACTCGGTTTCTCCGAATGCAGATCGAAACCGAGTCAGAACGACCGAACGATTTCCGGCTATCGTAATCGGTCACTCGGATGTGTTTCCGAGTCGGTCGGAAACGCGGGTTCCGAATTGGATTCAAACAAACCAAATGCCGCTTGGCGCCTTTCCGACCGACATCGTAATCAGCCCCTTTGTTATTTTATTTTTCCGTGCTGTAGCAGGTTTTGGAGACGGGCTTGGCTGTCGCAGCCAGCAGGGGGAGTAGGAAATATGTGCACTTAAGTGCGCATGACGGTTTGACTGGCTGTCTTGGGCTGACCTAACAGTCATGCGCACTTAGCATGTAATCCACCGGGCTGTAATGCACAGCCTGGGTAGAGAACATGCACAGGCTTCCACTGCCTGTCTGAGTGCTGAACAACAGCACTCAGACAAACCACGACATTGCTGTCATGGTGACAACAGCTTAGTGATTGGCTTAGGGGAGCCTGCGTGCTTCCTGACTCCGGAAGAGAATCGGACAAGAGAGGAGGATGGAGGAGAGTCGGCGGCCTTACAAAGGTAAGTGTTCTTTATCATTTTAACCCCCGCCACCCCCGTTCAGTACCAGCCACCACTGGTAACGGAATTTAAAATGTCACGTGACAGGCAGACTGGAGTAGCTACAACGCATAGCTTGAAATAAAGATTCCCATTAATTTCTAGGCACAGGTTGATTAAGTGATCTGCGCAGAATCACAGAATATTGAGCAAAGCTGGGATTCGAAACCCGTCCCCCATGTTCTCAGGTAGGCAGCTCTAGCCTAGGCCTCCTCTCTTAGCCATTTGATACAATATCAGATGATGTTAAATAGTAAATAATGTACAATTACATGCAATACAATAAAGGACTGGACCATGTGAAGTAATATAATAATGTTACATAGTACATGATGTAAGAAGCAATCTCAAAAGAATACACAATGCCATGTGCTAAAATAAAGGAAGGCACTGCATAAGCAATATGAAAGAAAGCACTGTTAGCTGCAACATATTGTAATACATGACTGAATAGATTAGTAAAGTGATGTACTAACTTATGCACTAAAATACATTTATGACAATATGATACACTTGTAAAATAATGCACTATTTTGTGAAGTAAAATAAATAAAAATATGATGAAATATAAAAAAAGGAATGTGATATATGATGCAATATAATATACAAATGTAATTTATTACACATAGTAACAAGCATTGGCAAAGCCAATACGCCTTGCCAATGTGAGAGCTATTGGCCTTGCCAATGTCTTTCTGCCATGTTGTACAGCAGTCTGGCTGCTGTTTAGCATTGCCAAACCTTAGTGGTATTTCATAAAGTAGAGTGTTGTAGAGTAGCATGGCATAGAGTAGCACTGCATACAATAGAGTGGCTTAGACTAGAGTGGGTTATTGTAGAGTGGAGTGGCATAAAGTAGAGTGGCGTGGAGTGGCACAGAGTGGACTAGAGTGGAGTGGCCTAGAGTAAAGTGCTGTGGTGTAGAGGGGAGTGGCATACAGTGCTGTGGTGTAGAGGGGAGTGGCATACACTGGTGTGGTGTAGAGTGGCATTGAATAGAGTGGTGTAGACTGGTCTAGAGTAGAGTGGCTTAGAGTGGAGTATGGTGACGTAAAGTGGAGTGGCAAAGAGTGCCATAGAGTGGCATTGTGTGGAGTGGGGTCGCTTAGAGCAGAGTGGCGTGGCTTAGTGTAGAGTGGAGCAGAGAGGAGTGGCGTAGAGTGGGGTGGAGTGGCGTAAAGTGGACTGACGGCGGCGTAGTGAGAATTATATCGGACCAAGGTCATTCCATCACTGACTGGACTTGAAGTCTTACTTTCACATTATACAGACTTTAGCTACATGGCATTTTTCATTAACCAATAAAACACTACTAGCACTCTTCAAAAACTTTACACATAGAAATGAGATTTAAATTTCTAGGGAACCAAGCCACCTGGTATTCGCTTCACCCTCTACCCTACATAATGCACCCTGACACAATAAGGCATTGCACTACATCTAAATGTGAGCACAATTCTATAACAAACTATTTGTTTTTAAGGTGAATAGGAATATTTTAATTTCAACATTATAATGTTCTCCCCATTAAACAGTTTGTTCAAGAAGCTTTTGGGCAGCTTAGTACGTTTTTCTAAATGTCAAATCTTGAGACTATGTAAAGGTCTGGCAGAGGCAGGCAGAAGGAGTCTAAAAGGTTATTGTTTGATGCTGAATTCTGTATGAAGAATTTAACTTCATTCTTTTCAGACACTGCACAGCGAGATGCAGGCACACACAACGGACCTTAATTAAATAGTCAAATGGGGGCAGGAATCATTAATTCTGATATTTCGTTACAAAGTGGTGGGCTGCTGCCATGTTTTATTTAAGGCTGTCGTGGAATTATGGTGAAATGACTGTCAGCAGGGCTGTAATTAACTAATGCTTGGCTCTACTGTTTGAAACTCTAGTTTATCACTGTTGGAAAGTACTTCTTGAGATCTGACCACTGCTAACTTGGGAGCTATGGACCAACGCTTGCCAATTAACTGATAGAGTGGCCGCCAACTAAGGTGGCTACGTCTTCTGGTGGTAGGCAGTATAGAATAGAGGTCCTAGTCATCTTGATGGGCTCCCGCAAGGCGGAGGACACCTACAATCTCTTCTCCATAAGGGTAGCACTTATATGTCTGCTTGTATTGGGCGACCCAATCACACTAGTCAACAAATGAAATATCCTGGTCATAACCTAGGTAGCCATACGGTTCGATAAAATCTGGCACTAAGTGGTCATGAAAAAATACCAGCATGTATTAATAATATGCCTGAAAAAATACCCTTGCATCTGGACCCTTGTATCTGGAGAGCTGCATTCTTAGACTTTCTCTCTGAAGGATCTGAAATTGACCAAGTTTCCACAGTGCATTTGGGGCTCGTGTGGCTCGGAGTGCCTGAGACATCCGTCAGGGATTGGTTGGCCTGCAGTGATGAACTTCGTTCACCCTGGTTTTTGATTTCATTTTACACCGTGAGCGTTCTTGAAATGTTCTCTAATTTTTGGAACAATTTGTTCCTGTGTGCTGCTTCCTTGCATTCAGATTAATGACAATGTTTGTTGTATGGACGTATATTCTTAAAAACAAAAAAGATGTGTGGAACAAAAAATATTTGTAACGCTTTGCAGTGAGGAAGGATACAGTCACGAATCCTCAATACCTCATGCGCAGCCGTGAACCGCCCTCTAACTATACCCCAACATAGATGGGGGACATTGGCAGGCTATGTGCTGCCATTTTTTTCATGAGTGACCACAGTTCCCTCCAGTTTATTATTGATATCTTGTGTAAAGATATGTGAGCTAACCAGGACAAATGAATACCCCATTGCACCACTTCTCCACAGTTAACATCTGACCCGCCCCACAATCTATCTCCTCTGTCTGCCTTTATGTCTTAGAATGTCATGATCTTGTCTTCCACTTCTCCCTTCTATGCATTTACCCAAGTAGTCATGTGTAGCACACATTTGTCAATCTTTGCATCCATTCAGGCATTCATCCATTGATCAATAGTACGATTTAGCCATCTGCCTATTAATACTTGCAAGCAGTAGCCTGACCATCCTTCAGTGCAAAACATTTATCCATTCATCCGCCCCAACAGACATGCCATTTCTATTTCCAGGTCAAAATCCTTCCTCTGACATGTTCCCTACCATCTAAAATCTGACAAAAGATGAAAAATGGAAAAAGAAATTGTGGCTTCAGTTGAATGCAGTCAAGATACAAATACCATCGTTCACTTTCAAATACCATCCAAACAGCATTAAAAGGCTCACACTTTTTGGCTACAGTTTGGGTCATCAGCTCAAAGCAAACAATGGTTTGACAACTAGCACCTATTGACTGCTCACTTAGATAGGCTCTGCTTTCAACAGTGCCACGCCTGCCATCCTTGGAATACTTTTCACTGTGATTGCATAGAAAGAAGTGGGCGGGGCCCTGTGGAGGAAGCAGTCCATGGAGATTGGGTGTGTGGACCCCCTTCTCTACCTAAACAGCCACGCATACGGTTACACCTGGCATCCTTGGCATGGGATTCCCCATAACCTTTTGTATTTAGACCTCCTGTTTTGCTGACCTTTAGGATTCTGCGCACTTTACCACTGCTAACCAGCGCTAAAGTGCTTGTGCTCTTTTCCTAAAACATGGTAACATTGGCTTATACACAATTGGCATATTTAATTTACATATAAGTCACAAGTAAAGTGGAACTACATGTGCCCAGGGCCTGTAAATTAAATTCTACTAGTGGGCCTCCAGCACTGGTTTAGCTACCCACTTCAGTAGCACCTTCATGTCTTAGGCCTGCCATTGCAGAGCCGGTGTGTGCAGTTTAAACTGCCATTTCAATCTGGCAAAGTAAACCTTTTGCCAGGCCCAAACCTTCCTTTTTAAAACATATAAGTCGCCCATAGGGTAGGCCCTAGGCAGCCCAAAGGACAGAGTGCAATGCATTTAAAAAGCAGGAGATGTACTTTTAAGTTTTACATGTCCTGGTAGTGAGAAACTCGTTTTTCACTACTGCAATGCCTGGCTCTCCCATCGGATAACATTGGACTTGCCTTATTACATTTTAGAAGTGTAATTTGCAAATGGGAAGAGATAATCAGTTCATGTTTAGTGTCTCCTGAATCACAATTTAAAATCTTAACTTATGGTGAAGTCGGATTTTAAATTGCAATTCTAAAAATGCCACTTTTAGAAAGTTGGCGTTTTCTTGCCTTAGCCATTTAATGCCTGCAGCCTTACTCTGGGTCACATGACTGGGTGTAACTGACAGGCCTTGTGTATGCCTCCTAGACAGCCACACTCAATGGGAAGCTTAGGTGTGACTGGATGGGCCATCACTGACATGATGGGTGAGAGGAGCTGGGCCCCCAGCACCACTTACAGTTGATTAGGCTGTGTCTTGTCTCCACATACATGGCTGCATACCTGCTGTAGTTAGTCTGGAGCCAGGGCCAGGAAGGCAGGGCACCAATGCATTCCAAAGGCATGCCTCTAGAAGGTTCTCCCCACTTCAAAGGAACAACTGTGTATAAATACTGGACTTCAGACACCAACTCTTCAGTACACTTCTGGACCTGTAGATACTTTGCCAGGAAGAAAGACTGCTCTGCTGCTACAAGGACTGCCCCTCTGCTGCACTGCTGCTCTAAAGGAACTTCTGCCCTGCTATGCTGACCTGCTGCCCTCTTGCATGGGGAAGGAGAACTGGACCTGCAACTTCATCTTGAACGCAGGATCCCTGAGGGACTCCAAGGGCTAATCTGCTAGCCTCTTGATCTGCACCAACCCCTGGACTCATCTGCAGCGAGTTCCTGACCCCCAAGTAGTGCCTCTCAGGTATTGGATACTTGATGTGGCTCACGGGCGCTGAAATTAAGCCTTTGGTCTCTTCGCTATTGCGAACGGATCCGTTTGCACAGAGACTGAGTTCCTTGCACCAAAAATCAGAGCAAGCCACTGCCAGCCGATCTCTTCACACCGCAGCATCAACCGCCTGAGGGGGCCACCAAGGCGAAGCTCCAGCCTGCCCATCCATGATGCCAGGCCTGCTCTTCGCGCCACGCTAACAGCCTCCCAATACACTCACCTTGCTCCTCATGGCACTCTCCAATGCGAACAGGACTCTTAGCACAAAACTTAACAAGATAAAACTTCAGCAGAAGTATCCTAGGATTGTATCCGACATGCGCTCTATCACGGTCAGCCTGAACTTTTAACTTTGACCCAGTCCAGTGTGACCAGATAGCCACGGTTGGCGCTTTTTGCTTTTAGGCACTATTATACACTTTATTCTTTAAAAACTCATAATTCCAGGTCTACTGATTGGATTTTTGTCATCTTGGTCTTGTTTTATTTATGAAATTTAGCTCTATTTTTCTAACCTGGAGTGGGATCTTTCTATGTGGTGTTTTCACGGTTTTCTGTTTTTAGTGTTGCACAAATACTTTAAACACTGCCTCTAAGTTAAGCCTGACTGCTCTGTGCTAAGCTACCAGGGGGGGTGCACAGGTTAATTTGGGGTTAGCTTGTGCCTTACCCTGACTAGTATTGTAGTTGTTGCTTGACCACGGCTCACACCCCAGTCAACCAGTAACCCCATTTCTGACACCTACCCTTCCTACAGTAAGGATGAGCTAGAGCCACCTCCCAAATTCTGGGAAGTTTATCAATGGAGTATTGCTGTGCAGAGCTTTCATATGAGTTGGAAACCTCTTCTGTGTAAGGGTTCCCAGCTCGTCGTGAGATAGCAGCACTTTACAGAGTGACTGTATGATGAGCTTTAAAACTGTGCATCAGACACTTGAACATTGCGAGTTGAAAGGCCTGACGCCCACATCAAATGACAACAACAACAACCTTCCCTTTATCGCTTTTTTACGACGTGCTTCTTGTTATAAGAATTGACACGCTCGTTATGGCCAGCTTAATAAAAAATATTTCTAGTTATGACCACATTCAATGACTTCAAACACTTCAAGGAATGTAAAGTAAGCCTGTAAGAATTTGATGTGATTGTGTTAATAGCATACGGGGATCATCTTCGGTTCCAAGCAGGACTCTTGTCTTCAAAGTTCTAAAAGCCATTCAGGAGTGGCCCCAGGGACCTTCTCCTGCTTACTCGAGTGACTCAAACAGTTCCACCTACTCTGTTTGCTCTTATCCACATTATTTCAACTTCTCTCACTCACAAACAAAATCTGTTGGTCAATGTAAAAGTTATTTCATGCATAGGGCCCACAATACAGAAATCTTTTCCTCCTAATACGCACGTTAGAAGTCTTAAAACAATTTTGCTTTGCTTGGTTCTCCTCTCCCAATCTCTTCGATTCCACAGTGCACACAACTGTCATACTTTGAAACATTTATTTTCACTGTGTGTATTCCGGAAATGTACTTGCCTGCTCATCTCTTTTCACTCTACAGACGTACTAGTCTATCTGTTAATCGGTGTGTATACAGGTCTGCTTGCCTCAAAGTGTAGAGGTCCATTGTCATGTATGGTTGATTAAGAGCTACTGCTGCAACATTAAAACTGTGTCACATATGATCATTTCTAACTGAAGGCCACAGAATTGATTAGTGTAATGCCTTGATAAGGGGTGGACCTCAAAATCACCCATAAGCTGTAAGTTTTTGCAAAGCACTACAGCTGGACCGGTTACTAATACAATTTGCTAAGATTGTATGTTCCTTTGCTACTGAACATCCCAATGACTGCAGAGTAGAGCAAGTGACCATTTCAATACACCATCAAGCACGTATGTGCATAATAGCATTCCTAAATATCATCGTCATGGACTACAAACATACTCGCCTTATAGATCACAGAGTTCAATCTATAGATTTCTCCCAGAAATTAAGAGCAGGTGCAAGATCTTCCACATGGCAAGATTTGAAACAGCCTCCCTAAGCAGTTAAGAAAATCCATAACCTACTCATCTTCAACTGCATCACACGGCTCTTTTGAGATGATTGTATCACAACAATTGTGTCAGTCCTTGGCTCCCAACCAGGGTTTTAAGTGCTATACTAATAATGTTGTAAAGTGCACGGGTTAGCCAGCAGCTCAAAAGGAAGTTCAATGCAAGAATTAGCAATTTACATTGAATTCTTAAAGGAAATCGACTTTATCCAAACTTGGTCCCAAAAGTTTGCAAATGCTTTGCAATCTCCTTCAGAAAAAACATGGCATTTTCCCTTCTGATGCATTGGAAGCACTGAAATCGTCTCAAAGAACCAATCTGCCGCTCTTGAAGTAGCAGTTACAAGGACCACTACAGTAATTATTAAAAATAAAAAGCAAAGCAGACATTTATATTTTCTCTTATCTTAAAATTAAAACCAGATTACCTTTTGGTGTGGCAGCGGGAGAACATTACTTGAATGTTAACATGTCAAACAAGTACCTATTTACAGCTGTTTTAAAGCGCTTGGGAAGATGGGAGGTTCAAAGGTGTTCATGTGCGCTCTTAGTCTGTAGTGGCACAGGTGAATGAGGAGAACTTGGAGACAGCTTCATGGCACCAGTAGGCCACGGGCCACCAAGTACAGGTGATAATTTAATACCCCCCAAATTTCACACGTTTTCCCCTAAGCTAAGATGCAGGCGAAGAGAGTTCCACAGAGTGGAACGGAGTTGGATGTAATTGCCAGTATTTTGTCAACAGCACAGCAAGCAGGTTAAGTAAGTGGTCAATATTTAACTTTTGGGCAACAGGTCTTCTGGAAGATGTTGAGCTGGAGTCCTCCCATACAGTACTCGCGGATTAATGCCGACAAATGTTTCAACAAGGGATGCTATCTGAGAGGTAACGCTGTATATGTGCTTGGTGGGGTGCCGCATGGTATTGACGCTCTTAAGGATGATTTCTTGAAGGAGGTTGCATATAGGCAATGCAGTAATACAACCTAGCAGTGGCCATCGCAAGACCAGTGTGACCATAGAAGGGTCTGCATGAGTTGGAGCCCATTAAGTAGCCCTATGTTGTGGAAAACACTCTTGTTGATCTGACTGACTTCCAGGATGAAAGTTAAGACGGAATCAAATGTGGCCTCTAGATCCTGTACTTTCTGTACGGGTAGGTGGGGGAGGGTGCACAGATACACGTCAATTGGAAGAGAGGACTGCAGGGATCATCCGACCCAGAAGCAGGATCTTATTCTTGTATAAAAATGAGTCAAGAGCCTTTTCTCCTACGTGATCCAATGTTATGCAGCCCCACCCACCATTCAGGCTGGCTACATCACAACTGTGTCGTATTTTCAATGTAGCTTTTGAATGTACTGCTTAAGCATCCAAATTAGCTCTTTAAAGTGGAATTTTGACCCTTGAAATCAAATTATCTCAGAGTGGAAAGAGTTTGCCAAGTGATTAGATTAACAATTAATGCACCTTTGGGTGTGCTTGCACCCTACTAAGCCAAGAAGAATGTTCCTATTATATTGTTAACATCTTCTAACCTTTATGTCCTGCCCCTCCGAGAACCTCTTACACACACACAACATTGTACTCAGGGAGGGATCTCATCAGCATCTTTGTCATACAGTTAAATGATTATTAAAGTGCCTAATATGCACTCCAGTTTCTATTACTAAGCAGTGCTTTGTGTGAATCCTCAGCTAGGATTCTCGTGCCGCCTCCCTTGGTCTTGGCTAGAATGTACTCTGTTTTCAGCCTACCGCATGAACGCTGCTTACCTTAATCATTTGCGAGAGATCGCCCGCGTCTGCCAGTTCCAGAACAATGTTCAACTCATTGTTTTCAATAAAAGAGTCCAGATACTTAATTATATTGGGATGATTCAATTGCTGAACAGAAAAAAATAGAAACATATGAATAAGTACATTGCAGCAGTACTATAGTAATAAAGGTGTAATATTGATTGGTAAATTAATGTGCAATATCGACTTATCCAATGCATATATCATACACTTTTCTATAATGCCCTGAAAATAGGCAGCATTCGAGTGAAATGGCATTGTGTTTTTGTGGCTATTAAAGAGCACAGAATGAATATACATACTCACCTTCAGCTTTTGACATATCAGAGGGTTAAAGATTATTTTGTTATCCAGGAGGTTCTCAATGATATGATTTTTACACCCATAAGTTACAAGAGTTAGCTTTTATTGTTGACTTTAACAATAAAAGATGCTTCAAAAGCTAAAAGCTGTTGTCTTATAGCTATACTTTCCTTATGTTTTTGGGAAGCCTGGCCCCCACTTTAACAAATTCTAATCGAGTGGAACATGTTTTGAATCTTTTGAAAGAACAGTAAATTGGGTTTTCAACAAGAGTTTACCTGGATCAGTAACTGCGGACGGCGGTGGGGTGAACTCCCCCTTCGGTTTCACCCATCAGAACAACCTTGGAAACCCTCATGTGTATGGAGTTGGGACCGGAGGCATTGCTACAAAGAATGGCAATCACTCATCAATGGAAGGGGGGGGCTTGGGGGGCATCAGATAAAGCGAGTGATGAGAGAGGAAATGGAAGGTGGTAGCCTGGAAAGTGTAAGGGACTAGGGTATAGGGAAGGGGTGTGGAGTAGGAGGGGGCTGTTTAGTTCCATGCAATCGGCCATTTTGGTGTTGTAAGTGAGAAGCCCACCTCTTCACTCCTCTGCTTGGTAAGTGAGAAGCCCACCTCTTCGCTCCTCTGCTTGGTAAGTGAGAAGCCCACCTCTTCGCTCCTCTGCTTGGTAAGTGAGAAGCCCACCTCTTCGCTCCTCTGCTTGGTAAGTGAGAAGCCCACCTCTTCGCTCCTCTGCTTGGTAAGTGAGAAGCCCACCTCTTCGCTCCTCTGCTTGGTAAGTGAGAAGCCCACCTCTTCGCTCCTCTGCTTGGTAAGTGAGAAGCCCACCTCTTCGCTGCTCTGCTTGGTAAGTGAGAAGCCCACCTCTTCGCTCCTCTGCTTGGTAAGTGAGAAGCCCACCTCTTCGCTCCTCTGCTTGGTAAGTGAGAAGCCCACCTCTTCGCTCCTCTGCTTGGTAAGTGAGAAGCCCACCTCTTCACTGCTCTGCTTGGTAAGTGAGAAGCCCACCTCTTCACTCCTCTGCTTGGTAAGTGAGAAGCCCACCTCTTCGCTGCTCTGCTTGGTAAGTGAGAAGCCCACCTCTTCGCTGCTCTGCTTGGTAAGTGAGAAGCCCACCTCTTCGCTGCTCTGCTTGGTAAGTGAGAAGCCCACCTCTTCGCTGCTCTGCTTGGTAAGTGAGAACCCACATCTTCGCTCCTCTGCTTGGTAAGTGAGAAGCCCACCTCTTCACTGCTCTGCTTGGTAAGTGAGAAGCCCACCTCTTCGCTCCTCTGCTTGGTAAGTGAGAAGCCCACCTCTTCACTCCTCTGCTTGGTAAGTGAGAAGCCCACCTCTTCGCTCCTCTGCTTGGTAAGTGAGAAGCCCACCTCTTCGCTCCTCTGCTTGGTAAGTGAGAAGCCCACCTCTTCGCTCCTCTGCTTGGTAAGTGAGAAGCCCACCTCTTCGCTCCTCTGCTTGGTAAGTGAGAAGCCCACCTCTTCGCTCCTCTGCTTGGTAAGTGAGTAGCCCACCTCTTCACTGCTCTGCTTGGTAAGTGAGAAGCCCACCTCTTCACTGCTCTGCTTGGTAAGTGAGAAGCCCACCTCTTCGCTCCTCTGCTTGGTAAGTGAGAAGCCCACCTCTTCGCTCCTCTGCTTGGTAAGTGAGAAGCCCACCTCTTCACTGCTCTGCTTGGTAAGTGAGAAGCCCACCTCTTCGCTCCTCTGCTTGGTAAGTGAGAAGCCCACCTCTTCGCTGCTCTGCTTGGTAAGTGAGAAGCCCACCTCTTCGCTCCTCTGCTTGGTAAGTGAGAAGCCCACCTCTTCGCTCCTCTGCTTGGTAAGTGAGAAGCCCACCTCTTCGCTCCTCTGCTTGGTAAGTGAGAAGCCCACCTCTTCGCTCCTCTGCTTGGTAAGTGAGAAGCCCACCTCTTCGCTGCTCTGCTTGGTAAGTGAGAAGCCCACCTCTTCGCTCCTCTGCTTGGTAAGTGAGAAGCCCACATCTTCGCTCCTCGGCTTGGTAAGTGAGAAGCCCACCTCTTCACTGCTCTGCTTGGTAAGTGAGAAGCCCACCTCTTCACTGCTCTGCTTGGTAAGTGAGAAGCCCACCTCTTCACTGCTCTGCTTGGTAAGTGAGAAGCCCACCTCTTCACTGCTCTGCTTGGTAAGTGAGAAGCCCACCTCTTCACTGCTCTGCTTGGTAAGTGAGAAGCCCACCTCTTCACGGCTCTGCTTGGTAAGTGAGAAGCCCACCTCTTCACTGCTCTGCTTGGTAAGTGAGAAGCCCACCTCTTCACTCCTCTGCTTGGTAAGTGAGAAGCCCACCTCTTCGCTCCTCTGCTTGGTAAGTGAGAAGCCCACCTCTTCACTGCTCTGCTCAGCTGCAAACCCCCCAATGCTCAGTTGTAAGGCGAGGAACATCAGAGAGTTTAATCTCACTAAAAGCACTTTGACTGCATAACTTAATGTATGCCCATCAAGTGCTGCACAAGAAAAGCAGTGTTTTCATTTTAGGCCAGCAACTGCTAATTGCACAAACACCCTGCCAAAATATTAGATCTAAGCATTAGCAATCTTTGAAGCACAAATCACAACGTAACTGCATTTTAATGCTAATAACAGTTTTTACCATGGCCCAAATTAATCTCGTTGACCTCAGAAGGATGAAAGGTTGTGACCTTCTTGTTAGAATTGAGTCAACGGTCTGAACTATCTTACTGGCCTTTGGCCTCCTGTTTGCTGTGATGCAAGACGTCCTAGTCCCGTAGAAGGCAACGCTTACATCGTTGAAGAGTAACAGGCCCATTTTATAAACATTTTGCGCACCAAAATGCGAATTAGGCGCGCAAACCTTTGTGCATGGAAATTCACAATCCTGATTTGCAAGAATGGGACATTTTCCATGTAAAAAAACGCATTTGTGGATGTGGCGATTCCTAATGCCATTTTAGTGGTAGAGGGCAAATTTGGGAATATTATGAGTAGGATCTGCCTATAAAATTTGGTGCAAAGCGAGAAACCAACACGTTTTTGGGTATTCACTAACATTTTGCAAGTACTTTTCCACCCTGGAAACACACATTTACCCTTCTAAAGGGCAAGATTGAGTGCGTTTTAAAATCGGGAACAGGGAGGAAATACCAAAGGTTAAGGTTTTGTTAACAGGGAAAATATTTTCAGAGTGGAGTAAAATAAGATGAAATGTCTAAACGCACATTTGTGTTACATTTCTGGAAGCAGAGTTATTCATCAGTAATTTTGCATACGTGAGTGCTATTGGAAATCTGGTAGGATTTTTAGTTTCTCACTTTTCCTACCGAGGTTTGAAATTTGACTCAAAAGGGAAAATTAGCCAACACAAGCAAATTTATGTCATATTTAACTTGTCTTTTGTGACTCGAACACGAGATGAATAGCTTAGTGAACATCACTACAGTGCACTTAATGGCCACAGACGAGCACCTTGAATGACAATGAAAACCAGGTTGAAGACCAGAGTTAGTGAGCTATTCTATCGTTTGGTAGTAAAAGCATATGGAGGGCCAATAGTTAGACAAGAGAAGGCTGTATGTAGCCTTAGGTCGAAACTAGTAGTTAGCATAGAGTTACAAAAATGGCAGACAACAGCCTTATTAGGGGATGAGAAACGCTCCAGCGGAAAGAAGATCTCTTGACTGGAGGCCTACCATCCTAGAACCATCCCTCCACCCATGCACTCATTGGGACACACTAGTATGGATGTACTGTGTGAAGCTGTAGGGGTCTTCGGAGCAGGAAAGGGGAATGTTGCAGAGGCACCCATTAAACCTGCCTTGCTCTACAACTAGACCAGGCCAACAAACTCAAGGGAACTCACAAAGTAACAGAAACCACACCAAATTCAGAGATAGAAGAGGGCTGTAGTTTAATTTAAAGGGGGCTGATGAACCACGCTCAAGACAACCATCAGCAGGATCCTCGGCCAGCCAGCCCTCCAGCATTAAAGCTCAACTTTTTGCACTAGAGTGGAGGGGTGACAAAGATAGGGCAAACCATCTCCAAAGAGCTCTTGGCCAGCTCATAATTGAAATGAGAGAGATCCTTCAAAAAGATGGATGGATGCTAGCTCAGACCCACAGAAGCAGCTAAGCCTTTATCGATAGATACAAGCTCAGACCCACAGGAGCTGCAATGCCTTTATTGATAGATACAAGCTCAGACCCACAGGAGCTGCAATGCCTTTATCGATAGATACAAGCTCAGACCCACAGGAGCTGCAATGCCTTTCTCGATAGAGACAAGCTCAGCCCCACGGGAGCTGCTATGCCTTTATCGATAGAGACAGGCTCAGACCCACAGGCGCTGCTAAGCCTTTATCGATAGATGCTAGCTCAGACCCAGAGGAGCTGCAATGCCTTTATCGATAGATGCTAGGTCAGACCCACAGGAGCAGCTAAGCCTTTATCGATAGACACAAGCTCAGACCCACAAGAGCTGCAATGCCTTTATCGATAGACACAAGCTCAGCCCCACGGGAGCTGCTATGCCTTTATCGATAGAGACAGGCTCAGACCCACAGGCGCTGCTAAGCCTTTATCGATAGATGCTAGCTCAGACCCAGAGGAGCTGCAATGCCTTTATCAATAGATGCTAGGTCAGACCCACAGGAGCAGCTAAGCCTTTATCGATAGACACAAGCTCAGACGCACAGGAGCTGCAATGCCTTTATCGATAGACACAAGCTCAGACCCACAGGAGCTGCTATGCCTTTATCGATAGATGTTAGCTCAGACCCAGAGGAGCTGCAATGCCTTTATCGATAGATGCTAGGTCAGACCCACAGCAGCTGCTAAGCTTTTATCGATAGATGCAAGCTGGAGAATCATTTTGACTGAAAACATGTGGCCACTGCAATTCACTCGCTCCCAATATCCTCAATAACTTGGATCACCACATTTTGGTAGGAGATGAAGAAAACACCTTAGTTTAACCCTTTCCAACACCAAGATGGAGAACTAGATTTGGTTTTGACAGCCTATTAGATGGGGAATGCTACCTGTTAGTAACTCATGGAAACCAATCCTATGACGGTTGGTTGTGGTGAAATAAGGAATCACAGAAAGGAAAGGGGAATAACAGGAGAGTAACCATTACATGCAGTCCAATTTCAGAAAAGCTCTAGCTCGCACTAATTCTGAAACCAGTGGCTTGGGTGAGGGTTCTAATGCTAATGGCCTTTTGTGTATGCTTGTAGAGAATAATCAGGCCGCGGTTTTCAGACTCTTCATGTGACATAAGTGGGCCTGATCATGCATTAAATATCCTCTGGTTGTCTATTAGGCGACTGTGATCAACTTGAACTAAGCTACATGTGGGGAAGCCCTAATCGATTAATCTGTAGGGACAAGGCTGTCTTAACAGCTGTAATTTGGGGAAGAGCTGGGTATGATAGCCACCGTTCTCTGTGTCATGCATGCAAGTATGTATCTATGTGTTACTTGTATAGCGTGAACCCAGCAAAAAGGCAGTACAGCACTGTATAGAGTCTAAGACACAGATCCAATCAAATAATTGGAGACATAGCTGGGTTTTGGGAGCAGAACTAAACTGTTACTGCACTGTGATGTACTGTTCCTTAAAGGGGTGCGTCTTTGATTCTTTACAAAAATTGGAGCAGCGTTGAGGTGGTCCTGATGGGTCCAGGGATGTTGTTCTAGATCCTAGGTGCAAAGATTGAGCCAAATCTGATGGTTTCTGGGCTGTGTGTGCTTTGAGTCACCAAAGTTAGTGAGTTTGTTATCCAGATAGGAGGAGGTATTAGTCTCATGGCTTTGTAAACAAAGCAGCTGGTTTTGAAGATGATGCAGGACGACAGGTGGAGCCAGTGGAGTTCCATTGGCTGCGGTTGATGTGATCACATTCCTTCAGGCCCTGGATAAGACATGCTGCGGCATGCAGGATGTAGGTGCCTGTGTGTGGAGTTTGGGATGTTGTGAAGCTAGGGCATTGCTACCATCCAGATGACAGCATGAGGGCTTGCTTCAGCAGAACTGTAATCACTTTTTCGAAGGAACAGTTTCACTTTCTTCAGCAGAGTGAGCTGGTACCAGGTTGTGTTTGTTTTCTTTGTAATGTTTTCTTAAGGGAGAATCGAGTGTGAATCCAGGCAATTTGCAATTGGGTAAAACACGTGGTTCGAAGTTGTTAAGGTTCATGTTTGGACTAGTTGTGTCTTGTTCGGGGCAAATAAAAGGAACTCGGACTTTGGTTGAGCATCAGATAGATATTGGATCTTCAGGCCTGGATGATGTGCAGGTAGTGTTTGACTTGTTGGATGTCTGTGGCAGAGGAGACTTTCAAGTAGAGTTGTGCATCATTAGCCTACTGGTGAATGTTGGTGCTGTTATGAGTGAGTGTATCATCAAGGACACAGCTTGAAAGTCTAGGGTTTTCAAAGGAGAAACAATTCCATATTGTGTGCTGTACTTTTAGCCAGTTTCCACTTGACTAATTACCTAATAGAAACAATTTATAAGTTAAACGGCAAGACTCAAAGCAATGTTTTGATGACATGAAGTTACGTGGCCACACAAGAACATGAGGGTGCCTTCCACATGAGCGAGCCGGAGGATCTCACTTGCCGAAGTCATACCTTGAAGATATGCCCTTCTGCCCCCACGTGCAACCGCATTTATCTTACTCACAAGACAGACTGTGGTCCATTTCCTTCTCTTCTGTCCACTGTGTGCAGGCTCGTACAAAATCCAACATGAGCCATTGTTTATGACAAATAACATAAGATTTTGGAATATAGCTCACCTCCTTCTTTCGAAGGCAACGGAAAGAGGATCTCCTCTAAAGGCCGCATAGGGTCTTTGAAGGGCTGCAGTCATCCATAAGAATTACTACTAAATAATACAGTAACAATGGTTTTATCCACAGGTATGGTATGTTTAATATTTTTCCTGCTTTTTATTATATTTTATGAATTTTGAATTCTTGATTAATGCTATAGCTACCAGCAGCAAGTTCTGTTTATTGTGGTTTACTCCACCACAGCTTGTTGATTATTCAAAGATGTGGGTCCTGGTATGAGCATGCTAGAGGAGTCATCTAAAGAGCTTTTGGTTGGATGGAAAAACATACAATGATATAACTGTAAGTTTCTTTCCCAAAAACTAGGGATGGAGTCTGGAAAAAAAAAATAACCTTGAAATTTTCAGTTTAGGAAAGGAGATGCATAAAAGCTCCACAGAGGACTAAACCTTGGAATCTCAACGTGCCAAAGAAACATTCACTAGATGCTCCATCCATGTTGACTGATTTTAGATAATTTATAGGTTTCTATTTGATGAACAACGTGGAGATAAGAGATTTGTCTCGGATAACCATGTTATGGATCAAGGTTAGATAAAATCTCTTGAATTACAAAGAAATTTCTTCAGAGACACTGGTTAGATCCTGAAGAACGTATCTGAAAATTACTGAATTGTGGTGCTAACTTAAAATACAAGCATTTAGAAATATTATACGATCTAAGAAGAATCTAACAAACATTTATTATAATGCAGACTAACCATGCATCTCAGATTTAATGCGTGCAGACATTGGAAACAATTGAAGGATTTTATAAGCGTGGAAGAGGAATGCAAGACTTTACTTGAGACCCATTTAATTGAGGTGACAATATTTTCTTTTCATTTTTTGGTCACATTTTAATGAGTGGCTATTTCTCCTTCTCAATCTGCAGTGGTCCGCTCTGATGGTTAATTTATCAACGTGACAGGCATTATGCAAATTGTGGTGCTTAATATATGTGCAGCTTATAACTAACCTAAAATTATATTAGAATGCTCTTCGGTCACTGTCAAGAATTGACTACTCGGCACGACCTCGGAAAAAGTTAAGAACATTCGTCTGGTGAGAGTTTTTCAAAGTATATTTATATGATATTTTGCAAATTGTGGTGCTTAATATATGTGCAGCTTATAACTAACCTAAAATTATATTAGAATGCTCTTTGGTCACTGTCAAGAATTGACTACTCGGCACGACCTCGGAAAAAGTTAAGAACATTCGTCTGGTGAGAGTTTTTCAAAGTATATTTATATGATATTTTCTATTTTGGTGGGAGAGCGGCAGAAAGTTTAGTTGATGCTTCAGTGACTTCCCACCAAGGGATTAAAAGATTTTCCCTTAATTCTATTGCCTGAGCTTCTTTATCACACAACATGGATTAGTCTGATAGGATTAATGATCTTGTGGAGTGTGGATGCAAAGCGCTTTGTCTTGTGGATTATTTACTTTACATATTGATATCTATAATGATAAGCTACAAAATACAACATGGCCGTGGCCTTTTCATATCATTTGTGCACAAACTGGTGGAAGAAAGCGCCTGTGTAATCTTCGTGTAAATGAAGGCATCAAAAGGTAAAGTCATATACAGTAGACACACTATGGAACACCATAAACATTATTGCCAAAAAAGATCAGAATAGGTGAGCTGTGTTATACAGTGAGGACCACCCCCGAATCCCCTGTTGTTACCTTCACCAGCTTTAAATTTTACAATTTTAATTCCTGCCAGCCACTCCCCTTCCACCTGCTCCCCCACCCTCATGGTCCTTTAGAAAAAATATTTACTTTTTTTTGAAAGCCCAGGAGCTGGCATTTGTTTTTGGTCTGGTCCACATTACAAAAAGCACATTTGCGTTAGTAATTTCTTTAATTTTTTTATTTACCAATTCAAATGGTGCCTGCCATGTTGGATCAGTAAATATAGTAATAAAATGGAGCCCGTGTCATTCTGTAGGTGTGTGCATGCAGGTGGGTGCATGCATAGTGTGTGCATAGTTCATCACTAATGCGACAAACACAGAATGGCACGGCAGTGTCATCACATCTTTTTATTTTTAGGTTCTGCACAGCATCAGCAAAAAGTATTAAGCCAAAAGTTCTAAAAGGCAAGATCTTGGTTTCGCCAATGTTTGTTTTAAACAGTAGCACACGTCATCCATTTCCACCTCCTGCACAGCACTTATGAATAGGAAAAAAAAAATACTCCTACGCATCCTAATTCCAGGCAGGACACAAGCTGGTGGGCTGCAGGTGTACAGATTTCCCCATATTTTTTTAGCAGATTCTCTGTTTTCCTTACCAAGCCTGAGAAGTGTCGCATGTGCCTCACCAATACAGCCACTTACGTTTATAAACACTAAGGGGCATACTTGCGAAAGGTTCATACAACGCAGTGCAGCAAGCAAAGTTGCTGCACTGCGTTGCCTGAATGGGAGAGAACTGAGCAGCGCCATACCTACTAGGATATGACATTCCTCAGCTCTCTACCTGCACTGACGCACTTAAGGCAGCTTAGCGCCAATGCAGGCACTTTTGCACACTGGTGCAAGGATGCTTGTGTTACATGCAAGATAGTTTTTGTGCAGGAAGGAACAAAACTGCACAAAACTAATGCTAACAGGCAATTTCCTATTTCTAAGCATGATGCAGAATGTATCGCACATAGAAAGAGGAAGTAACGAGGAGAAATAAACACATTTCTCCCCGTTAAACCATGGTTGGGTGTCCTACCATTTTCAGACAATCCCAACTTTACTATTTCAGACCATCTGGGATTACATCAAATTCCAAGGGTGGATGCACGAAACACTCATGCTCCACCCGTGGAATGTCTACCACTACAAAATGTAACGCAACGTACGCTGCTGCGTTGTATTATGATTCTTTACAAAGTCACGAAAGGTGGCGCAAATCGCCCCTTGTGTGGGGTGGTAAATCTTACTAAAGCCTTTGCGTTGCCTTGTGTGATGCAAGGACAACACAAAGACTTAGTAAATCTTAGTATACTGTGTGTGTAACCTGGCCTAAGGGTATTTTAAGAACCTCCCACTGGCAACATCCTCTTTATTCGACAAAGAGGCCCTGCAGGGGGTTATCTTTGAATCTCTTATTTGAGAAATTACAGAAACCTTCACACAATTAACCCTTCCATTGCCTAATGAAATGTAAATGTGCAGCGCTTTTGTGTTTTAAAGCAAGCACAGAACGCCATCCCAACAAAACCAAGTTTAAATTAGTGTCACTTTTAGTCATTTCTCAGCTCAATTACACATTGATGGAAAATCTACATGTGATTTACAAAATGTAACACAAACCAAAAAATGTTTTAATCACATTTACAAGTAAGTTACCTTGTTGTTTTTGTTAAATATGCCTGCTTAATTGTAAGCGAGGAAAATTATAAGGGTATGACAAAACCAACTGTTACATCACCTGTGAAGTCATTGTGAATTAAATATGCTAATTAGCACCCCACTAATTTTATTGGGACTTGTGCTCTGAGAATGTGGAAGAAGGGCACAGACAATATTTGATTTGTCGACAGTTTTGCAATTTGGTTGAGTTTGGAGTCCCAGTTACGAACAAGACTTCTAGTTCCCTAGGAAACAATTTGGCTACTACATCAAATCTTCATTACGGCTTATAGCAAGATCCGTCGGTACCAATTCCCTAGCCACTCATGTTATATTCAAAGCCTGTGGTTCTAGTTTTAGGGCTCAATTTAATTTCTTTGAGGCGTGTCGCCAATCTTTTGAGGCACACAATTCCTTGTAACGCGCCGCAGCACTAGAATCAAAAGTCCTAATATGGATGCAACTGCTCCTGCAAGAAGCCTCCTCTGTAAATCGCATAAATGCCCTGCAGTTATTTATGGAGCCGCGAGAAGAACCAGCAGGGGAGCCATCAATTAAAAAGCCATGAGCCGCAGTATTGATTTGCCAAGTTATTAGCTATGCAGCACCGACTGGAGTAAATTTCAGATGCTGACACTGACAGACTCACCGAAGTTGGCCTCTTAAACTCCTCCCTCATCTGGAAACAAGACCAGGAGACTATCTGGGCTGCAACCCCCTGAGAGGGAAGTGCGTCCCTGCAGCCGCAACAAATTATCAATTATGCTGACCCGCGTGATGTCTTAAAAGAGCTTCTGAAGCTGACACTAAAAACCATGGCTTCTGCTAGTTCTGAAATGTTCTACAAAAAGCTGACTCATGAAAATGGAAGTGAGATCCGTCATATTTTGTCAAATAGTTTGCAAGAAGCAAGCCAATCGACACGGCAAGCGAATGCGTCGCTGGTGTTTTCAAAGACCAGTTGACTCAGCAAATTGACTCCTTACCTTATTATAAGCTCTGGATGGGGTTGCATGGTACGAGTTACCTTTCACAGTGTGCATCGTGTTTTCTGCAGCTTGAACCTTGATGTGCGACTTGAAACTCGTGATTGCTAAAAATATGTTCACGCGATACCAGACAGTCCCATTTACATTTAACAACTTTTCCTTGTAGATAAAGCAACTGATATCAATGCAGTAACGTCCTATATTTAGTAAATATACACAACAAGCATTGTCTTCTGAAAGCTGTCAGGCAACGGCTGAAGTGTTCAGTAGGAGTATTAAGAATATAGCATGGAAGACCAGCCCTCAACCGTAATTCATCATCATAATCCTCAGCAACTGGACCGTCCGGTCCACACTGGCCCCCTACATTCCATGTTCCAACCCACGTAAAATAGAATACAACACGTCTTGCCCCTTCGTAATGGAATAAACATAACAAGGTGCCTGAACCATAACTAAAGAAAGAATGGGAACAAGAAAAAATAAAGCAAACACAAGAGGATGATGGACGGAGCGCTAAAACTTTTCAGACACTCATCCCCAAGTCACAGATCTGGGTTGAATCCATCATCTTTCTTTAGCTCACTTCGCCACCTCAGTTCAGACCCAGCTATATGCAAATCAGTCTTGACCCTGTGCCACATGGGAACAGTCCAGCCCGAACTGCCAAGCCAGGTCTTCCCTGAACCGGAAGCAGGCATCCTGGGACTGGTTTCTGGGCATCACCCTTCATCAGCCAGGCTAACTTGAATTCAGTGGCAAAGTGAGCAAGGGACCCACGTCTGGGCATACCCTGCCAACTTAGGGCAAACAAAGCAAACACAAGAGGATGATGGACGGAGCGCTGAAACTTTTCAGACACTCACCCCCAGTCACAGATCTGGGTTGAATGCATCATCATTCTTTAGCTCAATTCGCCACCCAACACTTCCTCAAAAAACAGCAAAGAATATATGGTGGCCTTCTCCATGAATAGGATACATAGAGAAGACAAGTTGAGATATTTTCATGCAGATCATAGTCCTTTATCCTCCAAGGACGTCGTCTAACCCTTTGACTCATTTCTTTCATCACCCTTTACACTACCACAATGTCCAGCAATTTCACTTCTCTCTTCCTCTATTCTGCCTCTTGCCACTAACAGAAGTCAAGGGACAATCAGGCCCCTTGACCACTTTCTTGATGTTCCACACATTACCATCAGACAATCTGACAATGAAATGAGCCACCCTTCTGGAAAATCATGACTTTCCTTTCTCCACATATCGTCCCACTTTGACTCTCACCCTATCACCTTCATGCATTTGACGGGCAGTTTTCTGGCCAAACTCAGTAGCAGTATTCAACATTCAACCTGGCCTCAACTCAGAACAAAATTCCCTGCCTCTCATCCATTTATATGGAGTTTCTTTCTCCCGTGCTACTATTTGGAGTTGTTCTACACGCCCATATTAATCTCTTCAGCGCAGTGCGCCTTCCGTTCCTCTATAGTAATGAAGACACAGCAGCACTTTTGTTTGTCCACCTTTGGTCTCTACGACTTGCTGTGCTGCTCCTATAAGACTGTCTGTCCTAGGGCAGTGAGTACTCCTGCAACCACTGCCACTGTCTGATCTTAACCATCGGCCTGTGCAACCTTTAAAGTCCTTCTGCATCCCCTGCCTCGGATTACACTAACATAACGACTAAGCAAATTTGTGTTTCTTATTAAACACAAGACTTTCATTCCAGCACAACTCTCATCATTGCCTGTGCTACCCTTGTAATTATTTTACTAGTACCTATGCGTGCGGAGATGCACTGTTCACCATTACTCACATTGAGTGGTCCTAGCTGCTTCTGATTTACAAACTTTGAATGACACAGTACTTACTAACCATGACTATCCAAGCATGCTTGAAGCTAATCTATTCACATCTGGTGCTTCTAAAGAGGCTTAGATGCAGCAGGCCAGCTAGTGTTTGGGATTACAAAATTATATGGCCTCCTCTCTGCTCAT
The DNA here is from genome assembly GCA_963921515.1 of Calotriton arnoldi. Taxonomy (NCBI): domain Eukaryota; kingdom Metazoa; phylum Chordata; class Amphibia; order Caudata; family Salamandridae; genus Calotriton; species Calotriton arnoldi. Next base: position 767,818 of record CAWUFW010004716.1, read on the forward strand.
GACTTGCTGTTGCACCTTGCAGCTTCTGACTAGTACTCCTTCCCTTATGTGCAAGGGAAAAGTTGTGCCTCTGCGTCCTCAAGTGACGTGTCCACTCCAGCAGCTGTTGCCAGAAACACATGCCACCTTCAGGGTCCGTGGGTACAGGAAACATGGCTTTTCTATCCAAGCAGTTAGTCCCCAGAGTACCTTTCCTATTCACACGTGTTCCCTCTAGTTCCCAGATGTCCATTAAGAAGATCCTAAAACACTACAGCTGGCCAAGGCTTGTGTCTCTTTATCTTAGTCAGGTCTGCAAACTGCCTTTTTGCACTTCTCCCAACAGAGTTGGCAGTAATGTAAGTGAAGAGGAGTCAAAAGTAGATCTCTAAACATTAACTGCCTTTAAATTCAATTTGACAATACTTCTTTCGATTTAAGTAATTGTATTTATTGACTGATCATGCCGCCTCATGGCCACCTTCGGGCAAATACCAGTGAAGCAAGATTGATACATGGAAGCAGTGCACAATGCAGTTGTAGGTTTAGATATCAGCCAGGTTCTGATCTTTCGGTCTCTACATCGTGTTAGTCCTTTTTATAATTTCCAAATGCGGATTTTCAGATGCAGGTTCTCAGCTACAAATCCTTGAAGCGTGGAACATGGAAGGATCCACACCCATGAACTGATATTCTGCTTAGTGTGTAGGCGGTTTGTTTGGGGTGGATGAGCAAAGGTTATAGAACATGCTGGAATGGAAGCCTACCCTTACAGTGATGTAAGTGCTAGACAGACGACTGATACATATAACTGCTCAATATAATGAACACCTTCCTCACACAAGACATCTTCTGATTCACCCTAAAACATGACCAATCCTCAGTCTTAAAAAAAAGCCAGTTTCTAAAGTCAACTAAACTACTGACCAATCATCCAAGACAAAAGCAATTAAGGTTACATAGTCCAGCGCACTGAGCTCTCTACGGTGATAGTTGCCTCCCTATCACCAAACAATGTAAAAAGTATTAATTGAAGCTAACAAATCTAAAAGTTATGTTTTTTTCTACAGACTTCTTCCTACAGTTGTAGATTGGGAAAGATTTGTAAACTAGCAATGCAAAGAAAAAGGAATCTCATTTGTGGTTAGGATATATCCTAACATTTTTGTTAATAATAATCCTGGCTACTTTGACTTTTACCCTAATTCTTTCTCTCAGAAGTCAATTGGCAATAGCCATTCTCATTTGGACACGGACATAATGCTCCAACTTTCAAGACACCATAACCTTAATCTCAGTTTTCAAATTCCCTTCTAATTATCAGTTTGGAAATTAGTATGGCAGAATCTATTTTTAAATATTTTATAGTTGATTTTGAACATTTATATTATATTATTAGCTCCTACACATGACACTATGGGGTCGATTCCGATTCGGGCCGGAAATTTCTCCGACCGAGCCGGATCCGGAGAGATTTCCGACCGAATCGGACCCGTGCAGTCCGACCGAACGAGTACGATGCGTCCGTATGTTATCGGACTCGGAGTCGGTCGGACTCCCATTGATGTCAATGGGAGCCGGTCGTACAACGCGTACGCGGGCTCCCATTGACTCAATGGGTGCGAGTCGGACAAGGGCGCCCCTACAGCGGGTACGCGGCGAAGCGATTCGCGCCGTACACGCACAGGTAGGGGGACCCATGGGTCCCCCTGTGTGCGACTCGCGCGGCTACGCGTACTGGGGGTCCGACACGGACCCCCAAAGTACGGCTCCGACAGCTCTTACGAGCCGGAGTGCGCGGCTCGGTCGGACTGCTCGCGGCGCGCATCGTACTTACCCGGCCGGGAAACGTCTCCATTGCGCGGTGCGAGTCGAGTCCGAGCGAGTCGGTCGGAGCGGTTCGAGTCCGAGCGAGTCGGTCGGAGCTGTCGGGACGCCCGGACGAGTCGGTCGGCGATTTCGCATCGTACTCGCTCGGCCGGACCCGCGTACGGTTCGGTCGGGAAACAGGGCTCCGAATCGGATCCGGTAAAGCCGAATCCTATTCGGAGCCCTACCGGCCGAGATCGGAATCGGCCCCTATATGTTTGTAAAAAATTGTGAGCAACAAAAATTGCGTTTTGAGTATATTTTATTGTGCCTCTTATACCTTCAATTAATACTGACCAATCATCTATCACAAATTTAAATGAAAACAAATTTAAATGAATTACAAGATTGCTACCACACGACTCAAAATCAGACCAATCTGATTACATGAGCATAACACAGACTGTAGTCCCCCCTCGTGCACTGAAGCCACCAGCATCTCGTTGAGGAATATACACTTCTACGTGAAGACTAGGTTGACTACGACCTCCATGTCATTCTTCACCTATGGGCAGCTTTTAACATTGCTGAACACCAAACCCTCAACAATCCACAATCCCCCTAAATGCACATGATTGTCACCACATTCAAACATGGAGACAATCTCTAGTTCTCCGTACTACCATCCAAGCATGAATGTCCAGCACCTACCTGAAGCTTAACCCTACAACAGATGAGTTCACCCTCGTCAACATGGACGCCAAACATGACTAAATCCAGGAGTGAGTCCCCAACATGAAAGCGCAAGGGTTCTCTGCACAACTTGTTAGGAATCAGAATTCAAGCACAACTGTCCTAAGCAAAGCCTTAGACCTCTCGTACTTGGATGGTGGCAATATCCCAATTCCTGGAAACCATGACCCCACAGATACCCCACTGAATTGCTTCCACCATGATTCATAAAAGGGCTAAATAAATTCTGGCACATCTGTCCTATCCGGACGTATATGATTCATTGTTGGCATCATCTTCAATACCAGGTGCATACTTATAAAGTCATAATGAACAGCACGCCACTCTATCTGACTGTGAATCACACATTGCCAGGACAGCACTGACTATAAGATAAGTGACAGAAAATAGAAAATCCAAATCAAGCCATCGCCACCTTCCCACCAAAAATAAGGAATAATCTTCCTTCCCAGATCAGGCTCACACCTACAATACTACAATTCAGGAAAGAGCCAAATATGTTTTTATTTAGCCAATGTGTCCCCCATTACTGGTAAGGATCCTATCTCTTCTCTCCCCAGCCTTCCATCCTGGTCCTCTCAGAAGAGATCCATCTTACTCTTTTTACCAGATTTTTGTACACAATCTCGCATTGTCTCAATTGCTTTGACTACACATTACACTACTGAGCTCCACCTTAGTTCATGCTATATAAATGCCTTTACCTAAATATGCATATGGATTAAAAGCCGGTGTTTAATTAAAGGTAATAAAACCACAGCTGACGTGAGTTGCATAGTTCCGAGATCTCACTAGTGTCACACGTGTACAAGTGATAAACGTGCAGGCCCCTAGGTGGAATATAAATAACGCCAGGATGATACCAATGCATTGGATGGTAGCAGCATGGAGAATATCCACCTGATCAGATCCAGGCAGGAGCCAGGGCACCTTAACATGTCATTCCCTAGTGGTAGATGACAAATCATCATTGGTAGGACTCCCTGGCTCCAAACCTTCGGTGTAAGAGGAGGAGCAGGATAGGTTTGGAAGGAAGCTTTGAGAGGTGACAATACTCATTAACCGACTCTCATTGCAAAGATTTAATAGGGGTGCGCCATATAAGGGCATATGATGGCCAAAGTGAAGAGCAGATGGATACTTACATAACAGAGGAAGGGATCAAAGATAGATCCACAAATTAGCATGGCAATACAAGGAACATGTTTCAATTAGAGTGGGTGCAATTAAGTAAGTCATTTTTTTGCCAAAATCAATGTCATCAATGCTCAAAACAACTCTAAAACTGTACAAAGTTGTTTCAACCCGTTTTCATTTTCATCTGAAATTGCAAACTAGGATGTCGATTGGGCCAAACATAAAACATATATAGTTATCATCTGAAATTAATTGGGAGTGGACGAAAGAAGGCGTTCCCTTCACTCCACCAATGACAGAAGCTGGAGGAGTCCATAACAGGGCGGCTCCCTGTTCAGATTTCTAGGACGATGGTAGATATGCGGAGCAAAATAATGAACCTCGAGCGGACACAGGATACAACCGCAGATTAGCTCTGCAAATTGTGGCGTACTAGGGAGGGCAAAAAAAAAAAATATGCTCACAGTACTTCTAGCTGGCTGAGATGCTGCTGTGAAATTGGGAAATGTCGTTTATAGAACATACTACATTCCTGATTTATTGAACCTATTGATCTCTTAAATGAACACTTTAACGAGAAGAAAAATGGAGGCACTGATGAATGTTCAACTTAAATACGTGAACAATGTAGCACTTGTGTTTTCATATGGTGGAAACACCGTGTTACTGTTACAAACTCAACCCAATTTAATATAGTTAGCGCACAGTAAAAAAAATAATGAATACGTTGAACACAGCAGTTGATATCCGCCTGCTGGTCCCAATTTTTTTTTTTGTTTTGTTTCAAATCTGTTTATTGAATATATAACAGACAACAAAAATCAAACACATTGAAGACATATATCCCTGTAAAAAAAAAAAAAACATCAGATTAAGCCCACGCTCCGTTTTAAACAGCACAGTGTTTCTGAAAAAACATATTAGGCAGAGTCAATCCCGTTCAACATACCCCCAAATCATCTTAAAAAACAAACTGAAATGTGAGGGGGAGTAATGCGTTACCATCTTTTCACAGTCTATCCTGATAGACTTTTCTTCTTAGGGAAAGCACAAGTGAAACACTCAATAATCCAAGAATTGTATGGGGCTCTGTTGTTGTCAAAACACCTGGTCCCACATTTGAAGATGCTATACTTCAAAGCAGTTACCACACCTGTACGCAAACAGTGTGGTAACAACTGCTGCGAGATGCAGAGCACACAATATAATAGGGAGAACTAAAGTGATGTAAACAATATTGTTGGGGTGGGGATAAGTATCGAGTAGAAGCTTTTCTGCGGTACTAGACGGCTACCCTTTCCACAGCTCAGATAGTACTGCGTGCTCTGCCTGACATCAGGCTCCTCTGTGGCTTTCACAAAGACGGCTTTAAAAAGCCTCAGGCTGGCTCATGCACTGACTACTAATTGATCCTTTAGGTAGCCTTCTCTTCCCTGGTGCAATTCATTTAGGCTCACTTTAATTTTGTCGATTACACATTGTGTTTTTTGCTATACGAATTCCTCGCGTGTTCATGAGGGTCTTTGTGCCCTCGTAACAAACTGAATGCTCTGGTTTACTTGGGATATGTATTCTCGTCTAGTACGTAGACTGTGGAGCCAGAACCTTTGTGGACCAGAGACAAAGGTGGATTCAATGATTCCACGGGTGACTGCCCGTTAGTTTTATCACCTGACCACATGCTGTGGATGATTGGATGTCAAGCTTCTGGATCTTTCCTGCTGTAGCTCATTTGTTAGGTGCCTTCGGTGGGTCAAGTGAGATCCGATATCATCCCTGTTATTTTGCAGTCTGCAGTTGTGAGGACACAAATTTGGTGCAGAGTTAATGACCACAAGCCCCATCAGAAGGGCACTAGAAGGAATATATGACGTTTTTTTGCATGCCATAACAACGCGGTCGTTACAACGACTGCGTTGTTATTTCGCATACCGTTACAACGCAAGTCAGAGCAACGACTTGCTTTTAGGGGGCGCTCGTTGTTCCGACTTGCGTTGTAACGGTATGCGAAATAACAACGCGGCCGTTGTAACGACCGCGTTGTTATGGCATGCGTTGTTTAGCATGCGTACTAAACGCTGTTTACCCACTAGAAGGTGTGGGGCTGGAGAAGATGGTGCATTACTATCAAGAGGGGAGAGCTGTTGAGTTAGTCCCTATGTCGAGAGAGTCAATAAGACTGCAGGGGGTGGCGCAGCAGAAGTCCTGCTAGAGGTTTGTGATGGTGGCATGAAGAGTCCAGTTGAGAGGTGTTTCTTCCCAAAGAGTGTGAAATTCCTCTAAGAGCATACATTAATGATTTTTATTTAACAGTCTTGGACTCTGGTGTATTAGGGAGCTTTGCGTTTAGCCAATCTTCATATAACATGAAGCCATAACAAAAGCAAATACATGTGCAAATATGAGTAAGAATACACTAATAGAGCATACAGTATGCAACTTGGCAACAATTAAAGCAGAACAATTTTTTTGTACATCAATGATAGTTCTGCAATCATTAGTTTAGGCACTGGCAGAAAAATGAGGTTTTTTTAAATGAGCCATGAATCTTTCAGCACTACCTTGTATGCAAACAGCCAAGTGACAATATAGTCACTAACCAGAGTGGAAGTTATTGCACCAAGATGGACTTGGTCCCGGGGTGACTCAGAGCTCATGAGACTGAAGCAACTTGAATGAAGGTCTCTGGGAAGGTTTACAGTAAAATGTAAAAGGATGTGCTGAAAAGCGTGATGTGCTTTGTAGGCATTTCTGCCATGACTGGGTATAAACAATTCTCTATTCATTGGGTAGTATACAGAATAAGAATGGAACTTCACCACCATCCCCTCAGACCATTCCTGGACCTTGAGGAAGCATCTGAAGAAATGAAGGGTTTGGCTAGACTCATTGGGGAAAGAAGTCTGATGGTCTCCTGATCGCCTCCTGGACATACAGACTGGAACTATTCCCAAGGGTCATTTGCAAAGCTTCCTGTTTACTGCCTCAGGGGGACAAAATCAAGGAGAAAGGCTGCATTAGCAAAGAAAATCCAGCTGACGCAATGGAAGTGGATTGCGCTGGATCCCGATGGAGCCCTGACTAAAGGAAAATCTGTTGAGCTGATGCATCTGCAGATTTCTGGTTTGCACCACTCAGAACGTTTTCACCTGGCATTCCAGGCTGCCACGGGTGCACCAACAGCAGTGCATCTAATGCCTTGAAGTCTTCATCATCTACAGTCTGGCTTGGCTGAAGAAAACAAGAACCCAAAAAGTCAACAACTTCAAAAGTAGGGTGAAGTGAAGAATCACCTTCAGTACCAAAGCAAACTCGGCAGCGACAAAATCTGCTTTAACATATTTAGTTATTGACTTCCAAACTGAAGGCTTCAGCACAGGCTTGAAGAAGAGATATCCAGCTTTGCATGACCCTTGCCAGTTTCAGCATCCCAAAGCATTTTTAGAAGCTGAAAAGTAACATAATGCCATTGTAGTTGCCTTGAAATCGCATCTAGGCCCGAGTCTACCCTGTGCATTGACTTTGATTGACACGATTATGTTTCTTGAAACTTTTACTTCAAAAATCCATATATATGGTTCCCCTAATCCATTTTTCATAATTTTGTTCCATTTCAATTTATCTTAATTTCTTTAAATTGGTTTGAAATTGTGGTGTGTGTTATTGATTTTTAAAGTTTTTTTGTACTGCTTAAATTTAACATTACTTTCTCTGGAGAACAGTCTGTTGCTTGTACCACAGCTAAGAGGAGTTGAACACGTTCTCTTTGAGCTGTGCTGTGAACTAATCAGTGTTTGATAAGATCTAGTAACAGCGGTGCCCCTTTTCTAAATGAATAACACAATTTCTAATACTAGGCTTCCGGTTTTTGGGTGTGAGAAAGTTATCAGATTGACAGAGATAGCGGTTTAACAAGTATCCAATTAAACCCAGGTGCATTGGTAACACACCGGTTATAAATCTTTTCCAATTGAGATGATGTAGTCTAGAGAAGTTAGCTATGCTGAACTCCACACACTTTGCATGGGGGAAGCGTTAGGCATTATAAGAGCGTTGGGGCTTTCTTTGTCACCTAGAGAAGGCAACTGGGGAAAACGTCTGTCATTGAACCAGCTGGAAAGCCACATAATTTAAATTTTAGAGTAAGATAAGTGGAGACAGTGGAATCTTCTGTATTGGTTAAAGGAATCTAGAATCCCTGCTCTTGTTTCTTGCACATGCCCTCTGGAATGTCAATGCCTGTATAGGGTAGCAAAGGAGGATGCCTAAATTAAGCCACATTAACTCCCATGAAAATGTGGCAAGCTTTCGCTTTGGTGGCAGTTCAAGGAATGCCATCTGTGACTTAAGCTTGTTAAAAAGCAGACAAAGTTGGCTTGAACTTTGGGTGAAAAACAGACCTTCCGCAAAGGGACAACTTTTGAGCGACTTGTTTAATCAGCCTGAATAAAAATAGGAGAAAACTATTCCTCGCAACACAGGGGAGCCCATCAAATAAATAAGCAACATAGAGCCACTATAACCAAGACAGTGGTATCGCAAATAGTACCACTAATGGTCACCCACTGCTTCCCTCCACAGACACCAAACTGACCGCTTACCTAGATCTTCAGTGGTTGTGAAGTAGGATTACAGGCACTGGGCCATTGTAATACAAATTGAAAAAAAAAATGTATATGGGTGTGTTTTAATTCTTCATACGAGCAATCCGATGTGGACAGGTCAAAGGCATCCAAAATAAACTTGACCGGCTCAACTTTCAGCAAAGCGCACGTGTCTGCCACTGAGAATGCTGGTAGTTGTTAGTGAGGTAGGAAGTACCATTCTATTGTGGCCACCTGGCCTGATTTAGGGATATGAACAAGGATCTCCTCTGGACCTTGCTCACCGTTTTCCTCCTATCTATTTCTATCAGGAGACAAGATGGCTCCTTCTGTGCTACCTGAAACATCCCACAATCGGTTACCTATCAGAATGAGCAGAATGTAAGAGAAATACAGGATGGCTCAAACCACATACATTTGGATCTATTACTTTTCAGGATATTAGACAAAAGATTGCAGTCATATTCTCCATAGCTCATTGACAACACAACCTGTAAACAGACAGCAAAGCTAACAGTTAAAGCCTTACCTTTAAAAGATCAATTTCTTTAATGCAATCCTGCCTGGCCTTCGCATCCATCATTTCAAATATCTGAGAAATTGAATACAATTAAAAAATTAAGTACATGTTTAGAAAGCCTTTCTTCTTTGAATATATATGAACTCTCAACTGTGTTTCTGTTATTAACTTGTGTCTACTGGAAATATGTACATCCTGTTCATTTCTTTACATCTCTCTAAGCTTTGGCTCAAGGACATGTGCAAGGGATCGCTGACACTTTATCTGAAAAATCTCAAATTATGGGGTCTGAAGGAGCTTATTGGGTGAACTGTCTGCTGGCGGAAAAGCCTGGAGGAGGAAAAGCCCTGTCTGCTGGTGGAAGAGCCTGGGGGAGGAAAAGCCCTGTCTGCTGGTGGAAGAACCTGGAGGGGAAGAGCCCTGTCTGCTGGTGGAAGAGCCTGGGGGAGGAAAAGCCCTGTCTGCTGGTGGAAGAACCTGGAGGGGAAGAGCCCTGTCTGCTGGTGGAAGAACCTGGCTGTGGAAAAACCTGGCAGTGGAAGAGCCTGGAGGAGAAGTGCTGCTGGAGAAGGAGCCTGCTGGTGGAAGAGCCTGGTAGTGGGAAAACCCGACAGTGGAAGAGCCTGGAGGTGGATACACATTAATATGAAAGATATTGGATACCCAGAGATTTAGCAGATACCATGCTACATGCTGACACATCACAGCAAGTAATGGCAAAGACCAAACCAGATGTGAGAGATGGAGAGAAGAGGACATTACGGGTTAATTGCAATGTACTTAGATGCTCAGAGAAATAGTATCAAAGCGATGTACATTTTTCTGGTTGGGACAACTTAGAGGAACACACAAGGAGTGCTACAAAAAGACATTATTTCAAAGTCACTCCTGGGTTGCTTGTGCTCCGGTTGGGATGGGACCTGACTTGGCCTGGCCTGTTCCTATTGGAGCAGGGTTAGAACTGATTTACACACAGCTGGGTCTAATCTGAGGTGGCATGGTGGGCAAAAAAAACAGGGGTTGAAATGCAACCCAGAGCGACTGCCAGTAGTTAGTCTTATTGCAAGCATCCTCCCATCACCTTTTGTGTGTTTGTTTAAACAATGACATGTCACCATGAAAAGTTACTTTCAAGGGAAATAACTCTTCAGGGTTAGGTTATAAGTCTTTCAAAAGGGGAATGTCCTACATTGGTACCACAACTAATATTTAGTTGAGCCAGATTTTCTATAAAAATACAGCTAAGGCAGCCATTTGGACAGTGGGTAGTGATTATGAATGATGAGAGACTATTAGAACAACTTGCATAAACAAAAATAGATTTCCTCCAAAACATAAAACCTAACACTAAACATCATAATAATGACTGACATGTCTCAATTATTTTTTTTAAACAAAACAAAGATGGATGGCTCAAGACTCAGAGGTTTGTTTTTACAACCAAAGCATTACCACATGTATCTACAAAATATACAACTTCAAGTTATTTGCACATTTAAGCATTTTATAGGAAAGGCTCTTTGTAAATCCTATGCTGAAATACTCCAGCGTTAGTCCATTTAGTAATGCTACTGATTAATACAATATTAGTCAGAAAGATTATGCAGTGAGACTCCGCACTCGCTGCTGGTTTGTGGTTTGAGTTGCCGGCCCATAGTTCGAATCTAGGCAAGGCTGACTCTGCCTCCCACTCTTCCAAAGTCAATAATGGGCCAGAATTGTGGAATAAACACTATATAAAATACGTTATTATAATTAATAGTAGGATCTGTGTTATTTTTAAAATGTTCCTATCATTTCATCCTGCAACGATTCAACAAAGTCAACAACCCTCGTCAAATGAAATCACTAACACCCAAAGTTAGAAAGACAAGTCTTTCAAACTCAGAAAAATTCTGTCATGGATTTAAAGCATTAGCCATACATTATTCATTCGGGGCCAAAGGTGTAACAATAAGTGCTAACAATGACAACACGCAGCATTTAGATCTTTCCATTTTTTTTATCCAGAGAGGTAAAATCCAGAAATCACATTGGCATCTCAGGGAGGATTTCAAAATCAAAATTAATTTGCATCAGTTACATTCTGCAAACCTGGCATCTTACAGTTTGTTATAAAGGCATACATGTTCTCCCATAATTCATTTTAAGGGCAGGGAAGGAGGCATGTTTCAGGGGAGGACACACAAATGTTTGAAAATCCACACAAACTCAAGACTTTAACAGCACAATTCGCCAAGGTTAGCCCAGTGAATCCGTACTACCCGCCTTGTGGACAATTCACTAGAGTAAGCATTAAGGGAGGGTGGATGAGCAGTGTCAGTAAACGTGGAAATGAGAAATCCCAGTGAAACTCAATGTGATTTCTGTGACCCATAAAGGCTGAAAATGCATTACAAGCGTAGGAAGAAATTTACCAAAGCAGAGATTCACCTTTAGAAAAGAGTTGAGAAAGTGTTGATAAACTGAGGATTGCCGATGTAGCCGTCATGTTAATTGGCTGTGGGTGGTCACCTGATCTTGTGGGAACTACTATACATTTTCAAAATAGCTTCCAAACTAAAACAAATAAATTAAAAAAAATATAAAGCTGTAATAATTCACCAGCACTTTCTAAAAACTCACCTGAACTTTCTTTAATGCGACCGGCTTTCTGTCCAGGTGGCAGTTTGCTCTGTAAACTTCACTGAACTGGCCTCGTCCAATCTTTTTCTCGATCTGGAAATCAGCCAGAGTACATCGATAGGGATACGTCGTCAAGCGCCTCTGAATATGTGAAAGGGAACAGAACACATCATCAGTACAACCCTGCCATGGGTACCAATTTTCATACAGAGGAATTATGATGCTCATTCACAAAATGTTACCTCTAGACCTTGAAAATTCACCAAAAGCAGATATTGTTCCAGTTGTGGTCTATCTTTAATCAGGGCTTATATCGTAATATAGATCCATAACATAAAAAATTAATTAAATAAGTAGTTATAGGTAACTTACATATAAACCACAAGCAGATCCTGAACAATTATTGAGCACTCTCTTTGCTAAATGCTCCTTTCCATAACCAGTTTGTCTCTTTGCGGTGCCATTGATCATGCAAATTGAATGATTCCCTAATAAAAGAGCATTCACCTAGATACATCCACAGTTCCAACAAACTGCCATAGTCACATGTTGCAAATCCTGTCTCGTCTCTCATCAAAAGTAGCATGCTTTGTACTGTTGTAACAGCAAACCACACATATTGGATGCATAAATGTCTAAAATTTCACAAATCTTTAGTTGAGCATGTGTGCATGACAGCAAGGACATTCCAAAAGATACGTGTTGTTTTCTTTGCATTCATTCTTTTTTTTTTATATATTTTTTATTTGTCAACAAGAGGGTAACAATAAAAAGAACAGTATTAAATACATACAGATGTCAAAGAAAATAATTACACACAAAAAAAAAAGAAGAAAAAACACCAAACAAGTTCAAATTACAAAGAAATAATTCGTGAGACAGAGAGCATAATTAAACCGAGATGAACTCCATATAAGACTGATTATAAATTAGAACAAAGACCCCCAGATTGCATTACATTGGACTACAAAGCGAATGCCTCTTGGCTTAGCCAGCGCTTGTTCCATATCGTACGTCTGTCTTACTAACAACCACCAGTCAGTGACAGAAGGGGGTTTTGGTGAGATCCAAACCCGGGCAATTGTTAGTCTTGCGGAAACCAGTAAAATAGCAAGTAAGCCATTAGATTTGGAGCTCAAATTCCTGCAACCCATCATAATTTCCATAGTCGTAAGAGGTAATTCCATCCCCAACTTCTGGGACAGAACTTGACTGACCTTCTGCCAAAATATTGACAATTCTGGGCACGTTACGAACATATGTTTTATGTCAGCCGCATACAAATCACACCTTGGGCATTTTGTCCGATCACTGACTGAGTTCTTAGATAACCACTTAGAAATTCTTTCTGGCGTATAATATAGTAGACATATCGTACGATGTTGCTGCAGTCGCAAATTAGTAGAGTGCACTACCTTATCTATAGTGTTAAGAGCTTGCGATAATGTAATAGCCGAGACCGGCGTCCCCAGAACCTTGCTCCAACGATCAGCTAATCTCACACAGTCATCTGATCTATAAATACTTAGACATTTATACACCCCGCTAATCAGAGATTTTACATTTACGGCATATAGACAATCCCAGATGTCAGAACCAGATATATTCATCAAATTTAAATGCCGTAAAAAATAATCCCGGATCGGATAGTACTTAAACAGCATATAATCTGGTAATTTATGCTGTATCTCTAGTTTCTCAAAAGAAACAAAGCCACTGTAGTCATACAAATCCCCTAAACATACGACACCGCAGCTAGCCCAGCATTTGCCCACAGCATCGTGAAATATCTCCGGCAAGCCTGGGTTATACCAAAGGGGGAACTTATCATGAAAAAGCGATGTATTGCACCTAAACGAAATAGCACGCCAGATGAATATGCTATCCCGAACAGTCTTAAACTTAACCCTTTTAAAATAATTCGGGTCATTAATTCTATAAAGAAACATATTGCTCTCTTCACCCAACATAAACTTGTGAAAAAGATGGTGCTAGCAGGATTAATAAGACTACGAAGACGGGCAATAAAAGCTGACCAAAATATATTTTAAGATCAGGAAACTCAAGACCACCTTGGCTAAAAGGACGTTTTAACAAATCTATTGCTCGTCGCGCTTTTCTGTAACCCCATATAAAACTGCTTAACGTACCCTCTAATCGCTTAAAAATGAATTAGGAACCCGTAGTGGAATGGAACGGAACAGATAGAGGAATTTGGGCAGGATCTTCATTTTTATAATATTGATTCGCCCAATAATACCTAAAGGCAGCTTGTGCCAGTTCTTTAGTGACTTAGCTGTCTCTTTTAGCAGTACTTCATAATTTAAAGAAAATATCCTGTCTATCTGTGCCGACATCCTGACCCCCAAGTAAGTGGCAACAGAACAAACCCCATGCATTGAAACTAGAGGTTTATGATTAAGAAGAACTTGGGTCTTATTGACATTTAATTTATAACCTGAGATTGATCCAAACCCACCAGCTGCTTCCACTATCACTTTCAATGCATCTCCAGGTTCCGTTGAAAAGACCGCAATATCATCTGCGTATGCGATGACCTTGAGAGAGTTTGCTCCTAATGTAAAGCACAGATTTGGGGATGATTTTGCAAAGCAGAGATAAATGGCTCTATATATAAGGCGAATAGCAAGGGTGAGAGGGGGCATCCCTGACGGGTACCACAGAGGACTGGAAAGATAGGCGACTGCAGACCCGAATATGCTAGTTTAGCGCAGGGCTTGTCATATAAGGCTTGTACCCATTTGTTAAATTGGCCCTTGTTTCCAAAAGCTGAAAGTGTGGCCCAAAGAAAGTCCCACCCCACTCGATCAAACGCTTTTTCAGCGTCTAGCAGAATCATACCGAGTGGGGTTGACCTTGTATTTGCCACGTCAAAGGCAGCCACTGCCATATTAACGTGGGCAGTAGTGTCTCTCCCTTGAATGAACCCATGCTGATGAGGGGACACCAGACTAGGCATTACTGGGGCAAGGCAATTCGCCAGGATCTTTGCAAAAAATTTTGCATCGGCATTGATAAGTGAAATTGGCCGATACGACCCACACTCATCCGCTGTTTTTTTTTTTTTTTTAAAAAAGACAATTTGCGTCACATTCCATGACTCGGGGACCTTACCATTTGTCCCGATGAGCCTTATTACCTGACTAAATGGCAACAACAAGACATCTTTAAAGATCTTATAAAATTCCAAAGGTATGGAATCTTCCCCCGCCGCCATGCCTGATGGTAAAGCACTAATCGCCAGTTCTATCTACTCGCATTGCATTCATTCTATGCATTCGCCACACCATTCAGAATTAAAAGGCAATCTGGTACTTCGTGACCAGTCACCGTTCCAGACCTCCTCTCCTTCTCCACTTGTGATATTCTTTTCTGTTTCTTTGGTTGTAACCTTGGAGTAATCTTTGATAATGACCTTCAACACCTGAATCATTGAGTCTGGCACCATAGACTCCACAAGCGCTAGAGTTTATTAAGTTAAAGTTCACTGTTTTCATCTCAGCCTCTATTACAGGATGCCTCCCAGGGACCAACAATCTCCCCACTTTTTTTTCGCATATACACCGGCTTTGCAGATGACACCCATTATATGCAGAGGTTTTGGAGCCATAGTGCTCAAACCATCTTGAGCTAAACTCAGGTAAGAACAAATACATTGTTTTGGCAATCCCTCTCATATCTTATCCAATTAATATTGCCCACAATCTGTGTAATTGGCAATGAGCACTAGGCAGGATAGATAAGGTGGATAATAAAACACATTTGAGATGCTATGAGAAGGAGGAAGTGGATCTGATACACATATTATGGTATTTCAAAAAGCTTAATATGTTGATAGAAGAAATTAGAATGAAGCGGATAACAGAATGAAAAAAGGGTCTTTCCAAAGAACCCAAAGTTTTCATGACACACAACTTTCAGGGTATAAACAAATCAAATAACAAAACTGAGAGGGATTTCACAGCAGTCAAAATCTGTTTATTTATGTATGTGGAAGAAAATACAAGCTGAGTGGACTGAACGCCAGACAGGGGTAACGCAAGGTAAATCTCTCATGAAAGAGTGGTACATCACTTGAAAGATCACAAAATCCTATTTCTAATGAATGGATACAGGTCATTGCTGACAACAAAAATGAAAGATATAAGGCTAAGTGGCGTCCCATTTTTTGAAGTTCCTATGGTGTGGCATTCCAACAGGCCAAGTTCCCATTGCCTCCTGTCCCTGCTGCTCCTTGAGCGTTAGAGTCCGGCTCAGAATCAGGCGCCCACTGGAGCAGGTCCAAAACTTGTCTCTGGTCTTTGTGGATCCGAAGGGTCATCCTCTGCGATCGTTCGTTCCATGTCCAAAGAGGAGTGTGGAGGCCAGATAACTATCAGCCAGCAGAGTGGTCACAGGGTGGCATGAGATGCTCTTAGCTAAACGCTTTTTAGGACAACTACACTATGGGCATGAGTCACAAACTGCATTCTGTAGTAAATAAAGTAGTAGTAAAGTAGAACTTCTGACTGACTAACAAATGCAATTCACAAAACTGCAAGTGGAAATCTCCACATACACCTCTCCTATCTATCCAATGGGAAAATGCTCACAAATATTACTTTACTCCGTAGTAGTAAATGGGGGAGGGACCAGCTGTAAAATAGACAATACTTACAACTAAGTGGGAGGGGTTTAGAGAGGACTTAGGAGGGGTTTAGAGGACAGACACCCACCCACTAAAGAGTAAGCACATTGCTATTCACAAACTGCACTTCTAGTGCTACTCATGCCAAAATGGGCACAAAACAGTAGTAAATGTACTCCAGATCTTAGTAAGTCCAGTGTCGCACCCAGCCAACCACTAGTACTTCAACATCCTCCCATAGAAAATAATGGAGCCGGGGACTTAAAATAGAACCCCATAGGAAATAATGTTAAAATAATTTGATTAAGAAAAATATCTAAATAAAAATACATATTTTATGATAAAATATTCTAATAATTTAAAAATAAATGCAACTTTATTTTTTTAAATAGTTAAATTATTTTAAATTAATTCCATATAGAACATGCAATTGTTAATACATAAGTAAATACAAATGTTTTTTTATTAAGGGGTATTTTTTTAAGTACATCTTTAAAAAATAATCTTGATTTTATATATTTGAATAATTACATATCTAAAATTAAATAAATAGTGCTGAAGCATTTTTTGTTTTGCTCTACATTTAAAATAAACAAAATTAATTTACACTAATATTTAACAAATATATTTGTACAAATGTTTTATTTATGGCTTTATAAATGTTTTATATTTGCCCTTTGCTTTACCACGAGGAGAGATCTGCCCATGGCAGAGAACTCCACCAGTGTGTGAAACTAATTTCAAATTAAATATTTAATTTGCTCTAACATATTAAATAGAGTTTTTTTTTTTTTTAAGATTTATGAAAAAATCTCACCTATTAAAATGTTTACATTTAGTTATGCATTGAACAATTACAAAATGTTATATATAGAAATCACTAAAATTAATTTCATTAGTTAAAAAAAACAAAGATACATTTATCATTAAATTAAAATAGGTATTAAAATATTTTATCAAAAAATATTTTTTAAATATATTTTTATTGGTTTTGTACAATCAGAATAATCATTGTTTGATTCACATATTGTTCCATGCTACATTGTCATTCTATACACATCTATGCATCAGAGTGTGTTACATTCCAACATTTTGCCCCTCCTTCCGTGGGTTAGCTTATACATCAATGATTATTCATTACAAACTTTCCCAATTCTATAACTCAGTTGTCCCCTTTCCCCCCATTCCCCCTCCCCGGCTCAGCTCCATAGATCTCTCATCCTATTGTTGGTAATGTCTCGTGAAAATCTTCCTATTACCACCAGTGTATCTATCTTATTTTGTTTGTTATTTTCCCTCCACATTTGTGCAATATTATTATTATGGGGAGTTCTTAGTGGGCGTTAATGTTGCTGCTTGCTTACTCTTAATGTCTGCCACCATTACCGTCCATGCACTTAGGTCATCTTCCAGTTTTTCGTCTCACCTAACCTTTTTCATCCGTACTGCTTCTGCTGTTGCCCATTCGCAAAGGTCTCCTAGCCACATTTTTATGCGGGGTGGGTTTGGGCTTTTCCAAGATATCGCAATTCGTCTTTTTGCCAATATAAGCCCCAACATTACTGATCTCCTACTCAACTTTTTATTTTTTGGGGCCAGTAGTAGTCCTAGCAATACTGTTTTAATTTCTTTAGAGATTGTCCATCCTGTAACCTCTTCTAGTATATCTGTGACTTCCGTCCAGTAAGAGGCTATAGCCGGATATTGCCATACCACATGCAGAAAATCTGCCTCTCCTGTATTACATCTAGGGCACTCAGGTGTCCGAATTGGAAACATTTTGCTTAGTGTTTTGGGGGAAGAGATATGTATGATGTATATAATTATATTGAACTAACTTAAACCTCGGATTGGAGTTCACTTTCTTAACTCCCTCATTCACTTTGATCCATTCTCGTTCTGATAATGGTCCTCCCAAGGCCTCCTCCTAACGTGCCTGGACCGGTAGGGTCGGGGCTTACATGTCCTCCCTAAGTGCTCGATACAAATGTGAGATTAGGCGGCCACCCTGTGCCATATAGAGCATTGTCTGGAGCACTTTTGTAACTGGTGGTTCCTCTGGGAATGACGCCCATAACTCGCTAGTCACGTGATATCTTTCTGTATTGCAGAAATTGCCCTCGTCCTAGCTCGTATGCTTCCTCCGCCTCCTCGCGAAAGATGAATTGTTTATTTAAAAAAAGGTCTCCCATTGTGAGGCATCCGCCTTCTTTCCATTTATGAATGGACATATTGTCTGCTATTTTCGCATAGGGTTGTATCACCCACAGCGGCATATCTTGCGCATAAGGGGCGTGGCCTACCACTTTCTTGACTACCCGGTCCCATACTTGTGCCACGTGTTGGATTATGTATGGGCAGGCGCGCGGTACCCCTGCTCCTCTCATTAAGTGTCCGGCAAGTGAGTCTCCCTCGTACGTTCTGGCTAACAGTGTCTTTTCCCAATTATCCTTATCATCTAGCCAGTAAATTGCATGTTGAAGCTGTGCGGCCATGTAATATAGTTCAATATTAGGAACCTCTAGCCCCCCACCTTGCCCTGTTCTTTGCAGAGTCTTTAAGCTCACTCTCTTGCGTTTTGATCCCCACAACAGCTCTATCAATATTTTATCTAATGTTTTAAAATAATGCGTGGGGATCTCATAGAATGAATGTTGAATCAAATATAGACATCTCGGCAGGACGATCATTTTTATAATTGCGATTTTTCCCATGAGGGACAATGGTAGCCCTTGCCAAAAATGCACAGAACCCTTCACCCCGTCTACCACTCTCCCTATGTTTAATTCCAAGTGTCTCTCTGGTGTATTTGCCAGCCTAATTCCCAGGTATTTGGGATCAGTTTCTGCCCATGGTAATCCCACCAATGGCAATGATTCCCTTGGCTTTCCGGCCAGCCGGCCCACCGGCAACACTATTGATTTGTTAGCGTTTGTTTTTAATCCAGAATGTTCGCCAAACTTATTCACTATTTACAACAGTTTGGGGAGCGCTTGAGTGGGCTGTCGAAGGAATATTAAAGTATCATCCGCGTACATGGAGACCACGTGATTCGTGTCGCCTAATTTTATTCCCCAGTTATCCATTGTTTTCCGCAGAGATTCTGCCAGTGGTTCCATGGCTGCCGCAAACAGTAGCGGCGACAGGGGGATCCCTGTCGGGTGCCCCTCTGCAACGTAAAGATTCTTGATATTAGCCCTCCCATGCGTATGCGAGCCTGGGGGGTGTCGTAAAGCAACCGCAGCCACTTAATATATCCCTCTCCCAATCCCATTACTCTCAGTGTTGCCCATAGGAATGAAAGTCCAGGGAATCGAAAGCCTGTTCTATATCTAGCAGCGCCACAGCGCAATCCTCAGTTTCTATAAATGTAGAATGCCACACATGTGCAAGCCGTCGTAGGTTGTGTGTGGTGCTACGATGCGGAATGAAACCAGATTGGTCCCGATGTATCAGAGTCGATATACAGGGCAAGAGTCTATTGGCTAGTACCCCACTTAGAATTTTCATATCTAGGTTTAAAAGAGAAATTGGCCTATATGAAGTTGGGGTTCTTGGGTTCCTACCTGGCTTAGGGATCATAATCACAATAGCCTCCCTCATGGAGGTTGGAAGAGTCTGGACGTGCAACGACTCATTATACACCTCCAGTAATCGATCAACCAGTAGTGGTGCAAATACTTTATAAAATTCAGACGGAAACCCATCACTACCCGGGATCTTAGCTGTTTTGAGCCTCTTGATCGCTTCCAATATCTCTCCTTAAGTGATCGGGGCATCTAGTCCTTCACTTGTCTCTTGGTCTAATTGGGGCAAACCTAGTGTATTAAGGAGCTCTCCTATCGCGTCTATCAGAGGGGAAATTCGCTTTGCATATACCGTCGCCATATGTTCTGTCAGAATATCCAGAATAGCACCCTGGGTATAAACCACTTCCCCGTCTATCTTTTCCATTTCTACTATAGACGATATTGGTGTTTCATTTCTTATTAATTTAGCTAAGAGTGCCCCATATCTGTCACCCTCCATGTGCAGGCGTTGTCTATATGCTGTGTAATTAAATTTCTCCATACGATGTATGGCCTCCATTAAGTCTTTTCGGATATTGACCCATTCCTTTTTACACTGACGATGGGTATGTAGTTGTATTTCTACTTTGTGTAGTTTCTCCACCTGGGATTTAATATCTCTCTCAAGCTGTTGTCGGACCCCAAATGTGGTCTTTATACACACTCCTCTTATCACTGCTTTCATTGCCTCCCATTCTGTCGTGCTTGTATTCGCTGTCCCCCAATTATCTTCAAAATAATTAGTGATCTCCTCAGTAAGGGTCTTTACAAAAGGGGGGTCCGATAATGCTTCCACCCGTAATCTCCACGTGGGTATAGGTGGCCTAGGGCGTTTAACACCCATTGTGAGCAACTCTGGTGAGTGATCCGATAAATACCTAGGCAAATAAGTTATGTCCAGTACATCAGGGGTCAGATCCCCCGATATATAGCATTGATCAAGTCGGCTATATGTATCCGCCGCTGGAGTGTGGCAGGAGAAGGATATTTTCATTGGATTCCTTACTTTCCATATATCTCGCATGTCTATCCCGGTTAACAAGTCCCTAAGTGTTCGGGTCATGTGCGGTTTGGTGTTGTGTTTTGGGGGCTCTCTATCTAGGAATCCATCTTGGACACAGTTAATGTCTCCCATTAGAATAACTCCCGCCCCCAAGTATGCTGCCGAGAGTACCGTCGGGAAGAAATCAGGGCAGTCAACGTTCGGGGCATACACATTAATAAGACATATCTCTCGTCCATCCATCCTAGCATGCAGTATCACATATCGCCCCTCTGGGTCAGTAACATGGTGGAGGTATTGGAACGGAACCCCGGGGGCTATCCATATAAGGGCCCCTCTAGCGAACCCCGAGTACGAGGTGGCATACATGCTATAGATATCCTATACCATTTTAGATAAGCAAATACACGCCGTCTTTTTTCAAACATTGCGATTCCCCTTACATTCCAGGTGAGTCATTTTATTACGGGGGAAGCCATAATCTCTCAACAGTGCATAATTCTACATACCACGAATGGATTTTTGGTGACATTACTACTTGCTGTAATATTAGGTCAAATCTTCCCATGCTGAGCCCCTCCCCCTTCCCCCCTTTTAAATGAACACATAACTAGTGCAACATGCACAGCAAGATTATCATCTGTCCCCCCCCCACCCCTTGGGCAGTTGTGTGAGTTTCATTGCTAGCCGTACAACCAACACAAAATCCAGCACTTACCGTCCCATACCACCCGCCACCCAATCCTTCATACAAATTTGTAAATTATGACAAAAACAGGCAAGGTCTAGGTCTATCCTGGCCTCGCAAAATTCCCTATATAACTGAACTCTGGCATATGCTATGCTAGAGGACCGGTATCGCCTAGGTGCGAGATCACTCTCCAGCTTCCCAGGCGGACCTGAACTCTAATGGGGGAGTCGTTTCCTCGCAGCCGCCCTTTTCGTCCCCTAGTCCATCAATCATCATAAATTTATATTTATTTTAACATTAAATTACATCTACATATATTTTTAAAAAGTCTAAATAAAATAATAAATTTTAACGTTACTTCCTATTGGGTTCTATTTTGAGTACCTGCCTCCATATTTTCAGTGTGAGGATGTTGCATTACCAGTGGTTGGCCATGTGTGAAGCTGATCTTACTCCTTTTTTTGAGCTGGAGTACATTTACTGCTGTTTTGAGTTCTTTTTTGGTTGTTGGAGCTTCACACTTGTAAAGTTGGCTCCAAACCCTGCTTCAGAGCGTAGAATGGTGTTAGTCTATACTTTGTAGTATATTTACACTTGGAAATGGTGAACAGCCAAAAGTTTTAAATTTACTACAAAAGTGTGGATTTACTCATGTGTAAATTTACCTTTGTGAATAGGTCTCAATGACTTTACAATGGTGGTGATCTGTTTTTTTTCCTGACACGCTCTTATGTACACCAGTAAAAACTGAAGATTGGCGTTCGGGAAACTAACATGTAAAGGGTAAACTATACAAGAACGAATGCGAGGCACAGAACGTCTGGTGGACATGCAAATATATACTTTGTGCTACCTGGGCTCTCGGGAGACTTGAGTGCGGTATAAAAACAAACCTAATTTCTTTTCTTTGAATATTCACAGGAAGGGTAAAAAAGACATGGAAAGTACACATTAGCCAGCAGGATTAGGGATAACTGCAAAGCCCTTTTATTTTGTATTATTCAGTACCAAGACGCGTCTGTTCAGATGC
The DNA here is from genome assembly GCA_963921515.1 of Calotriton arnoldi. Classification (NCBI taxonomy): domain Eukaryota; kingdom Metazoa; phylum Chordata; class Amphibia; order Caudata; family Salamandridae; genus Calotriton; species Calotriton arnoldi. The sequence continues at coordinate 790,186 of CAWUFW010004716.1, forward strand.
CCCAAGTGGGGTGTGGTAGCTTCACAACTGCATTTATTTCTAATCAGCATTACTTGAGTCTTCATCTCTTGCTCTCTCTGGTTCTCTCTCTAGCTATGCTATTGTCATTCTTCCAAGAATTGCCCGTGGCTCCTCTCCATCCCTGGCCTCGCAGGGTTTGCTAAGTGGGTGTTAAAATCTGGAAGGATTCTGAAGACAGTACACACTGAGAGGCATGCATATGGGTAATTATCAATTCCAGCCAAGAATAAAATGTCACAAAGTCAGAAAGTTCTGTCAAAGATTCTAAATGAAAGGCGGCATTTGGTGGAGAATTTGACTCCAGGCTATTTTGTTCTTAGGGACTTTCCCTGGCATTAGCGCCCTAAGAGGGCAGGGAGGCTCTTTTTCAATGGTGGTGACACTTGAGGTAATTGTTTTCGAATCCTAAACAAAGAAATGTCCTGCATCTTGAGCACCAGGAAAAAAATCTTAAAAAATATTATTCGGCTTATGGTAATTACAGCAAAAGGTAGATTATGTCTCTAAATCTGTGTCAATCAGTTAAATGATTTTAACCTTTTTTACTCATTAATGAGCGATTTATGTGGAAAGACTGTTATGGTTTTAATTAACTAAACAACAAAATTAATTTATTTCTTTCTGTGTCAGAAACATTGCAATCCTCCTTCCAAAATGGCAATTCATTCTTATTGATAGCCAAAATTTTGGCATGCATAGACTAAAATGATCTTTTTTTATTCTAGCAGTTTTATTTATCATTTTGTTGAGCAGTAACAATTGCTGTTCTGCATTGTACAACATCTGGTCGACCCAGTGTCTTATATATTCATATATGTACCTGCATCTGACTGTCTATTATAGATTTGGAGAAAAATGTTTTAACTGCAGTGTCTTTAATTGCAGAATGGGTCATGTGAACATTTTATTTACAAGAAACGTATTACTAAATAAGTTTCATTGAGGTAACAGTGCACTCTAAGCAGTCACAAAATGATTCCCCAAGAAAACCCAATGTATGCAGTTCACAAACTGACTAGATTATGTATTTTTATTTACCAGTAATAGAGTAGTGAGAAGCACCTAAGCCAGGCATATTGCAAATGTAATGCAGAGCAGCAGGAAGCGCAGAAAGTGTTTTATATACATTGTCATGGATGCCTGCAGTACCCGAATGAAAAAGTGCCTCTAATTTTCTTACCACTAGTTGTAACATCCCTACTCACCTGTAATATGAAAATGCAAGTCACTTTTTTCTATAATAACAGGAGACAATTAAACAGTTATCGATGATGTCTTTTAACATGTCGTGAGTGATGTAATATGTGAAGTGCATGGCGGGGGTGCAAGTCATAATTAAATCACTAAATTACAACTGGCGAATTTCAGTGGTTTTCTAGTTTTTATAAGTTAGTTCTCATCTCATTCAAGCATCTAACTACTTTACTTTAACCTTTGTTGTTTCAGTGAACTCCTGAGGTTCGTTTTATCAGACACCCCTGCCCTCTCGGACAACCTATGGGAAGGGTCTTCAAATGCTTCAAGTGATCAGGGGGGGGGGCGTCAGGTTCTGGACAAAAGAAGCATTATGCTGATAGCAGTGCTTTGTTTTCAGTCGAAAAAAGTAAGCGGCAGTAAGCCGCTCTGTAATGAGCCATCACTAACATCTTTTGCCATTTATATCCTGACTGGGAGAAGGTGTCAAAAGTGAAGGGACTCCAAATATTCTTTAAAAAATCCCCCCACATTTCTAATAATCACACAGTGTATACCTTTACACGTTAGTAAGGCCTGCCTGACCAGTATAGTATGTTTGTCAATCATGGATTTGATTGCATTTTTATAACGGTACAGAACTTGGCTGTAATGTTTAAATAGTTCTACACATATTTAAACATTGCCAGTTTAATAGAATAATTGTGAAAAATTTTCAAGGGATGGCCTGATTTATTTTTTTCACTGGTGGGTGCGGCATTCAAAAGTTTGAAGAGCACTGACCTATGGCCAATGCCCCCTGCTGGGCATAGTCTTCGGCCATACACAGTAGGGGCTGGTCTGCATGAGGTGGCCTCCAGCAAAGCCTTGCAGCCAACCACCCTGCCTCCTTATGTGGCCTTTTCAAACTTTTTCCGTGACCCTAGCCAACCGAGTCCCGGGGTCCTGTAATAGCGGCCGCAACAACAGCTTCAGTGTTGTGGCCAATCAATCATATCATATTCAGTACTCCGGTACCAGCACTGATAATGGGGTAATGAATTGATCAATGGGAGAAAAAAGGTCCCTCAGCCAATAAAAATAGCCTATCATTTTTTTAATGTTTTGGTACCGCACTACTAGCATAGGAACAATGTCCAGATATACCTAACTTTTTCTGAGGGATAACCAACTCATCATTTATTACATTGTATTTGCATTCAACATTTTGCACTTTGAAAATAAATACCCTTTTCAAGCTAAGTGCCACAAAATACATATCTAATGCAAAACAATACAGAACAGGTAACGTAATATGATCACAAATTCTTAAGTGTGTTATCGCCCGGTAGGGTATCCAGGAGCAGGAGTATAGGCGTGGAAGTGAGGGTGTAGAGAGTCATCCTAGGAGAATTAGTTGAAGAGCCAGGTCTTCAGCTTCTTGCGGAATTCAAGAAGCGAGGAGGAGGCTCCGATGGGTAGAGGAAGGTCATTCCAGGATTTGGGTGCAAAGTAAGAGAATGATAGACCTCCTGTTCTGCTTCTGCAGATATGGAGGGAGTGGGGGGGGGGGGGTGTGTGCGAGTAAAAGTGATGCTGAGAGCAGGTGTCTTGTGGGTTGGTGGAAGTAAAGGTGGATGTTAAAGAATGTTGGTCCTATCATATGCAGTGCCTTGTATGTGTGCGTGAGGAGTTTGAATTGGAACTATACATACTTTATGTATGTGGAGCCATTGGAGCTCTCAGAGAGTGGGTGTGATATAGGTGCATGGTGGGAGGTCTAGGATGAATCTTGCTGTGGCGTTCTGGGTGGTCTGGAGCTGGTGGAGGAGGATGTTGGAGATTCCGGTGTAGAGTGGATTGCTGTAGTCTAGTCTGATTGTGATTAGGGCTTGTGTGACGGTGTTAGAATTGGGGGTCTCTAGTTGGCACAGGTAGGTACTTGTGACAAATAGGGACCCTCGCCTCTAGTCAGGGTAGGGGGGTACACTCCTAAAATAACCCCTGCTCACCCCCTTGGTAGCTTGGCACGAGCAGACAGGCTTATCTCAGAGGAAGTGTGTTAAGCATTTGTGAACACATACAGTAATCCAGTGACAACACTACAGAAGGACACCACACAAGTTTTATATCAAAAATAAGTATTCTTTATATAGATTTAACACAAGACCATAAACGACAAAAATCCACAATACTCTACTTAAAAGGGTAGGTTTAGCTTAGTTCTCTTCAGTTCTTAAAGTGCGACACTTTGAGTCAATGTACCTTACGATGCGTCACGCTTCTACAACGAAAGTGTTGCAGAGATGGAGATGCGACAAAGTTCTGGTGCAAAGAAATAAAGACGTCAAGTTCTTCCTGATGCGGCACGCTTCTCCGATGTTGCGAGAAGTCTCGACTCGATGCGTCAGCTGCAGCGGCGACACCCTTGTTCCGTGATGCGACGACAGTGGCTTTGGCAGCGACACTCTTCTACGACGTTGCGAGACGCTTCCGCTCGATGCGACAACTGCAGCGGCAACACCCTTGTTTCGTGATGCGACGGCAGCAGCTCCGACGGCGGCACGCTTCTCCATGGATGCGAGGCGCTTCTCTCGATGCGGTGCAATGCGACAGCTACAGCGGCGACATCTACGATGCGACGGCAGCGGCTGCGACGGCGACACGCTTCTTCGGGGTTGCGGGACGTTTCTCGAGATGCGGTGCAATGCGACAGCTACAGCGGCGTCATCTCCGTGATGCGACGGCAGCGGCTGCGAGGGCGACACGCTTCTCCCTCTTGAGTCGCGCTTCCAGCTCCTTGCGACACGCAGTCCCTTCAGAAGGCCCAAAACAGCAGCAGGCACTTCCAAAGGATTCTTGGGGAGCTGGTGGTTGAAGTCTGTTGTCCCTGAGACTTCAGCAGGAGGCAAGCTCTTTTCTCAAGCCCTTGGAGATCCTTCACAAGTTGAATAAAAGTGCACACAAAGTCCTTTCTCCTTCCTTTGGCAGTCAGGCAACCACTGCAGGCAGATCCCTCTGGCTTAGGGATAGTCTTCTCCTCAGTTTCTTCTTGGTTCCGCTCCTCAGCAAAGGTTTCTTCTTGTTTCCCAAAGTGATCTAATTTCCTAGGGGTCTGGGTCCCCTTTTATACACCTTTTTTCTTTGTTCTCTGAAGGCAGAGAGGCCTCTGCCTAGTCCAAAACCAGTTCTGGTCAGTCCTGGAGCACTTTGTTTTTCTGACTCCTTCTTTCCTTTCAGAATGTGGGGCAGAGTGCTCAGCCGCCCGGCAGGAGGTGGAGCCAGCATTGTGGAAGGCAGGCACAGCCCTATTCAGACCCAGGTGCAACTCCTCCCTCCACTCTGGATGCAGATCTTTCTATTCAGCCCTGTGCTGACTCACCCTGTCTCCTGTAGCCACCCCCAGCCCCTGTCACTCAATCTCCAGACAAGGAATACACAACCTAGCAGAGGCAGGCTTGGAAGTTTAGGCAAGAAAATACCCACTTTCTAAAAGTGGTATTTTCAAACACAGAATGTTAAAACCAACTTCACTAAAAGATGTATTTTATCATTCTGAGTTCAGGCATACTAAATTCGTTTTTCTACCATGTTCCCTGGGTCAGTTCTGACTATAAGGTGTAATAGTCAGTCTGCCCATTCTGGCCTATGGGGAGCAGGTAGCCTTGCAATAGTGAAAAACGAAAATGGCTGTAATTCACTATTAGGACATGCCACACACACCAGGGCATGTCCTACCTTATACTTACAATGCACCCTGCCCTAGGGCCTACTTTAGGGGTGACCAACATGCAGTAAAGGGAAGGTTTAGGGACTGGTAAGTGGGTGTACTCACCAAGTCGACATGGCAGCCCTAGGCTTTACACAGGCTCTGCAATGGCAGGCCTGAGGCACATTTTACAAGCCGCTTCTGTGGGTGGCACAACCAGTGCTGCAAGCCCACCAGCGGCATTGGATTTACAAGCCCTGGGCACACTCAGTGCACTGTACTAGGGACTGACAAGTAAACCACTCATCCAATCATGGAGTCACTAATCCATCACACAATTTATCATAGGGAGCACTTGCACTGTGGCACTGAATAGCAGTGGCACAGTGCCCAAAGGATCTAACACCAGCAAAAACAGATCAATAACATAGGAGGCATCATAACAAAATGGAAGGGAGACCCACGCCAAGGATGCCAGGTCTAACAGACGGTATGTCTAATATTCCAGGGTATCCATTTGAAGATCTTGCGGAGCATGCAGAGTAAATGTAAGCCAGAAGAGCTGACTGCGCAGACCTTTGCTGTTGAAATTGTCATCGAGGATGAATCCCAGGTTTCTTGCGTGGTTAGTTGATGTGGGTCCAGCCTTTGGTGGCCACCAGGTGGAGTCCCAGGGGGAGTTCAAGTTATTGCCATCTTAAGTCTCTGGTGACATTTATAAAACACTTGACCTTTGGCCTTGTAGCTGATGATATCAGAAGCCCATGATTGGGAATATAGGCCTGTACTACATGATTACCATTAAGTAGCATGAGTTTTCTCCATACATGCACAAAATGATAGACCAACTGAAATTGCATATGTTATGAACTTCCTTTAAAATTCATGGCCTTTTAAAAAAAAATTTAACTGAGGAGGGCCAGCCTCGTTTAGTGCACCATTAAAATATTAAATTATTAAATGAGCGCCCTTGCAGGACTACATGTAAAACATGCGGCATTTTAAAGAATATATTGGAAAATGTCACCATTTGGCCCCATTTTCTGGGAGGACCTGGCATACTATATAGCTATCACTAGATAGCTATCATTGGGCTAGAGAACATAACCGTATTCTCTATGGGGTGCAGGACCCAGAACTTCTTACGGGCGTGGAGAGCGGTGCTACGTTGGTTCGGTTGGGACCGAAGGCTTACGCTGGAGATGCCCCTGTGGGTGGGCCGCCAGATGGTTCAAGTGGTGAACCTCAAAGGATTCTGAGGGCGGGACTGAATTGGAATCTCACGCTTGGTAGATGTATGGGACAGGGATCACATGAGATCCTTTCAGGACCTTCAGACTGAGTTCTACATGCATAAATCCCAGTTCTTTCGATGCTCACAACTCAGACACACTCTTTGCGAATATCAAGAAGAACATGAGGGTGTCCCAGAGTACAGCCCTCTCGAGTTGTGAGTACTTATCGGTCCCTTGGGAAAGGTGGGATCTCACAAATTTACAAAACCTTGGCTACACACTCCTCTGACCAGATGGGAACCCTGAGAGTAAAATGGGAGGAGTTGGTGGGCCTGCTAGATGGAATGGATTGACTAGACACCTGTATGACGCCCCGCACTTTGTTAATCTCTGCACGGCTCAAGCTCATTCAGTTTAAATATCTACACAAAGTTTACCTCACACCTTACCACCTGTGGAAGAGCCGGAAATATCCATCACCTACATGCCTTAGATGCCTGGAACCCAGAGGGGATTCTACCACGTGGTATGGGCCTGCCCTGTCATACAACACTATTGGTCAAACACTCTCTCCACTCTTTCCAGAGTGGTGGGATTGCATATCGAGGCAAACCCCAGATACGCTATATTGGGCATCCTAGAGGATATGGGGGGCCCCGAGGGTATGGGACACGTGTGCGAATGGGTACGCTGCTGGCCAAAAGGGATACAGTCAAACACTGGAGCTCCCCTAACGCTACCTCCTTTGCAGCCTGGTGGAAAGGCATGAACAGGTGCACAAATTTGGAAGAAGATATTTACAGCACGCGAGTATCCCGAAATACAGTAAGACTGGAGAAAATGGTGGGCTTACCAAGGTTTAGAAGGTCTTGGCTATTATGGGCAGATATAGCAGCACTATAATTGACACCTGTGGGACTAATGGGGGTGAAATGGTGAAATATTTTATACATTGTGCTTGCCTTGAGAGAGCAACAACTGTTATATTGAAAATCCTCTTTTTTTATTTCTCGAAGGGAGACTCCCCACCACCAAATCGCTCTGGACCTTCACCGCACCCGCTTCCTGTACTAGCACGTTCCAATTTGGGATTGCTGCTACTGATCCACAAGTTTTACTTGGTTGGAATCGTATACACCTCAAGCAGCAGATTTTTGTGCTTTGGAAATGCTCCTCTCTTGATGGGATCACAATGCCCTTTCTTAACAGTTGAGATTGTGTTAAGATGGCGATTAACCACCCTTTCTGTATGCTGATCAGACACCTCAACATGGCTAGCAACCAACACTCCTGTGGCATCCGAGGCGCTAGTCTTTTGAGAGACACCAAGTCCTCCTTAAGGGTCCTTCTACATTCCTGTATCATGCACTCCTCTGTCCTCTCTCTTGGTTGTGGCATTTCAGTTCCTCCTCTCTCCCTGCCCAGTGTCACTAAAAGGGCATAAATGATTTAAAAGGCTAGACAAATAATAAAAATAACAATATTTAGTTTGAAATTTAAAGGCCCAATGCTATTGGTCACTGAGGGGACAGACGGGCCACTGGACAGGTTAAAGCACCTGTATTTTCTCTCCCTCAGATTACTTTTTTCTACCCAGCCTCCCTTGCTGAAGTCCCAGTCAGGTATTCCTGTATTAGTTTTCTCTCGGTTGGCAATGCTACAAGCCTGGGGTGCCCTTGTAGTTAGACTGACTTTTTCCTTGTATGGCTACAGACATTTTCTAGGCACTGTAGGGCCTGAGGTTCACACAAAATACCACGTTATAAATGGTTTAAAGGTTAATATAACAAATGTATTTCACGCTTGTTCTTGTTTCAAAACAACAATTAATGTTTCATGTGCCAGCCTTTTGTGCCCTCAGGCTGTGTGCCACACCATGCTTGGCACTCCTTGCAGGATAAAGTTAATGAGAATTAATGTTTTGCATGATTAGATATTTTTCTTCCAGGCCACCCTGCTAGGCGTGCATTGGGCCTTACAGAGCCTTTATTAAGTTGTACCTGGAGTTTTAAGAGAATAAGGGCCTTGGTACAACATATAAGGTTTACATTTCATTAGATGAAACAAAGTCCAAGTTCTTGTCCAAAGTTACTCCGCATTTTACAAAAGTACAATTATGGCCTTTTTCACACCTACCCATGGCATGAGCATGAGCAAGTTCTGGTTACGTGAGAATCCTTTTTGTTTAGAATCCTGAAATTCAAGTAAGGAAAACCCTAAAACAAACATTTTCAGGTGCAGCATCTAAAACGAGAGAATTCTTGTCGACATCCACCTTAATGCCCTCATGAAAACCCGCATATTCAAGGTACATTCTCCAGTCAGTCCATAGTCACAGAAGATCACAGATGGAAACACACCATCTGGGGACAAGAAAAACGGTGAAGGTCACAGCTCGAAGCAGAACCCCAGGAAAACCCATCCTTGACGCCAACGCAACATAGTACACGGACAACCATCAACGCAGCCACAAATAGAAGCAAACTGCGCCTCGAAGTCCTTAAAGCATTGTGACACCCCTGTGCCAGACAGCACCCACAGATTGTCATACAAACGAGCTCAATTCAATCAGCACTTTCCTAAAAGAGAAAATAGACAAAAAGAGAAAATAGACAAAACCAGGAAACACACTGAGGACACCGTTCACTCTACACCCTATTGTGGAAACGCAAAAACACCAGAATAAACAATGCCAACAGCCACTTCACACATGGCGTTTTCCCCGTCTCCCTCTGCAACAGACAGATTCTCTAACTAGTGAAGAAAGCCACTCTTTATTTAAAAAAACAAATAAAAACAAAAAACACTCTTTGTTGGATTTTGTATATTTTTGTTACAAGAAGAATATAAGAAAAACAAAAACAATTCAGAGTTGCAGATGAAGGACCTTCCTTCAGTTTGAAACCTACATGTTGGAACACCATGGGGTCATGGAGATGCGATGCAGAGATAGGGGTCCCCTCACATCACTCGGGTACTTATACACATACATAATTCATGACTAGTGCATGAAATTATTAGGGGAAACCAAAATGTCCACACCATGCATCCATACCTCGCCACACCTGGTGGCCCAGCCTCTAGTTACCTAGGGAAATCTTTCCCCCTCCATTCAACCATTAGGATTCATCTTCCCGCTTGTAGTTAACTGAGCACTGGCACTTCACCATTTTTGGGCTATGTTCAGTTGATTACCCACCAAAGCAACATTGGCAAATAACTTAATATGCGTTGAGGCGTCCACATCTTCCCACATCTTCCCACAGTGCAGTTTTCAGAACAGATCTCCGGTGGACCCAAATTACAATATGTGTTAATTCCATCATCCTATTCCGGAACTGTTGTATATTTTGGGCATTGCTATATTATATGATAAAAGTGCCTTCCTGGAGACGATTTCTTGGCAATCGAGATGTTAGAACGCCCAAAGCCCCACATGTGTGGTCTGGTCCAGCAGATTCCACCCAACATTTTGCCTTAGACTACCAAACGGTCACTCTTATGGCAATGTCTTTAGGGTACATGAAGTATTTGCGCCAGTCTTTCTCACTCAGCTCCTCTACATCACTTTCCCATTCTGGATTTGTTAGTCCTAGAGACCTCCTTTGATCAGGTAGTCATTGAGCAAACAAATCTGCCCAAAATGGAGAATTCTTAGAAAGGTTCCCTTTCCAAACTGTCTCACTGTTCGCTAACCTCTATGCTTTGAAGGGGCAGGGCATGTCAATCACCTCTTTTCCCCCATACAAATGATGAACACATTACTTCATCCGGATCTTATGTCTTCTAGCCCAAATAACTTCTCCATCGAATGACCAAAACCCATTCATTCACCACCACCAGTTGTGTGGGAAGGTAGTATCTTTGACTGTTTGGGAGAGCTATACTACCCCACCCCCTATACACTCAAAAGAGTTTTCAAAGGGAACTATGGGTCGCCCTGTTCAAAATAGGTCCCTAAGGGTCTCATTCATTGCCTTAAAGACCGTATCCTGGATCAAGAACAGGACATTCTATAATACATATAGTACAGGACATTCTATAATGCAATATAGTACAGGACCTTAGAAGTTCAAGCATCTTGAAGAGTGCTGCTCTTGTCGACAGTGACAAGGGGATATTTTTGCAAAGTGCCGCATACAATGGAAAAGGCCAGCAGGGGCTTAAAGTTTGCTCATAGAACCTTATCACATCTATGGTCACATACTTTTCCAGATACATTCAACTCACCCTTTCATACCTGAAGGGGTTTTTAAATTATCGGCTTTGTAACCTATCCAGCACAGGGTAACTTATCGACTTTTCACAATTAAAACAAAATCCGGAGAAACAACTACATATATAGAAAACCTCCAGGATCCTGATTAATGGGTCTTCATTGATGGTCAAGTACAAGAGGCCATCTTTCATGCAGAGATATTTTGTCTTTGCTATTGGGCTCCATATCCCACACCAGGGATCAGTGCATCACAATGGATCCAACGTGAAGGGGCCCTTGTGTCAGAGTGAACAGAACTAGGGACAAGGGACACCTCTGGCTGTCACCCCTCTTCAATGGAAAGGCACACAACAGCACCCCATTTACCATCACCTTCATCCCTGGTACGTCCTATAGCAGGTGCATCATAGCAAATATGACCGGGTCTAGATCTCCCTGCAGTGATCGAAGCAGTAGACAATGAAACCCTACTCGCCATCCGTTCCTCCCAAGTGGGCTTTGATGACAAGATGCTACACTGGTTCATCCATATCTATCAAAGTCATCAAAATTAACCCTGGAAGATCAGAGTGCATCCCAGTAACCCGTGGCATACCATGCCCCATACCATCACTAGTGATCTTCAGCTGGTACATGATAGGGCTAGGCAACCGAGTCCTGACCAGAGGAAAACAGCTAGGTATGGTACATGATACTGCTAGGCAACCACCTGACCAGAGTAAAACAGCTAGATATGGTACATGATACTGCTAGGCAACCTCCTGACCAGAGGAAAACAGCTAGGTATGGTACATGATACTGCTAGGCAACCTCCTGACCAGAGGAAAACAACTGGCACACTCCTGACCAGAGGAAAACAACTATCCACCAGTAAGCAGATTTCAGACTTTTAGAGAAGATCTTTTTGTGCAGCAATTGTAATCACAGTGGGAACTGCCTCTCCGTTACAGCTTCATGTCAAATGTCAATGACAACATTCAAGGACAAGAATGGTTCACAGCAAAGAACTTCAGTGCATTTGCCCCTCAACTCTCCAACGGCACCAAATCACTTGCTTCGAGGCTCACATCACTTAGAAGAATGACTGCCTCTTAAAGGTTCTCTGCTTTACAAAATCAAACGCCGCCTACCAGAGCCAAATTTTAAAACTGCCATCCAAGCATTGGTGCTACTGTACTTCGTCAATGGCACATTCTTGTTTGATGAGGAAAACAAAAAGGTGATTTGTGGAATGCTTCAATTAATCTCATGCTACTTCAGAAGAAAAGCCAGTTCTATGAAAATGAGTCTTGGTCCTCGTCCTATAAGAACAGTCAAGCGGAATCTGCCAGGCCAGGGTCCCCTTTAGGAAGGAACACAAGCAACCAGATACTGGTTTCAGGCTCCTAGACCTTCACAGTGATGTACAGCTTGGGTATCTGAGGACTGGGCAGGGACCCGTGCCTAGGCATACCGGTCACACTTAGGGCATCACACTCAGGAAACCAAAAGGTGGTAAGTGGAGTGCTTGAACGGATCTTAGCCACTGGTAATTAGTCAGGCAAAAAAATGATGGAGTAGAATGCAGTCCATCAATAAACATTTGGTGGTATCCCAAAAAGCCATCATGTCATTGAGGTGTGTCAGCCACAAGGTGGCATGATTCAAATGCCTGAGGATTATAGTCCTGAAAACATTTGTAGTTTAAGTACTCAACTGGCCTTCCTTGTCTGAGCAGTTGACCTCCAAGATTTCCTGTGTCACCTTTAAGGAGACTACCTTCAGTACTCCCCTACCTGCCTAACAAGATCAAGATCTCTGGTGGGAACTCAATATAGGAAGGAAGGAACTCGCTTTGCTTGAAATTAAAAAATATATAAGAAGGGAAAAAACACAGATGGTAAGTCTCTCCCTGGTATGTACCAAGGATCTAGATGTTCATCCCATCACAGGTCAGACAACACTCAATCCCACTTTTCAGGAAACCGCTAAAGGCTCATCTCATCAAAGAATAACTTTTTGGCGAATAACTGCTACCACTGCCCACCAGAAGGACATCATTACAGAAGATCCCCACTCACCTGTATGCGTAGTCATACGTGCCCCATAGGTGGGGCACAACTTTTTCTGTTGTACAATACTACATTGTCTTACAGCTGAACACAACACACCCGCACACACACGATGACAAAGTTAGCATAAGAAAATACGGAATATCTGAAAGAAGAAGGAAGAGTTTAGCACATTCATGGAGTAACGTAAATGCAGAGTTTGGTAAATAATAAAATAGTAGTGTTGGCTCCACACAAGCCAGAATCATCTTCGCGGCGAGAGCACATTCACTATGAGCTGCTCAAGAGAAGACAAAATGTGGCCAATTAATATCTGGGGTCGTAAGAGATCAGTTTTCTCTGAATCAAAAAAGGTGACGTGCAGTTAAAGAGTAGGGTAATGCCTCGAGTAACAGCAAAAGTCTACCTTTAAAGGAGAGGATTATGATCCACAATGTCATCATTATAGCGTATTTAATCTTGGAAATTTTGCATAGTTTTCAAATCACTACATTATCGCTCCATTGACATCAGTAGGCGCTACTTGGGAGCAATATTGGCTCTGAAGCTTCGACACCAGAAATAAGGGTGAGCAAGGGCAAACAGAAAATACAAAACACCCAAGTTACTACTCATCTTAGTGTCAGACAGGATTCTACTTTGCTGGGAAACATAACTGGAAAAGTAATTCAAGAACTTGAATGGAAACGAAGGACTGTATTGATACAACGGAACCATGATCTGTAATGAGCGAACAAGGAAGTAGTGAGACTTTGAAGACCAATGAAAACATATATCCAGGACCCCACTTACATATACACACATCCCCCAGTTTGTGAAATTCCCAGTGATTTTTTATTTGTATTATTTTTATAGTATGGCATAACATTTCCATCTTTGCCACTAAAACAAGTTATGTCTTTAAGCCGTTAGGTCTTGGGTTTTTCATTTCCATGATCCCAACAACTTACGCAGAAGTGACATAATTGCCTGCAAAAAAAGAGCACGAGAACAAAAACATTCACCATCTCATCAGCACTGACTCACATTGAGAGTTCTGCTGTTCGCTTGTATTTCTGTCAACACGTCTTGCTGTATCCTTCCACCCTTCTTTTACTGCCCTCGTCTCTTACAATCCACCCTATTTCCCTACCATGGTAATCATCATATAACATTCGGTATCAAGTGGGTGCTTGGTGTGGGGTGTTCATGAGTTATCACACTGTAAATTGAGAGTCTAATCAGAAAGGAGCACACGCTTGTGTTGATGCAGCAACATTCACTGGCTTTTTTTTTTTTAGAAAAGTTTTTCAGTGCCAGCTTAGGAAAAAAACTTTATGGAGCGAGTAATCATCCCTTTAAATGGACTAAGAAATCAAATAATAATGTTCTCAGTCCGATAAAATCTATCACAATATAGAAAAAGCTAATACCAGAAAGGATGAGGTCAAGACAGTGAATTGGAAGCAGGCTCAAGGTCAGACCACAGGGGAGAAGCTGAAAGTAAGAGGGAGGGTACAATTCCCTAGGCAACTATTGCCTAGGATTGAAAACAGAATAAAAAACAGAATCTGCAAAAAGAGGATCCAAAACGTGCAACCGTATATAGGAACCTCACTAGAAACATGTCAACATGTATTTAATTCCCAAATATGGACAGACGCACCGCACCCCCCATATACTTTAGGACGTTCTGTACTATTCTAACTGCTGTCCTAAAATATCTGGGGGTTAGGAGCAGGCTGAATATTTCTGTTGGGAGAGAGTTACATTTGGTAGACATTTTGGTAGTTTGTGCTATGAAGGCTGCAATTCTGCAGTCTAGATTTTCACATCCTGTGGTTGAAGAGCAATGTGCAGCAGAGCATCCTGTAAAAAATGAAACCAACATGACAAGGTCCATGTGTTAGCAACAGGTGCCCAGTAACTATCAGACGGGGATATGTATGGACAGTGCTACAACATAAGCCTGTGTTCAATATCTCATTGGCACCTCATTCAAGGGGTTGGTTAGAGAGAGATGGCATGAAACAACATCCCTAGAATTTAGGAAAGAGCATTGAAAAAGGAGCAGGAGGAGACTTAAATAGAAAAAAAGAAGGCCCAAGTGGCTCATTCGGCGTAACCACCGACGAATATTCCGCCTCTTAGTCAAAGACTCAGAGTCTGGGGGTTTCACACATACTCAGCATGGTGATGCTCTCTCTGGGTGTGTGCCTAAGAAAAAAACCATACATAGATAGAAAGGTGGCATGACAGCCTCAGATCAAAGCAAGTAGGGGGGAGAACACGGCCACAGTACCACATAAGCTGGCCAAGCACACTCCAAGGGCCAAATGGAAACCAGGCTTTTAAGATGAAGATAGCCAAGGGTGGTGGAACTGAATGGGGCGGTGGAAAGGGTTAGATCGGTTTAGATGAATTGAACATATGTGAGCAGGACTCCTATTAAAGCAGAATGCAGTCTCCCAGGAAGAGGTGGGATATCCTCCCCTGCAGCCAGGATGCGAGAATGTGAACCATGGAAACAGAAGATGAAATACTGGCTTCCTTACCTTATCAAAGTGCATGAAATACCTTTTAGCCTAGCTCCCTGATCTGCCAAAACGAAGAGTGCCTGGAAACAGGTTAGCGCTCTCAGCTCTGCAGGATTGTGGCTTCCTTAATGTAAAAGGCATTTTACATAGTCAAAGACAAATTCTTGCTAAAAATGGCGTCTCACCTTTCATAGAACGCCACAACCAAACTGTACTGGCTGGTTATAACGGGGCCTCTTTTATTAAGCTTTGTGACTGCAGAGAAAACTCATCTGTGAGTAGATTAACTGTAAAGTTTGACCCAAATGCACGGATTTGCGCCATGTTTTCGAGGTACTGGCATTTTCAGAAAAATACTTTGCATGTAGAAGTAAATCTTTTCACGCTCAAACAAGCGGCAGCACGATTAACCCTTGTCTAACAAATCAGCAGTCCCCTGCGTTAATGCGTAGGCCTTGCGTTTTGACGCGTCGAAGGCCTGTTCGCCAGCCTTGAGTCGATTCCCGCCGATGGCCGGCACCTCAGCTGATATCTTTTGGCATGCTCCGAGACCGCAGCTGCACATTTACATATGCAATGACCCAGATTTGCATTTGAAATCTCAACCCTTCAAGCCTAATTAAAGTAATGGAGCTTTCATACGGGGCGCGCAAGGACGGGGTTCTCGCCTCAGAAGGAACTAACTGCAGGGAATTAGACCACTAGGCGCTATGACGCTATACTGAGAAGGTCAGGCCATGGGTTTACAAACCTCTCTGAACACAGATGAGAGTCACACTTTGTAATATTCACCGTAAGAATAAGCCGGATGGACTTTTTATTCTCTTCTGGGAATAAGGGCAGTAATCATTGAAAATACACAACACTTGTTTTACAGAGGTTTGCAAACGGCTCAAAGGACTTAAGAGACTGAGGTTGCTTGGGTCTTCCGAGTGATTTCATATATTGGTTATACCATAACTGTATCATGACAAACAATGAATCTTGAAAAGTTTGCATCAGTTTCTGAACTATAATAATCATTATATATTCTCACAAGGCATATTTTAAATAGCCACAGAATCTACAACAGTTAAATTAAAAACAGGACAACAGGCCTCTTCCATCTATGCGCCAAGGATTTGTGTATCCATCAGGACCTCCCCAGTGATGCTCCAATTTAAGAAAGAGTTGATAATGCTCCTGTTGAGCGAACACTACATCACAATGCATTAACCGTCCACGACCCAGCGTCCTCTCAATATTTGACGACTTGATGCTTCTTTTTGCCCATGTACAGCGCGCCAATGCCTTTCGCCTAGATTGCGCTATAGCAGTACCCTATACATACATATGCGCAAACCACTGTTTAATCGCTAATAAATAAGATTTACATGTATTTTTGCACACCGCCCTAATTAATGAGCAATCGCCCTCCTTTTTAAAGGTCTCTGCTAGCAAACAGATACAACATGGTGCAACGTGTATCAGTAGGTGCACTACTGCTGGACAGCTGTCACCACACACAGATGACTTCAGAATATCATAACACTGTTAAGGAGACTTCGTTAGAGATTAATACTGAACAAGGAATGTGGAATCTTATTGTTAAACTCTTCCTATTTTTGCTGTACAATTATTATATAGTTCACAGAAGTGTCTCGGCGAATCCCTTATTCCCCAGGTCACCATGAGTGATCCTGTAACTAGTGCATTTCAACACTGCCCAAATCATCCTGTGAATCCCCGAGCACCAGTGTCTGTGGTCCCTCTGATTGGCCCTGTGTCACAGTTCATCACAACACAACCCCTGTTACCTTGTGAACCCCCAAGACCCAGTGGTCTGAGTGATCCTGTGCCCACATACATCTCAACACTGCCCCATTCATCCTGTGAGGCCCAGAGCTTCAGTGGTCTGCAAAAGTGGTCCTGTTCCCCAATACAGCTCAACACTGCCACATTCATCCGGTGAGTCCCAGAGCTCCAGCGGTCTCCCAAGAGGGTCCTGTGCATCAGTACATCTCAACACTGCCCCATTTATCCTGTGAGGCCCTGAGCTCCAGTCATCTGCAAAAGTGGTCCTGTGCCCCAATACATCTCAACGCTGCTCCATTCATCCTGTGAGGCCCAGTGGTCCCTCTGGAGTGCTCCTGTGCCCCACCCATTCTGTGAGGGCCTGAGCTCCAGTGGTCCCTCTGGAGTGATCCGGTGCCCCAGTACTTGTCAACACTGCCCACCAATCCTGTGAGGCCCCGAGCTCCAGTGGTCCCTCAGGAGTGCCTCATTGGTCACTCAGGAGTGATCCTGTGCCCCAGTACTTGCCAACACTGCCCCACCCATCCTGCGAGGGCCTGAGCTCCAGTGGTCCCTCAGGAGGGCCTCATTGGTCCCTCAGGAGTGATCCCACGCCCCAGTGCATCTGAACACATCCTCAATTCCCTTGGGAACCCTTAAGCCCTCAGTGGGATCCAGATATGAATCTGTGTCCCAGTGCATCTCCACATCATGTGAAGCTTGGCAGTGAGTTTACTTCAGATCAGGGGTTCTCAATGAACAGATCCATGACAGGTTTTCCAGAATATCCCCAGGACATGAATGTGCATGTGGTGAATTGAAATAGAACTCATTCACACAGTCAGTGGTTCTCTTTGAAGACAGATTATGGATCCAACTCTTGTGGACTTACTTTGGATACCCAGTTTCTAGATTACGGGTGTAATGATGGCATCTTCCACATATCCATGAGGTGTTATTTCTAGATACAGCTGCAAATCCCACCCCAATGAAGCATGCAAATGCCACGGGGGGGTCAGAACCCCGAGCAAGCCAGTGATACAATACATTCACACACGCAGCCCCATCTCATCATTTCTTCTGGCCGCTTCTCGAGCTTCCACAGAACACTAGCTTTTGGTCAAATGGTAGGTCTACCCCATGTTGGGACAAACTGTGTAAACATGTGGATTCAGCTTTTGATTTATGGATGCAGGGAGTGTCTAGGGAAACCATACTGTACAGCGAGCTACGTTGGTTTCTCCCCTCCGCATACAAGGGATGCAGAAATGTTGTGTCCACGGACGTTAGCACTTTTAAAAAATGATGAACACCAAAAGAAAAGATAAGAAAGTAAAATACACTTCCATGAAATGCAACTAAATGTACAACCTATACAAAAGAAGATCTACATTTAACAGGTTGTGGTGATGCAACCCACTGAGGAATACTAGAGAGACAGACCTAGGTGGACCTAGCATCCGCGAGAAGTGTACCACATGTGGAGGAGTGCTGCACAAGGCTGGTGTGTGAGGATAAGTAGCTTTAGGATCAGCTTGTCAAGCCCAATGCTGTCTTCTTTCCTGCTCATCTCTGCCTAGCCACTGTGCTCTGCCCCTTAAGTCCAACAGGAAATCATTAGTAATAAAAGAAAGGCAAATTCCTAAAGAAAAAATGCACACTAAGGAAGGCAGAGGAAGAGAAAGGAAGAGGATGGAAGACAAGAGGTTGTGGGACTGCTCACGGACCATGCACAGCGTTCCACTACCTTTTGGCTAGGTTCAAGCTATAGAAATAACATATACACACAGATTGACAGTAATTGGAGCTGTAAAGCTATTCATTTATTTGCAAAGTGTTATGGAATCATGGCTGCTTCACTGATGGTCCATGATTTCCAAACATGTATCTGGTAGAGTATCAATAACCACTGCATGAAGTTCAACAAGGAGCATAAGTGGTCATACTGCTACACCCTAGCAAAGAAAGTAACCACTATTCAAACCTACACAACTGTTAAGGACATAAAGTTATCCGTAGTCCACCCAGGCCCATGGCAGACACACAGCACGTGATACAGAGAGTTTACGTCTGCGTGCTCTACTCCTTTTTCCATCCCAGCATCTGCTGCAGCCCAACTAGCACGCAATGCAATATAACAACGTAAAGTACATCCGCACACTCACAGAGGTGATGGCTGTGGGGAATTCTTCAAGAATACTAGGAAGGACTGATTCAGGCTCTATTATTTCAATTTTCTAAAGTTCGACAGGAGGTCTCCACAACCTTTCCTTTAACGTGGGGAGGAAATTACACGTAGTGGATAAGTTGTCCATAGAAGAGCCTGGATAACAAATGTCCAAATTTAGCTTTTTCTTTTAACCCTAAAGATTAAGGCAAAGTACTTTATTCCTGTGTGCTTCCGAATTCTTGTCTGCCCAAACTGGGCGTGCTGAGAAACACTCTGAGATTATAAAGCACTACATAACTAAACACAGGAATTGGGCTTTCTCTGGCTGGATAGATTAGACCTAGACAGATGTTGGGACGTCTTACAATATGAGATTGTGGGACTACAGCCTTAAACGTCCAGAAGCAAACCATATTGTATTTAAAAATATATCCTTAATCCTGTGTATACTTCCATTAAGAAACTGGCTCCAACTCTGAAATCCTCACTTTGAAACACAGTGAATCATATGTGTGCATCTATGATGTGAAATTGGGAACACAAGGTCCTTGCAGTCATGCACAAGATATGACTTAGCATTGGATTACAAGGCCTCTACTCATTCTTGAACCTGATGTGCCGGCTTCTAAATGAATAGTATTGTAATATTTATATAGCGCTTACTACCTTCCCATGTGATGTGCTGAAGCACTTGTTGACAACAGAAGTGTACTACACCATGTAGGGTGTGTGGTTAGAAGGGTGTTGCAATTGATTTGATCCTTTGTGGGAAGTGTTTCCATGTCATGCGTGATGACCACCCACACGCAGTTATCGCGTGATGGACGCAGTGTGATGGATGAAGAAGTGTGAGAGACAGGCATTGAGTTTATGGTTAATAGTATTTTAGCAGCTGTGATCGGCTCGCTTATGGGTTTTTTGTATCTTACAGTCCACAGTGATGGTTACCGCATCCAAGGTCTTATGGGCCTTGGGTAGGAAGGGTCAGAGAGCAGCTAGGATAGATTGCATTGAGTCATCCTTTCTGTGAATGTCATTAGACAATGTTAAGGCGTGGTTACAGTATGAGGGTAGATGCGAGTAGCAGGATGTCCTATGTTAGAATCCTGTGGTGGCCAGCAGTGATGAGCAGATCTCTTCAGAAAGCCATTCAACACCTGTCCAGATGGTGGGTCGAGCGGTTAATAGGCTCTTTAGAGTAATTTATCTTTATGGAGAAGAGGAAAAGATCAATGACTTGGGATCCTATGGTCATCCAGATGGTGCAATCCTTGGTTACAATGGCCTTGGTAATAATTTAATTCAGTGCATTTAGCAATGCAACTTACTCTAAACTTGAAATTACGTGCATTGCTGCCAATACACGTTTCCCAACTAATAGCAACCTTCTGCACCAGTTCAAGATGTTTCAGTTTCCACATATTGCTTTTTATACTGTTTAACCAATAATGTCAAAACAAGGCACAAAGCATGAAGTGTCACAAGTGCATTGCACACAGAGTGATAGCCAGGATTCTGAGAATTACAACTGTTCTAAGAGCTCAAAAAGAATTGCTTGCATCCCAGAATTTCTATAGGCAGTGAAGCAATTATTGAACGGTCATTAAAATATTTGTCCAAAATGGCCGGTATATTCTCCCGCATCCTCGGGTTGCACACAGGAAAATGGTGCACTTGTCGAGCAGATCTTTCACTCTAGGCTGATGGTTCTGAAACCATTGCTCCTTCGTGAACGTATCATCTGCACATAAATAGTGGCCTTCAGATGTAGCGCTATGTTGAGTGACAACCTGACATGGCACAAGGGATCGCCCGACAGCCCATTCCCTTTCTCTGTCATCGGTTGACCTGTTCTTAGTACTTTAGCTCGCTCTAGCTTCAACTAACCTGGAAACCAGCTTCTTTCAGACTGTCGCAGGGTGCATGAGCTGCTGACGGAATTAACCTCAGCTGTCCCCTTATAGGAGTAGCTTCCAGTTAGCGGGTTATCATAGCCATGGAAGTCTGCTGCTTCCATTTTAGTGCACTACATTTCTGCCAGGTTACAAAGATAGACCACTTTGTGGCAGTGCAAGGGAATATTTATTTCCCCCAATAAACTACTAACCCTTTTCATTTGACTGATCTCAAAAACGTACCATAGTTGATAACTTTTAAACTTACTTCCAGAAAATAGATAGCTTCAGGGTCGCCATTAGATGACAGACTTGGCATAACCCATGTCTGGATCCCTGTATGTACACATCATTAGGTTTCTGTCTGTATTTCCAACTCTTCTTTGCTCTTCTTCACCAAATTCTTTCTTCACCCATAGACAATGTTCTCTATATCCAGTATGTTTGCAGCTCTTTTTCTCCAACACACCTACTCACTCGCTTTGTTGTATCTCACTAAAACTAGACCTGCCTCATCTACCTCCTCCAACTACAAGGAAAAGCAACATCAGTTTCTTCTGCCCTGGGAGCATAAGAGAGGGTTCCCGGATGCACGGGTCAGGAATGCACAACAATTACATCCAGGAGGACCTTTTCACTCCATCTGACCGGTGTCTTCATCTCGTGCCAAGCTGCAAAACGTTAGCACATCTAAAACTGAAAATGCATAGGCGTTCTCGTGTCAAAACCCTTCTTGTGAAGCTGAGAGGCAAAGATTTTACTGTAGAAATTCTTGCCTTTTGATAAGTTTCATAACAAAGGGAACTGGATCTTTTAAAATTGTGTTGCAATAGATTTTCTGCCAAACTGCAGAATGAAATAGCTTAAGTTTGCAAAGAGGTTGGGAAGAAAAGGCAAGTTTCAGAGGGACTGCTAATTGCGCCTTCTCTGCCCCTGCCTGCAGTAAATGCCAACGCAGAACCATCCCCTTCCGCATGCAAAGCAGAGGCAAGGAAAAGGAACAAGAAGCAGAGATGAGACACATGGCATTTCACTCATATTAAAAACCAAGAGAATGCGCCTAAACTCTCTGCTTAATTTCCACAGAAACCAGAATGCTCATTTATTCATGTTATTTACTTTCGATCTTTGACACCAAAAACAATGGGCAAATTGCCTGCTTTTTTTATTTGACAATATTAAAGCCTGGATGAAGGTGAAATAAGGATATTTTATTTAGGAACAGGGCCAATTTAAAGCTCTGCGAAATAAAGGCCCGTTTGGTATTTCACAGATTCATTTATCTTGGGTTGAAAATTTCAAACAAGGTTAAAGCATTGAGACACATGTAAGTAACTAGACAAACAAGCAAGCCACGTTTTCGAATAACTCATCTTTCCACTCCCAAACCATGTTAATGGACCAATATCTTAGGTTGGAGATCAACAAAATCCTTCAATCAATAAACCTTGGGATTGATGCCTGCACTTCACATTTTACTATTAGAATTTCTCTTCTTTTAAGAGGGAGTAAGTAATTATAGAACAGCATTTAGGTGGCATCTTGGTTAACACCATTTTTTTTTCCTGTGGATTATTACATTCACAAACCAACCAAACATCATGCCTGTCAGAAGCTTTTGTAGGTCCCAGGTCATAAATGCAATGCAGGCCCCTCTTTGGTTTTCTGGTAGCACAGGCACCCCATATCCAAAATAAAAAGAATGTTCTGAGACACTTTGGGGGACAGTTCTAGCATGTGGTGCCACCTAGGGGTGTAGGATGTTCCCTGCTTCATCGTGAATGTATCGCAAAGCTGTGGCAACGTGGGACCCCGATAAGGGTGAACATTGGCGGTTATACCCCTCCACCCCTTGTGGTGGTCCTGCGCCCAAAACCCCCTCCCACACTCCCTCTACAAAAAGCCAGCACTACGCTTTAGGGATCGGCCTTTGCCCTGGGAGCTGCCATGTTTCTAACATTGCCTTCTAGTCGTTGTCACAGAGGTTAAGCTCCCCGCTGACGTTACTTTTTAAAAAATGTGTGATGGAATATTTTCCTCAAAAGTGACCTAAAAGTGTTTACCTGTAGTCCAACTGGTCCTAACCAGAGAGTTTAGCGTCTGGAATTTGAAATTAGGAGTACCTTCTCAGGATTAAAACTTCACCACATGGTTACATGAACAGTGGGGACACCAGAAAAATTTGAGTCCGGAATTCCTATCTAGGGTTTTTCACGTATGCAAGCATTATTACCATAGAAAAGCACTAGCCGGGGAATTCTGAACATTTCTCTTCAAAACATTCCTGAGACACGGCCGATGCAAAAAAACAGGAATCCATATACATTTAAAGTGTGATGGGAGAGAGGCACTGCACCGCCACAGAGAATCTATTTCTACTTGGCATCATAGCACACTGTCCTATTGTTGAAACTCCAGAACTCTGAAAACATTTTTGGATCACTAACTAAAGTACATGAGCTTTTGATGTGATGTGTCTGTAAATACTTTGCTGTTAGCATTTTCATCTGCAGTGTTTCACTGATGAGTTGCTTGCTTTCTGCTGTAACTTGTTCAGACAAGGTTCACATGTATTACTTTGTAAAGTGCTCAGACCGGCCACAGTCCTGCATTCTCCAACATTAAACCCTCAAATATATACATAATAATACTAGTGGATCAGGAGTAACGTGTGCACTGGATAGCCTTGGACAGAGAGGCCCAGGACTGAAAAAAGGATATATGTTTAAATGAAAGATACAGAATATATGGATCACCTTCCCAGCAACATTAAATAATTTATTTTAAAAAAGCATGGCTGGGAACGCCACAGGGAAGAAATAGAAGGCGTTTTCTTGTTCATGTTGAAGTATTTTACAGCGAGGGTCACAGCCCTGAAGGCAAACGAGTACTTGCACTGAACATTTTGTATTAGTAAATAACACTTATTGGGTTACAGGTCATACAGTTTCTTTGGAAATTCAAAACCAGCAGGATTGAGCTCATTTTACAAAGTTCTGGAAATTCGAGGCAAAGAGAAAATGTACACTTTGTTCCTAAAGAGAAGCAGATAAGAGTGCTTTATAGCTACCTGCAGACATTTTACAGATTCAACCCCGTGCAAGGCACCTCAGGTGAAGCCAACAGCAAACCGTGCTTGTTATTATAAAATAAAAAACAAAAAAACTTGCCGATCACTTCGGGGTGTGGGTTACTGCGTTTTGTTATGCCATGCCTTAACTGGTACAAAACATTTAATTGCCATTTTAGACCAGAAACTCTAATTGCCTAGCGGTGTTGAACTTGTGCAGTAGGGATCCTGTACCCAGGGTTGTTACAAATTATTTTCAGGACCTGGGGTACACGTTGGTGGGATATCCGTAATCCATCTGGGACAGTGGACAAGAAACTTTAATTTATATGCGAGTATAACCTTTGATGGTGCAAATTCATAATTTGTGAAACATAATGCTGCTATTGGTAAGGCTGGGAATCAGACTGAAATAATGGATGCCAGGACAACAGCAGGTAGCTAGAGGGAGTATGGGCCTTACTTAGAGTTTGATGAGTGGGGGGCCAGTAGCATAACAGAAAATGATGAGGCCCCCCCCCAGCAAATTGTGAAGAGGGGCTTCTGAGCCTCCCATATCTCACAGACATTCATTGGCCTTGAGCTGAATGGGGCTCTCTAAAGGACTGGTGGTGCCTCGAAGGGTTGGGGCCTCTCTGCACCGTAGTGGCAGCATGGGCCTGTGTGGGACATGTCCTAAAAGGTGGTGAATGTCTGTTAGCCCTATTTAGAGTGTGCACACACATCAATACACTCTAGATAGGGCAGACTGGACATTCACCAATTTTTAGCACCAGTCCCGCATCCACCAAACTCTAAGCCCGCATCAACGCCTTTGCATCATTTACTTCCATCTATATGGGAGATTGAATCTTACTTTTAATAGCAACAGCATTTCTTTATAGTGCGAACATGGCCCAAGGGCATTAGAGTGCTTCACATGAGCACCAGTCTACATTACACAAGGTAATTTTTCAAAAACTATTTTTACTGGCAGTTAGAAAATGTGCCTACAATTTCTGCATCAAAATAGAGGCGGGATCTTAGGTATTAACCAATCATTCTTACTAATCTGTGGGAACCACCATCAGTCCCACTGAGATGATTATAAAAGCAACACAATTTCCAAAGGAAATAACACAATTTAATAACAAATAGAAAGAAATAAACAAATTAATGAAGATAAACAGAAGTCAACATTCCCAATTTAGCCACCACCTGAGCAGCACTCTTCCTCGGGATTTTGAGGCCTCTGTGCCCCAGCTATACATATCACACAGTACCCACTATTTAGTAACAACAAGGTTAAATGGTGAATGTGAGTCGTCTGAATCCTCGGCGTGATGTGTGGTGCAGCTCTCTGGGGGTCAGGGATCACACAGTCCAGACTTTCTCAAGCGTTTAGTTAACTGATCCGGGTCACGGAGACCTACTCTGTTTAAGGTAAGTACGGAAGGGTAACCAGTTTTTACCAAATTTCTATACTTTGTCTTGCAGAAGAGACGCTAACTTTTCCATCGCACATACCGAACAAACCTTGGTCATCTAACCTATCCTCGGGTGACCTGCCAAACTGGGCCATTGTGAGTCGCACTGCAAGGAGTAAGTGGGTGGTTAATTTCTCAGTCAGAGTTGTCAGGGGGTATTCAGAATCGTCTACAGTGTCTCCCAAAACAAGCATTAAGGCATCAAGACGTAGTTCCAATCCAGTGGTTCCTCGAATTTTGGAAAGTATGAGTGCCCAGTAACAATGGATGATCTCACATCCAACCATATATGGTTCATTGTGCCTTTCACTGTTTTAGATCGCCAGCATTGCGGAGGGCAACCGAACATGGCACCAGGGAGGGCAGGTGTCAAATACCATCACACGATAATCTTTTAACAATTGTCTTTATATTGAGTACAATTGGAAGAGGAGGCGGTTCACTCCTAAATTTGAAGCCAAAAAGTTGTGTCTATTTTTTGGCCAACTGCCCCTCCCATTTGATGGTATATGTTGGTTTGACTGCGGTTGCATTTTTCTGTTTTTTTGGGGGGGATGAGGGGGAGATTAAGCGATTTACCCAGAATCACAAAATGTTAAGCCAAAGCCAGGACTCAAACCTGGTTCTACAATTCCAAAGTCGGCAGCTCTGGCCGTTAGGTCATATCTGCTCCCCGGCAAACTTTAAACAGATTTTTTCACATGGGTACGTTTTACATGCACTCATTTTGTTTTTACACGACATGTGATTTAAAATCTATTAAAATCCCACCGATGAGGGATTAATACATTTCTCCCTTTGTCTCTGAAGTATGTCTTTCTACACCTAAACACGGCTCCGTGTTGATCTCTACCATAAGCAGCAGTGTGTGGATAATGCACTACCTTTATAATCCCTGCCCTTTTAGCCCATCACAGGCATTCACATGCTTTGCACCGACCTCGGAGTCCAGCTACTCACTCTGTTTCATAAAGCACTGCTTACTATTTTACAATAAATCCTGGTAATCTTTATAACACACCGCTCAGGCTGGGACTTCCACTGGCGCACACGGTGCCAGCAGGGCAGACTCCAGCGTTTATGTATTTTCCACTTCACTAAGTCTGCAAGAGATCCTACTTTCAGCTACAATTAATATTTCATAAGTGCTAAATACATCATCTATATTTGACAAGCCTCTTTCATCCCTAATGGCAAACCTCCCACTGGTGTTTCCTTTTCATTAACTTGATTTCATAAACATCCCATACTTGGGAGATTCACTTAAATTGAGAATGTTCAGAGTCTGTTCCAATTGTTTACTCAGTTCACAGGCATGAAGCCAGGAACCTGGAAGATTTAAGCTCTTTTCTAGTGCTATTTAATTGAATGAATTATGAGCATCATGGTGGTAGAAAACAGACCATAGGGCAGAAGCAAAAGTGGGAACTGAAAGGGAAGAGTCAAGATCTCCCCCTCGGATCCATTACCTGAGTGAGAAGTGACCACACCCACCTGTCCTTCAGCTACTTGGTCATGGTCTCGCTCAGAGTCTACCCTATTTATAGCAGTACATTTTATGACTTCTGATTATATTTTCTCCTCTAACAGTAAATCCAGCTGCAAAGATTTTGTCACTGGCGGTCATCCAGCAGTGGGCACTATTTTACCAGTTTTCCGTACTGCCAGCTGTATTTCCCTCTTTGAAACTGCAGCAAAATGAATACCCTTTCCAGAATGAGGGCCAAGATGTGGCTCTTAGACAAGCCATATGCCACACTTTTCATAAAATGTGTGATCTTATGCCATATGAGCCAAATCATGCAAGAGTGAGGCAAACAGTGTTACCACATTAAATCCCAATCAGCCACATATCATACAGTGTTAAACATATGTCGCATTTCATCGGTAAGAGGTGTCCAGCACATGTCCAGGAGGCAGATCTAGGCCAGATATTCACCATTGATGAACCCACATGCTCCTACTCTAAATAGAATGCATTTGCCAATAGTTAGCCTTAAAATGACACGTGAATCCAGGCCTCTTGGGCCTATGTTGGATATCCCTGCGTTCACAGGGAAATTATCTGGATGGCCTCATAGATAAACCTGTTAAAATGTGCCGGTCTTATCCCTGCAGCAGTGGGAGCCTGGTCAGAGAGAAGAAGAGCGAAGAAGGCATAGGGCTGAGATGAGCATAAAGTAAACAGTTTGGAGGGGGAGAAGGAAAGGGTTTACCGCTTGAGTAATGACATAGCTTTACTGCCCACTACTGAGGGTTATTATGGTCGTTAAAGGCTCTCTACGCCCTGACGTAAGTGTATGAAGAGGCTGAGGGCCTGCTGTAGACCGAAGCAGAAGGGCTCTAATGCTATTAGAACATTTCAAAACAGAGGGTGGAATGTTCTACAATAAATATAGAGGAACATAAAGAGATGACTGGAATGTTGATGCAGAGGGCCGATATCAGCTGTTATTGAACCCGTGCTTTACTGTCTGCAATGACGCGCTACATGACCTAATGTTCTAATAATGACAATGTCAACACGGGAAAAGGTAAGGAAGAATAAGGTCGATGGCATGTGGTAAACACCACTATCTTGAGATGTGGTGTTGGTGAACAACGGGTCAACATATTCTCTAGTAACGTGTAAGCACCAGGGATACTAGACCCGAATAGCCACGGAACCCTTCCTACCACACTGCATCACGAAACACAAACCACATTCCATGTTGTAATATTAGGATGTACTCCATCCAAATTACATACACTGAGTGACAAACAAAATGTCTCAATTGAAAATTCTAAATAAGGGGTCTCCATCCTTTTTTGTAATAAGAGCTACTTATGTTAAACGAAAATCATCTTGAGCTACTAATATTTTTAGTGCGGTAATCGTGACCATGTCAAACAAGATTACATTAGTGGCTATACCGTCCAAGATTCCAAGAGTGGTTGCCTCAGTGCATCAGACAGAGTTGGCATCAGTAATGTGAAAATGAGTTTATCAATTTGGAAAACATCAGGATAATTCATGACAGCCAAAGCTGCTCTGCCCCTAGCATCGAGTTAATAATTTATGTAATGTCTCCCCAATGCCGCATAATTTATTATTCAAATATCAGCTTCAAATATATTTTGGAAATCCAGCTATTTGTCTCCAAACATCAGCTAAGCATATAAGTTTGGCAAATTTCTGTCTCAAATATATGCATTTCAATTTTGGGATACATATATTAAGTCAATCAAGCAAAAGCTTCCACTTTAGAAGGCGAGCTACTCGCAGGTAGCTGGAGAGCTACCAGTAGCTCACCAGCTACTCGTTGAAGGAGCCTGTTCTAAATACGCAAGAATAAATAAAGAAGCTACTAATACATAAAACCAAAATACAAGAAAATCGGTTGAAAACTACATTTAAAAGATTTACTTAATTGTTCCACGCACTCTGCCAAAGGAGAAAACTGCTGTCTGCAGGCCCCACACTTCACAAATCTAGCTCCGAGAGGAATAGGACAGAGGAAAAGGGTCAGCTGACCCCATCCCTCATACACAAGGCTTAGCTGTGTGAGTCAAGCGCCCAGACACCCCCTACAGAGCAGCAATAACTCATCAAATCTAAGGAGCAGACCCTACAGAACAAGATCCAAGCTCTGAAGCGAGAAACTGTAGACGGTGGTTTGTGACAAGCTCTGGGGACAGCAGAGAGCCCTAGGACAGGTGGGCACTGAGCTCCAAAGCTTGCAGGAGTGTAACTCATGTGAGGGGAATGATGTTTCTCACTGATAGCGTGGAACAAGGCTGCCTCTTCCAGGGTTTTGACTCCAACTTTTAGTCTGTGTTTGTGTAACAGCTGTGTGCGAGTGCTGTTGTAAGCATTGTTCTAGAGTCTTTCAGTGCAGAGCTCCTGTGACGTCACCAGTGTAACGTTGAAAGCGAGAAGAGAGGCCTGCATGCCACAGCATCTTGAAGGGAACCAACCCGAGCGGCGATGCAGATTACCCCGAGCATTTCCTGGACTGGGTCGGAGAGGCCACAGGTTTTCTGGAACGTGCAGATGAGAGAACGCAGTCAAAATAGTCAGTGTTTTAACTTTTTAGTGAAAAGCGCAGTGAGGAAATGGAGTCAGACGATGAGAGCTTGCAGCGATAGAGTGTGAGAGCAAAAGAGATTCAGATAAAAAGTAGTAATCTGAACCATGCACCTGAAAAATAAAGAGGTCACTGTCATGAAGGAATCCTAAACAAGAGAGTAGTCTGTTTATTCTATGTATACACCTTTGTAAGCTACAGGAGGGTGTTCTATAGAACCCGACTTCATTCAAGACTTGGTAAGGGATCAAAGATATGGTGGTCATGTGTGGGATACCTTACCAAAAACACAAGGAGGGGAGAGAACATATATGTAAATATTTGGGCCCTGAATAAGAGTCTGAGTGGAATTACTGTATAGTGTCCCGGTTTTCCAGGGTGTTCCAGCACTCGACCCAATTTTACCAGGCGATGACTTGGTCAGGAAAATCTCATTTCTTTCCCTATTTCTTTCCTGGGAAGGAGAAACTTAGCTTCCTCTTCCCTCTCCTACTTACCACCCCTCCACCCCGCAAAGAGGCAGCAGTATACATTTATCACCTTGTCACAGCAAGTGGTACATGTATGTGTCAAATCCCACGGATTTGGGAATTCTATGTGGTTTTAGAACTGATCAACCAAGTTCCACATGGTTGTTCCCCATTCTATGGGGTTTAACCCTTAATTTCATGGCTTTGGTGCAGTGTTCCCATATGGTAATATTAATTTCACTTGCAGAGTTTGCACCCCACCCCACCTGTACCTGGCAACTTGTAATCATGGTAATAAAGTTCAACGTAACAGAGCACAGCAGCCTCTACCGTTTCAGTTGCCTGGTTAAAATAAAAAAAAAACAGAGGAATGTTACACCCAACACAACTGTGTGGACGTAGCTCTTTGAATCAGCAGTGCATGCAAAAGATTTCGTGTCTACCCATCAGCTACAAGGAACACAAAAAATACCTCTAGTAGATTTCCTAGTTTGGCCAAGTTGAGCCACTATATGTTTAAGTGGACAAAATAAATATTATTGCTATTGGAACTTTTATAGTAACACACACAATACATTTTGCACTATTTCAGAGTTTCCAAAGGATTCTGGTTGACTCAGGCCACTGACTTAGATCAGTTACAGCTAAAACACCAGTGTACAGTAGAAAATTGGGAAGGTGTAGATCACATCGCACGCTGACGCTGTAGTCTGTTAGATAGGTACATCTCTGTTTATTAGTACCTGATCAGAGATTTTTTGTCTATCTATGCTACCCTCCTACTCAAAATCTGGGCAATTCCAAGAATTGGATGAGGTGGGCTCACTCACGTAATGTGACATGCTTCATCATTGGCCACTTAATCCCACACTGATAAGATGATACTACCAGGGCGGACTCAACCTCAAGTGGGACTATCTTAAAGAAGTTCTTAGAAATTCTTTATCAGAACAGTTGTCTGGGATCCAGTTCTCCTTAATAAAAATACCTTGGGATAAACCACAAGAAATCCTTTTTTAGGTGGTACCCTAGGCATAAAAAAAATACTTAAAGAGTAAGGTCAGTGGACATTATTGGGTACCATGGCCCTTACGTACCTCTGTGGTGCCTACATGTTTCTGCCCACAGTTCGCTTAAATAGGTCTTAGGCATTCTTCAGGGCTTTTACTAGGATCCCTATGTTAGTCTATATAGTGAATGTAAAGGAAAGTACCTACCTCTCCTTGTCAAATCAAAGGTCATTTACCTAATTCACAGAGGCCCCTTGCCTCATGGTCTGTTCCGGGATGGGCGACTCCTATTGTCACACTTCCATCAAGGAGATCCGCCCTCCGTATTCCTACCCTGCCCCCAAGTACAGCTGTCTGGGGCAAGGTCTAGATCAGCCATCAATCACTTTAGACAGTGGTAATATAACAACTAGATATTGGCTACAACCAGTAAGCAGTCAGGGAGAGACCAAGAGGGAAGAGCCCACTGCAGTCCCAGATCTTTGATGGGAACCTTGAGGTCATCTAAGGTCTGGTTCAGAGAAAATCAAAATTAGAACTGCACAGTCCTAGGGAAACAGGTGTTCATGCTGTGGTCAAGCATAAGAAAGGAGAAGGTCTAGGCAGGCTATTATTGACAGCAACCCATCTATAATTCCATGGTTCTCTCATGTGGCACATCAATGATGAATTAGTATTTTACCATATAACACATGATTGGGTGATGCAGCAAAAGAGATGGGCAGCACTGTCCATTAAGAAAAAAGAAATTGAAGGCTTGTGTCTTGACGCCCAGGGCACATAGTGGGCCGCCGGTTGGACCAACTCTTCACACACAGTATCACAGTACCAGACAGAAGCAGATAACCCACCCTGTGGTCAGATGCTTCGCTGATCATGATTAAAAAAAAGAATCCTGTGCTAAATTCCTAGAGGCTCTGAACATGCTTGACATATCACTGAAAAAAGTGCTGCTCAGTCTTCCAGGAGGCACTTAGTTTATGCAAAGATGTTGCTGAATTATTCGATAGCAAAGGTCTTTACAATTTCAAACAAATACAAAGAGAAAATGTCAAATATTATATAAATTGAAAGAACATTAAACAGCTAAAAGGGCAACACTAGTTTTGGAACTGTTCACTCTATAATTCACAAAAGTATTAGAAAATGTACAAAGCGATGATGCTGTCTAAGCATACAGAGATCATGGTTCTATTTATGAATGATAGGCCGAGGTCTTCACTGAACCTTTTCATAATTTCCAGTCCCTCAGACACATTCGGTAACTACTCGTCGGATACAGGAGATGTTGAAATCCAGCCAGAGGTTTAGGGCATTGTTCAAATGTCTACGTCCCATTACATTTAACATTGGCTTTGGCCACTGACACATAAACCCATCACGCAGAGTACAAATTAATGACAGATGGGGCAAAGATTACATAGGTTTGCTTGCGATGAAGCACAATGTAGATCCTGGGAATGACTTGAAGCATCAGACAACTCTGTTACTAACTAGTAGTGTGCCTGCTCTCATCATTAGGTATACGTTTCTCTTTTTACAGTAAATCTTCCACAATAAATATTCTTTCAAGACCCATGCTTCAAGTTTCAAATTCTCGTCTCTCATTGACACACACTGTGTTTTTGGTGTTGAGGCCACCGTTATTCCAGCATGTGTCCTTGACACTAGGAGCCATCATTCTTAATGGTGTCAGGCACACCAGTCTAGTAAATGTGCCTGACTCTATTAGGGATATAAGTTACTAGTGTCAAAGACTGGCATTATGGATACCTCAGTACCATCAGCAACACAGGGGGGGAGTGGTTCATCCATTAGAGATAAGGAATTGAAGCAACAACTCATTAAACCCAGGCTGCGCTAGGAGTACATTGGAAGATCATTAAGCTATAATCTCAGCACAAGCGCCTCCTATGTGGACCATAAGTTGATTCATATACAGAGTGGAGCCAAGAGAAGATGATCTTCAAGAAAAATTACTCCCAATTCCATTAGGAGCTGGGATAATGAGGGACCAGCGCCTACAATAGTGAGACACTTGAGCAAGGTATTACCTCACACACCTTGGCTCCACCCGTCATCAAAAATGACATTTCAGATTGTAGGCCTTAATTGCAATCTTGACATTGAGTACTACAAATTTCAAAAGATGCTTTAAGATGGCAGCCGGCCTCTGAGCTAACAGCAAACAGCTTATTACATTGTGGCGCCCTGTCCTGTTTCTCGGAATGCCACAAACAATTATTCCAATCTTGTGTACTCTCTCAATGTTTTCTTTCCACTAATTGTTAATTTCTTGCCTTACAAACAAAGAGAAGGCTGCGTAAAAATGCTCTGGAGTGGTTTTTGTATGCTACAATAACAGCAGGTTAAGTGAATGCACCTGAAACCCACATTCGCAGCATCACCGCTCATCTATTCCATTCACTCTTTGAAAGCTTGTCTCGGTAGGCAATAGAAATACTGCACCCTTGGAAGCAGTTGCATAACCGAGGATCTCTGTGGCTAACATTTCAGTGCAGTCTGCAGACTATGACCAAGTGGGAGTTTGGACGCACTGAAGACTGGATTTTCCCCATACTTGGAAAACTGCAAGTCACAAGAATTTAATAAAACCCTATATTTTCCAACTTCAAGATTGGGTTCTGATTTCATCCCAACTGACTTGCCTAAAGCCAATGAGAAAGGATGGCAATCCCATAACATAACCAATCAATCAATTGGGGTTCTTGTAAAGCGTGGCTAATCACCCATTTGAGTCTTAAGGTGCTGGGGGGTGGGTTCTGCAGTTCAGTCAAAAGAGCCAGTTCAGTCGAAGAGCCAAGTCTTGAGGTCCTTCCTGAATTGAGGCAGTGAGGGTGATTGCCTGAGATGTAGACGAAGAGAGTTCCAGGTCTTTGCGGCGAGGTAGGAGAAGGATCTTCCTCCGGCCGTGGCTTTGCGGATCCGTGGGATAGTGGCAAGGGCCAGGGTGTCGGAGTGGAGATATCTGGTGGGAGTGTAGAAGGAGAGGCGGTGGTTGAGGTATGCAGGTCTGAAGTTGTGGAGGGCCTTGTAGGCATGCGTGAGAAGCTTGATGGTGATTCTTTTGTTCATCGGGAGCCAGTGGAGGTTTTTCAGGTGATCGGCGATGTGGCTGTGGCGGGGGATGTCTAGGATAACTCTTGCAGCGCTTTTTCTGGATTCTTGGAGCTCCTGGGTGGTGCCAGCTTAGAGTGTGTTGCCGTAGTCGAGTTTGCTGCTGACGAGCACCTGGGTGACCGTTCTTCTGGACTCGGTGGGGATCAACTTAAAAATCTTTTGAAGCAGGCAGAGCGTGTTTAAGCAGGAGGATGAGACGGTGTTGATTTGGTGGGTCACTGAGAGCGAGGAGTCAAGGATGATGTTGAGGTTAAGTGTGTGGTCGGTGGGTGTGGGGGGGGCTCCGAGCACTGCAGGATACCAGGAGTTGTCCCAGGTGGAGGGGGGTGTAACCCAGGATGAGTACTTCGGTTTTGTCGGAATTGAGTTTGAGGCAGCAGTCATTCATCCAGGTGGTAGACAACATAACATAACAACGTAACATAACATATATGTGCAATGCGCACGTTCACCAGAAGGGCCTCTTGGCGCTGAAGAACAGATGTTTCTTGTGAACTTTATGAATCGTGTGCTCTTGGTACATCATTGGAAAATGGTCTATTAATTAGTATACTTAAAAAGAGCTGTAAATCAGTGCCATGCAGCTGCCGATGCATTTCATTGTAAGACTCATCACTTGAGTTATTCGGTAAGCCTTGGCTTCACTTTAGACATGAAGCTTTCATGCTTCATCCAATGTTGAAAGGCAGAGCAATTTTGCAAGAATTCCCTTTGACTACAACTTGGCTACTTCATTCTGCTTGGTGTGGGTCCACTGACAAAGATGAGAAAGTCTGCCCCTTCTGGTGAGATTGAATGGGCGGGGCCTTCTTCTCTTTATTTAGACGCTGAGTAGCTATGTCACTGATCAAGCTCCGAGTTACACCATCAACCAATACAAATGTAATTTGCAAGAAAATTAATTGAAATATTTTACATCAACTAGAGGGCACGAGGGAACTTTATTTTATCTCAGATAGGTTTTTGTATATTAAATCCAGGTTTAGACTAAAAGTGGCTGATTAGAAAAGCTGTTGGAATATTGTGAGCAGCAGAATGTTTGGTGACCGCTAAAATATATATTTCACAGAGAGATGAAATGAAATCAAGTTTTTTGGTTGAGCAAAAACGCATTTGCCCAATTAATTTCCTGAAATCTCATTAAAATTTTTTATCTTGATTAAGGTACAGACTGGTGACCTGAATTTTAATTTTCTCTGGGTAGGCTTTTTCTGATATTCATAATGCATCAATAATTTTAAATTATCTGTCTTTGAACGGAAAAGACATGTGGTGCACAGTAATTCTGCCTTTAAAACATTTGTTTCTTTCCTACTGGCATTTGACGAGGCGACCAAGAAGGCATCTAAAGGTGGGAGGCGAGCCCAGGAGAGTGGGGTGCACGCCTCCCTGCTCCCCCTACCCGCCCACAGAGTCAGTCAGGGCCTTCAAAATTATCCCGTTTTAACACTTTTCAAACTTTTTGTAACTGTACAATTACTGTAAGCAATATCATCAGAGAATACAGGTTCTAATAGCAAAGAACGATTTACTACAACATAAATCAAACATTTTGGGGAATGTCCTTGCTCAGGTAAGTGCAGAGTGACCCCGGTCATTGGCCGGAGGGGGATGTGTTGCTATCTTCTGTGAGGTTTGTCCCATTAAAGAAATGGAAGGATATTGGTTTGCGCTACAGAAATCAGAGCATTACATACCTTTTAAATACATTGTGCCCGACAAATAGTTAACAGCCCCATACATGTTGTGACTCCTGAGTCTTTCGGCTGGAACTTATGGTGACACCAAAAATGAGGCTTGCATGCAAGCAAGGGTTGAGGTTGCCTAGGTGCAGTGCTTAATTTGTAAAAAAATAAAAATAAATTCCAGGGGTCTCGTAATGAGGCCATTGCAGTTTGAACCTTGACCCTGCCAGCGCTGCCAATGATAGTAACACCACCACTACTAACCATCACACTCCTACAAGTGTGATAATTCGGACTATTCCAGGCCCCTATAGCTATAAGAATGGTTTGCGCGGCAGGTAATAGCTATTTTTAATGTATATTTAATTAATAATTAACTGTTGTTGTGGTCTTCTCTAAATTAGCCAGACAGCGCCACCTTGTGGCAGACTGTCACACGCACCAGTGTTGAAAAACAAATGCCTGTGCCGAGCACCGGAAACCACCAGTTCAAATTAAGCACTGCCCAGGTGTTTCTGCCACCAGGGTTGGGCTGGTTGTTGGGGACGCACTGAGAATGCCCAGTAGGAGGGGGCATGGAGTTTCTTCAAGGTAGGAGTGAGGAGGAACTAACAGCCCATCCACCCTTGGACGAGAGACACTACATTGCTTATTGGCACATACATAATATGCTGCTGCGTAGAAATAAGGAGCATAAGCAGTGCTTGACATGGAAAAATAGAAGTGCAGGTACCCTGTACCAGAGTACCTGCTTGTTTCTGAGAAGTGTGAGTACTCTCTGATTAAAAGTATTACATCTCCCTTGAGAAGTGCAGGTACTCTCCCTCTCAAAATAAAAAGTGCCGGTATTCAGTACCAGACAATACCAGCCCATTTAAAGCACTGAGCTTAAGTACAGAGCCAGACCCATAAGTACTGTAATTTTCATGAGTGTTTTTGGAAGAGTAGCTTGTAAAATTCTTCAACTCAATATACATCAAATTCTACCCATATTTTCCAACCAAGCAGAGCTGCAACTTAACGTGAAAATATTATGGAGAAGACCAAACACCCTATGCAGCCATAATGTGTACTTCTACATCTACTCTTTGAAGGTCCATCTTGGACATCACGCTGGGGATGGTATACAGATTCACTACCCTGCTAATGAAACTGCACTGAAAACTGGCTGAAACTACGCTGATTATTTATGCGTACAAATAAACCCCCCCCCCCTTCGTCGTCGAGAACACGCAAACAGCTTCTGAAAAATAACAGAAAACACGTTCATGGGCTGGTTCAAACCTTATGCATTTGGATCCCCTCAACAGATGTCAACCTACACTCACCCCAACCCTCACCCCCATCCCAACGATCTTCATCACAACACATGGTGCAGATTGAATTGGTCTCTAGGTCCAACTGCTGATGGCTCTTAAGGGGCACCCCAAATTCCGCAGCCCACCTGATCAGGTGAGCTTTATGCAACAGGCACATTACTGGGTCTTGGTGTCTATTCCCTTGCTCTGCGGTGAAGCCCAACACATCTCCAAGACAGCCTGCCTAACCTAAAACACCTTCCATCAAACTCTCCCAATACCCAACAAAAATTAACCACCAAAACACCTAGCTGCACCTGCCTCATGTGGAATAAGTGCAGCCTGCTTCTGTAAAATTCTAAATAATGTTTAAAAGAATATCTGCAACATGGCACCTTCAGAAATGTCTCACAGTTCCTGACTGCGGATCCTTCTTGATTTGTACAGCCCTGTGACACTATGCACGACAGTCACCAAGAGCCTAGACATAAAGAGGACAGTTTATAAAAACTCGTTTAGTAAGAACAATGCTGTCGAATTACTGATCAGAATTAAAATATTCAATTATGGAAGGACCATCTCCCCAGTTATGTTCAGACGGATGCTTGACCCTACACGAGCCACATCAAAAAATGGTAACCAAATAAAACATATGTAAGTGGCAGACATTCTGCATTCCGAAAACTTCCTATGAAAGAGTCTCTTTCTGGATTCATTTACCTTTGAAAATTTGAAAGGCAAATTGTGACGGCCTAGTAACTGATGAGGTGTATGCCTTTGAGACAAGTTAGTTCTTGAGTATACCTATATATGTTGGAAAATGAGTTGTGGGCAACATGTCGCCAAAGCCTCCCCTCCCTCACGCGAGGCATGTCCCGGATTACTTAAAAGAATTACACTCAATCAGCCCTGCCTTTTTATAGACAATATACAAATTAGTCTTCAAAATTATGCGATCCATTGTTTGGATAAGGGAAAGTTGATTGATAACCCACAAGCGTTGGATTAAATTAATGAGATTAGGAGACGAGTCCATCAAAATGTAGAAGCCGCGGCTTGATTTGCAGCAATGCCGCCACGAAACAGGGTAGGATGGAAGACATTACTATTTTCCTTGTCAGCCTTCATCACTTCCCCAGGACGAGCAACGCGCTCACGCGCCGCTATTAATACCCCACAGATGCTGAAAGGATTGGTGGTATTTTTACTAAGTGATGGCCAGGCTGCAAAATGAGGTTAACCAACATGGTAGCAGCAGATGTTCAGTATTAGCTACTAATTGCACTTAGCTATGCAATTACAAATTCGCACCACAATATCTATTACACCAAGACACTTCCCAATCTTGCTTGGATAATAATTACGGGGGCAGCGATGGTTTGGCAAATGAGGCAGTAATTAACCTTAATTACTCGAAGCAACCGGCTAATTTAAAGAGATTAATCAAGGAGATTAAACTATTGTTAAATTAGTCAAATAGACAAAATGATGCATTTTCAGGTCTTGCTTGTGTGCATTTCAAGGAAGCAGAATGAAAAGGCAGAGTCTGTAAATCAAGGAGCGAGAAACATTGCAAGGTATAGACTGCTCACCCCAGACACTTTCAACTCATTCTTATGATAAACTTTGACTGTGTGAGTCACACTGTTTATACAAATGACCCATTCCAGGGCTCAAGCTGATGAACTCTACAAAATCTGTGGCTACCTGCTCAGTAGGATGTCGTGTTCGTCAGGGCGTAGCTTCAGCGGGGAGGGAGGGGGCGTTACACCCCCCCTAATGAATGTATTTTGTGATAAATAGTTGGGTACAGGTGCTTTCAGTCGGGTATGGTTAGGTGTCTGTTGGATTTCATAAGGTATTTGTACACACACTGACTAAAAACGCACACACACTCTCCTCTGTTTGGAAAGAGAATGGAAAAAATGTTGGTTATTTCACAAAATGTTTT
Source organism: Calotriton arnoldi (assembly GCA_963921515.1). NCBI lineage: Eukaryota > Metazoa > Chordata > Amphibia > Caudata > Salamandridae > Calotriton > Calotriton arnoldi. Next base: position 829,106 of record CAWUFW010004716.1, read on the forward strand.
TTCTCACTTAGTACCCCTTTCAATGTGCATTACTCTCCCTTTCCACTGCCACTTAAGCCCCTCTTGTGTGCCCTGCTTGTCGTGTAATGTATTTTAACATTATGTGGCACATTTATTAAGATTTGTGCCCTGTCTGCATCAGTCGACGCAAAATCTTTTCCCAGTTTACTTTCCAGCGCAAAACATGTTTTGTGCTGGAAATTCACTTTAAAGTAATTCAAAACAGTTCATAGAGCTGCTTTGCAATACTTGGCGTCAAGCGGGCATTCAATTGGTGGTGCATGGGCGTTCCCATGCAACCACCCATGGTTTCTGATGCAAAACCCTATTTGATAAAAAAAACACGTTTTGGTGAGTTTTGCATAAAAAAATAACGCCTATTTCAAATAGACGCTATCAAGGAGAAATGCTTATATTTCTTCTTTCTTTTCAGACTTTGCATTTGTGCTGCACTGTACAGCACACTTACAAAGTGGAAAAAGGTGTGTGCGAGGCGCATGTCTACCTGATTGGGCGCCGGCGCTAGGGAGAGCGGAGGAGAGTGCCATATCTCTGTAAATATGGCGCTCTCCTGCTCCCTCCTTCTCACGCAGCACAGAGCAGCATTTTTGGCTGCAGCCCTGCGCTGCATAAGAATTTGGTAAACAGACCTTTATGTGCCAGTGTGATTGTTGGGAAATCTGAACCCCCCACCCCCATCTTACCGACCGAACCACGCCCCTGGTGTTCGTGCTTATCCATATAGGGAATACAGATGTAGTCTTGGTTCACAAAAAAAGTTTGAGAAAGTTGGAAACCTACATGCCGTTGGTCCCCTTTTCCAAAATTCCAGGACTACACAAAACAGATTTCCATGCATGTTCCTCATCTTCCATCGGTACTCGTGAGTACTGACGATACAAATCAATCACTGCATTTATAGAGCGCGCTACTCACCCGGGAGGGTCTCAAGGCGCTGGGGGAGGGGGTAAGTTACTGCTCGAACAGCCAGGTCTTGAGCTGCTTCCTGAAGGAGAGATGGTCCTGGGTTCGCCGAAGGTGAGTGGGGAGGGAGTTCCAGGAGTAAGTGTGATTGAAATGGGTATTTGACTTTCAAAGGCAGGGCCTGTCCTTAAGGGTGGAGGGGCCCCACTGATCCCCACCTTTTTTGCAAACATGAAAAGCCTGTCAGGCTGAGCAACGGTCTGCCTGACAGACTCTCTTCATGTTCGGGTCAGGCAGCCATGCGCTAAATGCACAGACGCCTGGCTATCGGAGCCAAAATTTGCCAGACTGAAGATTTCACAGCCCGGAGGGTGAGACCGTCTCAGCCTAGAAAAGTGCTTGGAGTTCCTCCCCCTTGTGACGAGAAGGGCATGACACAGATAGACTCAGACCTGGATAATTCTGTTTTAAGCCCTGGGCCGACTTTCCATCAGTGACGCCTCATCACAGAGTGGGGTGGGGTTAGCAGTCTCACTGGCACAATGCCACTCTGTGACAAGTAAGGGACTGCTGCTTCCTCTCACCAGCTGACCCCAACGTCTGCCAATGAGAGGAGGCAGCAGTCCTAATCTTCCAGGAACTACTAAGGCTTCCTGCGACCCGATGTGTTGTGTTTTTTTAACGTTGGGTGCATGTGTGTATGTATGTATGTGAATTTGTGCATGCCTGCTGTGAATGGGTGAGCAGGAGTGTATGTGCTTGTGAATGTGGGTGTGTGTGTGTGCATTTGTGAATGTATGTTGCAAGTGAGTGTTCATGTAGGTGCGTGAGTGTGTGTATGTGTGTGTGGACTTATGGAAAGAAACATGTAGAGCAAGAAAGTACAGACTGCATCAAATAAGAGAGCCTAAAGATGACAATGCCACAGAGAACAGCAAAAACTTGCTTTAATAAACTACCATAATGCAGAAGCCAGCAGTTCAGTTCAGCTCAAAAACTTTATTCGGTCATATAAATATGAACCATAAAAGTAAAATACAATCATATGCGACAGATCACCAATAGTGATGAAACACACTTAAACAGCACAATTTCATATTATGGTCTTAAAAAAGAAAGAATATTGAGAATAAAAGAGAGGGTAAAAATACACAAATCGCAGAGTGTGTCGGCTACAATGGCATCAATTTGGGAGCCTACCAATAGATTTCTGGGACGATAAGGAAAGTTACAGTGTAGTGAGCATAAACAGCACATTTCGTTTTGAGACTAAAATTGCAATTTAAACGTAGTCAACAAATTTCATTTTAGGGCTAAAATTGAAATTGGTACAGTATGGCACAACAAAATGCAGAAAATATTTGTCTAACAGGAATAAGACAGGGACATGTAGAAAGAGCTAAGAATCGTCAAAAAAACAAACAAACAACTACCCAGATGCCTTGCCTTAATCACCAGCCTCAGGAAAGTATATATGGTAAGCATGATTTCCTCTGAGGCCAGAGATTGCAAACAGTGCGGTGCTTCTGTGCAATTACGCAGGGAGTACTTCATCAGTAGAGGTTTAAAACACAAGACCTGCAATTGGAGTACAAGATGCAAAAAAAAAAACCACAACAGGTAAAGTGCTCTGTGCTGATTTCTGATCCCATGGACAAGGTAGAAGATCTTGTGACCAATCGTTACACCGAGGGGAGGGGACTAGTCTATGGAAAAGGTTAAGTCAGAACCTGAGTAGGTTAAAATGCGGATAGTGCTGTGCATCACATGGCAAGAATGGTTGAATGTTCCTAAATCGCTTAAGCTGCATGTATGAAGCAACAGAGAAGGACTCGGTTTCCTCTGACCACCTCTTATCCTCCCAGGGAGTATAGCACATAGATCGGAGCATTCTTTTTATCCGCCAAAGAGAGAGTTCAAGAAGGTTCTTCAAACAAGTCCCGCCTGCCCAGGGCCACAGCCATATCCCTAATGCCCATCAGAAAGGGAATCTCTAAGCCCCGGGACAGAGGCAAAGAATCCTCAATTATCATTCTATTTAAAGATGGGGCCTCATTAGTCCAGACCCTAAGCCACAGTATTATTGAACGTGTCTTTAGAATATCTTCCAGATATAACAGCCCTCGCTCCCTATGACAAATTAAGGTGGTGGTAGCCGGTGGAAGGGTCAATAAGCATTGAGTAAGTTTATTTTCTGTCACCTGTAAGGATGATGCTGCCTATATGCCCCACACCCCTGCCCAATAACTTGCTGGGCTGACACATTTTGCACGATAAATGGCCATCATGTGAGTGAACGATCTCGTACCCAGTTTGGCAGCAAAGGAAAAAAGGGTGTTAATACTCCTTGCTAGTAGGTTAGTCCTAACCTCCAACTGTGGGAGCCAGGAGCCTCTGTGGTTGAAGGTTACCCTTAAGTAGCTGAAATTATCCATGTGTTTTACAGGGCTAGTATGAAGCTCAAAGGTTGGTTTCGGTTCCCTCCTGTAACCACAAGACATTACAAAGGACTTGACAGTATTGATCCTTATGTCAAGGGCCTCCATGAAGGAGGTGAAGGCAACTAAAAGTCGCTGCAGTGTGACTGGAGTGCGGGCCATGATGACGGCATTGTCAGCATATAAAAAGGCTGCTATAGGACACTTCCCAATCTGGGGCATGTCTCCCAACCCTTAGCACTAACTCCCTCTCTAGATGATTAATATAGAGGGAGAAGAGGAAAGGTGCAAGGACACACCCTTACGTGATGCTGCTTCGTACCCTGAATGATTCAGAGCACTCTCCCCTAGACCGAACTTAACTACAGCTTTTGAGTCCCTGTATATTTCCCCGATGTGTTAATAATGGGTCTGACAATGCCCAGATCTTCAATTATGCCCCATAGTTTGGTGTGGGATACACAATCAAAGGCACTGGAAAGATCAATAAAACTCAGGTGTAAGCTGCTGTGCTTAGCAACTGTATACTTCCCCAAAAGAAGGCAGAGATTGATAAATTGGTCTTGCATTCCTATCCCTCTCCTGAACCCGTACTGAATATCCGAGAAGGTAGCATTTCTTCTCTGCCCATAACTCAAGGCGGGGGAGTAAGACACGACCCAGCACCTTCACCGTGGCGTCCACGACAGAGATCGGGTGGTAACAACTGGGGTCCCCTTGATTACCTTTCTTAAAACTCAGGACAATTACGGAGGAGTCGGACCAAACTTGGTGGAGGAACTTACTGCTCTTAGGACGTTGGTTAACAAGGGGGCCCACAAATCAAGGGTACTCTTGAACATATCTATAGGGACCCAATCTGGGCCAAGACCTTATGTGCTGGGGCTAGATCTAATAGCTGCTATCCTATCTTCCAGTGAGGAACAAAATTTAGGAGGGAAATAATCCTATGCTGCAGTAGAGGAATCGCTATCACCTCCCATTTCTTCACTAGTGGAGTAAACCTCCCCATAAAAGGTAGCCCATTCATGGCCAGATATGGCAGATTTGATCGTAGGTTCTTCAGAGCTTTTACGGAATTGTTGATTTATAATATTCCAAAAACGCTTCTGATCATTCTCAATGCATTCTTTCTGGAGATCTTCCCAAGCCTTTAATTTAAGGGCATTTTCCTTTCTGCAATTGCCCTTTTATAGGATTCCCTACAATGAGCAACCCTGGGGCAGACCTAGGCTGTTTGTGAAAAGAGGCCATCAGCTCTTTGTGGGATCTGGAACATGCTGCATCGAACCATCCCCTTCTCCTCTCACATCCCCCACATGTGTTGGCCTATATAATCCTCCCGAAACTGCCTTGGAGAGGGAGATGAAAGCTCCCTTTATATTAGCCGCAACAGCCTCTGCGTCTAACCAAACATCGAACACATTATGATTCCCCTACACCACTTGGGATATAGAAATTTCAGCATTAACAAACTCTCACTTAATGCGGGTGCCCTTTTTCTTTTGAGCAGAGATACCGGTGACTCTCCTGATGGGGCAAAGTGACTCCTCCCAATTAGGAATATTAAAAACTAAGCTTTGGGGTGTTGATCACTCATAGCAAGATTGTGTAATAGCTGATCACCCACCATATTAACTATGTTGGCAGATAATAGGATAAATTAAATTCCGGAACCTTCACCCTTACCCACAAAAGTGTTAGGGAAAAAGCCGCTCATAGTGCTATATTCATTAGCGAAGCACATACTAAATTTCATTATCAGATGTTGATGTTATTGCCAACATCATCCCATTACCATGGGAGAAATGACACAGATTTCCCTTCAGCATCCATAAAGTCAAAGGCATTGTGATACACAGGGGGGCAAAGATGGACATTGAAATCGCACTCCCCCCCTTACAGAAAACCCAACACATTGCCACATTTTGGTTTTAGGGAGTCCAAGTCAGAATCCAGTTTTGATAAAACATAGCCTCGGTCTGCTGTTGGAATATTATTGTAAAAGTTGACAATGCCCAGCCGAAAGCCGTACACAAATTCAAGCCAAAGAATCTGGTAAAATGGTGTGGCAGCTGCATAAAGGAAGGGTTTGGTGTTGACCATGATCGAGGTGTAATTCGCCAAGCCCCCGCCTCAGTGGCCGCACAAGGACAGGATGGGAGGTAGATGAAATGTTTTGAAGCCATTGATCTAGACGGGCGGCACCACCCATGTTTCCTGAAAACAGAGTATCACAAAGGAGGACACAAAATCGGACCATATAGAATTCCCAATTTTCCCTCTAATGTTGGCCAAACTAAAAAGGAGAATTTGACTGCACTGCCACTGTTATTGGTGTGGTCAAACATTGACTTTCAAGATAGGTGATCGATAGGTGATGTGTTATGTTTGACTCGTACAAGCCTTATATCAAATTCCTGGTTCCCTTGAGGATAAGAAGTACCCAGAACTTGCTGGGAGGAAGATGCAGAGGAAGTGCCATGTTTGGCACCTTGTGCTTGAGCTGAAGTTTTGTGCAAGAGTGGACAGAATCCAGGTGACACAGGTTCCTTTTCACCGGGGTAATGCAGGAGAAAGAATTGTGCACACTGGGGTTCACTTTCTGTTTCCCACCAAGACTTCATGGACGGGCAGACAATTGCATGTTTCTCATCCTAGAAATATAATTCTCGGCCTGATGTACTTGGGAGATTACTTCGCGATGATGGTTCCCCTGCAAGCACAATTATAGCTACCATAGGTGTAAATATGGATGCTTGCAAAAATCGGAACTGACGGCTTCTTTCAAAATACCACCACTTTCGGCATTAGAACTGCTTGAACTTGGTGACAATGGACTGGGTAAACAGAACGGGAGAACTTGCAGCAGCTCAATTCCCCATGAAAAAATATATCCTTATGCTGCTTTACAAGATTAGCTAGGTCTGGAGAAGACCAGGTGGTAATGGTAATGTCTCTCCCTCTCAAGTTGGTATTTCCCCAAAACTCTATTGACTCTAGGTGGGTGGTATTAATAGGACTAGGGATCATTATTGTCCGCAACCATTTTAGATGTGCACTCCTATTTAAGATGTCGTGTTTGCCTCTAGAAGCGTAATGTGGAATAAACTCCAACTTGTTCATTGGGAATACATGTGAATTTCTGTTTTGCCCCTTCTACTGCCTCAATGTTGTTTCCCAAGTTTCTTTGTGGGTCTAATATAATCCTGCCAGGTGAAGAGTAGACCATTAGCGAATTGGCCCTTTGGTGATTGGTGGATGGATGGAATGGTACAGAATCAGCATTAGGAAAGAGAGGCTGATGGCCATGTTCTAACAATGTGATTGGGCAAGTAGTCGGTTCCATAGGTAGTTGAGTACAAGAGGATATCGGATCGTCATACAATAATACAGGCATGTTTTGGTCCTGAAATGGCAGGAATAGGAGGACTCTTAGAATGTATGTTAGCAGTAAAAGGATTAATTGTTGGTAAATTGGAAGCGGGCATTGGAGCCACGTCTCTAACCACAGACTGGGTATTCGCTGGTGTCATTGTCCACTGTTTGCTCAGGCTTTGGTGCTGAACTACTCTGGAAAACCAAGTATGTTTTTATTTCAGTAGAGGACTGTTTATCAGACGGGGAGAGTGCGACTGAGTTGCCTGCAGGAACCTCGTTAACAAGGGGGGCCGACTGCAGGGGCACTTCACTTCTTTTACGCACTGGGATCCAGTGCAATGTTACCAGGGCTGCTGTTGCCGACTGATGTTTAGGAATTTCCAGCAATATTCGGGCTGCAGCATTTTGTGTCACCTGTAGTCTTTTAATGACGGACTTGGGACTACCCAGGTACAGGGAATTCCCATAGTTAAGTTTTGAGAAATTTAACTGATGTTGGAATCCAAACGAAGAATGGCGGTGCACCGCCATTCTTCGTTTGGATTCCAACATCAGACTAAAAGGGGAAGGACAACATGAACCTGCAGGGAGTAGATATTCGGAGATGCCGTTCGATAGAAAAGGGGCCTGACTAGGCTCCATCTTGTCCAGTTGAACTGTGATAGAGCCAGTCTGCTGGACAGGCTTTGAAATCTGATCCAGGATAACATCCAGCATTTGAGGTATCCTAACAAGAGAGTCAATCGTACAAGAACAGGTGCATTAGTGATACGCAGCTGCTGGATCTGAGTGAACTCTTGAGATCAGGTTGTTCAAAGCCGACAGTTTTGCGTCAATTCCCACTATATGTGCTCCAAAGCACTTCAAATATGAACCTCCATATCAAGTTTGTCAGAGTGATACGATAAAGATACGGAAACTGACTCCAAGTTGTTGAGTAAGGCGCTCCCGATATTGAGCTTACATTGAGCAGGGGTTTCGCTTCGGTCTGAACATTAAGGGATATATTTTGTGAGTTACATTCTTCCCATAGGGAGATTAAGTTAGAGTGGCATAGAGAACCGATTTCATAGGGGTTCTCATCTGTGTGGGTGTGGCTGGTCATGCCCTTGACTGGGCTGGTAGTCAGGGGTATATTAGTCAGTAGGTTTAGCTTGACTGGACTTAGTAGGGTGGAGGGGGACCAGATGACAGGCAAAATTGTCTGTGGTATTATTCCAATCCGTTAGTAGATCGGGTGGACTTTGCGTTGTTGGACTAGACACCGGATGTACCTTAAGAAGGTCACTGTTATTGACGGGCTGGTCATGAGGTTTCACAATTTGCTCCCTTTGATATCTCCCACATTCTCTGTCTCTGTTTCCAATAAAAACGAGGAAGAATGATAGAGTGCAGTCTCCAAGAATGATAAGTTGCCATCCTGGTGGTCTGTGGCCGATGCATGAATCTGGGCGAGGATAATCAGTGATGTGCAGATTGTGACCGAAGTACCAGGAGGGATGATACCCTGTTCACTGCTTAGGGGTGCAAGACAGTCGCCGACAGGGGGTTGGGAAGCTTGCTAGCTCATAACCCCATTATAAGTGCTTGGGTTGCTTGACTTTAAATACTCCCTAATCCTGGACCACTTCAGTGGATACGGGAATCAAGAGAGGTATGAAGGCCGACGGGGAAACAGAAGAAGGCACTAACTGGCTGCTGCAGAGGATGCTATCAACAAAAAGGATAGCAGAGGGATTCTTTTCAAAATGAAAAATAAATAAATCCTACACCTGCACAACAAGGAGGCACCAAGTTTTCCCTAGTGACATGTCAAGGTGTTCCCTTTCCAGTGGAAGCTGGTGGATTTTGGAAGTGGTGTGGCCTCTCGAAGCCCAAAAGCACTCTCCAGTACCCGGCCTTGTAAAACCCCGGCCGAATACCCTCAAAGGATTTCAAATGACTGACACACACACTGACACACTGACACACACACACACACACACACACACACACACACTCACTCACATGCACACACTCTCTTAAACACATGCTCAGGCATACATGCAAACATATACACACAGTCGCAGGCACGCACACAAAGAAAAGTCACACAGACACACACACACTCAGGCTGCTAAGAAAAAGGCTTTGACATGAGCGTGCATGCGCTTTGTCTGCACAGCAAGCCCCCAATTCCCAACTCCACTCTCTGTCTGCAGGATGCCAAAGCCAGGAACTTCCACCCAATCAGAAGCTGGAATAGGATTGATGGTACAGAGGTAGACCTTTTTTCTCTTTTCCAGCCTCTGATAAAGAAAGAGGGTGTGTGATTGACAAGCTTTGAAGCTCCATTATCAAACATGCTGCACTGCCTGACACATGCAGCATGTGAGATATACACGGTCTGTGTGAGGCCCAGCTGTAACAGCTCCCACCTGACACATGTGCAATTCTGCTAGAGGGGCTCTCTACTGTTGGCAGGGTAATATTACAGTTTCACTTCGCCTTAATACACTAATGTGCAGAGCAATTGAAGCAAAACCTAAAAACGTGAGTTGATGAAAGCAGAATATTTACACAACACTCCTACTTGGAAGCACAGAACATATGGACATACATGATTAACCCTTTGACTACCCTCATGATGTATATATACTTCATACAAAATGTGTCTGCAGGACACCCTTTGGATGTATCTATAGGTAATTTATTTTTGCTCTTCCCGACCTGGTGCTCACATCTGGACCACCTCATTAATATGGTAGTGACAGCATCAATTACTTCACCTACATATGGACCGGGGGGGAGGGTATTCCTAATGCCTCCCAGGTCCATCCAAGGAGTGAGCTGGTGGGTGGAACTACAGGAGTGTCTAAAGGCAGCTGTAACTGCCACAAGGTCCTCCTTAGCCATATCCACCGGTTCATGACACTTTTTCTGGAAGCTGGGAAGGAAGGATATTAGAGAGGGTTGGAAGAGTAGCCCGGCTCCAACCACCACCCAACCAGCAAAAGAAATGCTCCAGGCTTGGGAACTGGAAAAAGTTTCTGCCCTTCCAATCCCAATGTCCTGATTCAGTTTCACATACCTCCTTCATTTTGCAATAGTTCTTTGTCCAAGAGAAGCTTTGAGAAATGAAGGCGCTGACTGTGCTTAAGCAAAGAGCCAGACGTTATGTAGATTGCAATAAGCATCTGTCTTCTTGCGCAGACACAAACTTGTGCGTCATAGACATGTATAGTCTTTGAATTATTTTTAAAGTCCACGATAATCAGAGCCAACAATCAAGCTGTGGTTTGCAATGTATTTTCACTGTGTGAGGACCACGCATCATTTGCAAATGCAAACTCTAATGAAAAGAAATTTGGGGTGAAAAAAAAAACTGTCTTTTTAAATTGTCCCAAGATTCTGAGTTTGGGGTTAGGGCATCATCTGAACCATTCACAATGCTGGACTACCCAAAATGGCAGGAAATTCTGAGGATGTGTTTTGAAAAAGTGTTTTTTGCAAATCCTGGCTTAAAATGGGAGTCCAAAATATATGAAAATTCAGTAGATAATAGCAAATCTCATATCTTCCTGCATTTCCACCATTTTAAATACAAAGGTACCCCACAACAGTGGGAGGACCTGTAGTATGTGACAGAAAAGACCCAATATCGTGACCATGGAAAGCGCAAGAAAGAAGAATTGAAGTAAGCTGGTTTTTAGGATGTGAGTAACTGCAGTATTTTTGCCAGGGATCAGCTGACACTTAGGGGCATTTCTGAAAAGTACACACCTGGGGAAGTCCAGAGCCTTGTCAGCTGCCAGCCCTTTTTCTTTTGTTAAACTTTGGCTCAAGAAACAGAACTCCCTCCACTTTCTGTGATAAGGAGCTCTGGAATTTGTGGAAAACACCAAATGCTTCACCAATCAATGATTCCACTCCTCTGGCAATACAAACAGCACTTCACGTGTGACGTGTGAGTGGGCCAATTCGAACAGACAGGAACAGGCCAAAACAGTGAGTATGTGAAGTCATAGTACTGTTAATGTAGTCCTTACACACGTGGGCAACTATTTTTGTTAGGATTAGTGTGGGAACATTGATTTGGTGGGACATTTGCTATTTGCCAAATGTTCTGGAGTTTGCTTCTGAAAATGTAAGAAATTTTGATTCTCTTTTCACGTAACTGTGGATGATCAAAGTTCTGGGATTTACAGAAGCCACATCATCCTGGTTTTCCCGGTTTCTTTTTTTTTTTTTTACACCGTCTGGGGTTGGTAGTTTTCCCTGTGTGCTAGCCGACCACGGATCCAAATACTGCAGACTTCCGCAAATCCCCCATCAAAAAAGTTTCCTGATTTCTAGTGTATGGATTCTAGCTCAAACACATTGAAAACTCAAACAGCTGTTGGCCCCACCCTCAGGAAGCTGGGAGAACACATGTGGGTCAAGCCTTAGCCTTCACATGGAAGACAATAGAATGACCACATTTTGGTAAACAAATCCAGAAAACCAGACAAACATCATGTTTTACTCGCAATTAGGGCAAAAAAGTACAAAGCAATTGAAACTTTAGGATATGTAGTTGTCAAAAGTATACGATTGTTGTACGCTTCCATACATTCCAAGGGTGGCATCCGCTACCAAAAAAGTAGGTACCCTAAATCGGCATTTCACTTTCAACTGCTTTCCAAATTTCCCAAATGCACTGGACCCAGTTTCTCACGTGCTGTAACCCCAACCCCATTCAAAACCCATAAAACGCTGGCACCCCAATGCCGAGGAGATGCTGAGAAACACAGATTATGGCCACGCCTTGGTAGGCCTCCCTTGCTGCACTAGTTAGACTGGAGGGAATCCTAATGTTTTGAAAGACAAATGCCACAAATCTGACAGGCATGTTCAGTGTGTTCTCCTGTCCAGCTAATCAGGGTGAGAGAGTTTTGGTACCCGGCAATAGAAACCTTAGAATGAGAAAATGTTAAAACTATATGATTGAGGTCTGTTCCCATCTGCCCACAAGTCACACCTGCAACAAAAAGACAACTAACCGAAGCTGCTATTTCACTTTCAGTTGCTTTTTCGAATTTACAAAATTCACTGCACCTGGTTTACTGCCTGTAGGCACCCTGAACTCAATAAAAACCCATGCATCTGGTATGTCTATATTCCGGAGACTCAGTCAAAACACATACACGTTTGACTGGACCGAAGGGACCGCTACTAATGAAAGATATTTACCACTCTTTCAAAAGTATTGTGAAGGTCACATCACTATTAAACAAGCACGAATATCTACTACTTGAAGATACGATGAGGACCACAAGGACAAACTAATACGGCGAACCTACAATCCATGTGAGATCACCAAGCGCTATTTTCGACACACAAACCATCTTAGTCTTGAAAAAGCCCCAGGCCCAGTGCTTTAAATGGGCCGGTACTGTCCGGTACGGAGTACCAGCACTTTGTTATTTTGAGAGAGAGAGTACCGGCACTTCAAGAGAAATGCAGTACTTTTAATTGGAGAGTACCGGCACTTCTCAGAAACAAGCAGGTTCTCTGCTACAGAGTGCCTGCACTTCTATTTTTCCATTTCAAGCACTGCCCAGGCCTGTACGCCATTGAGGGGCAAAACATGTGTTGGCTGGCCTAAGTTCTCTGCTGCCTCTCAATTAAATAGAGGCTTTCATTTGTTTTCAACTGCATTAAAATAAACATGTGATGATTAGTACATAAACGCCGATTACTATTTTACTCAAGGAATATCAAACCACGCGTTTATTATTATTATTGAGAATTGCTTACTTTACCTTACTTAAATACTGCCAGTGACTGCTGGCACAATTGTGGGCATCCTTGAAATACTGCATGCAAGCATGGCATAATGGTGATCATCTTAGGCACAGTGGCAATTATCCGGAGTTTAGTGGTGGCTCTGGCACATAGTGGCCGTTCTAGTAATCACACTTGGGATGCGGTGGCCGCTCTACACATCTGAAGGGTAGATCCGTCTTAAGGTGGGCATTCCTGTCATGTGGCACACAACAAGTGAGGAAGACTGTGCTAATGTAGAGCATTAGTACACACACGAATTTTAATTGATAACTGAGAACTAAAGCCAACAATTAACAAAAAAACAAAGATGGCATTTGAGGACAAAAACTTACACACCATGGAATTCTTTTTTGGGGGGGAAACTCCACTCAAAAATGGAGGCTGGAGTTTGGGGAGTAATTTGCTTATGTAGCAAAAACAAATGGGTAATTGAATGATAGTTCCAGCCTCTGAGACTGCGAGATCTAACTAACGTAACAGATCTCTCTGCCGATTACCGCCTGAGATTTTGAGATTTGTGTAACTCATGTTTCCACTCTGTCTCTTCCAAGTAGATTGTCAATCAAAAGATACAATGGTAAATGTACTTGGAAGTAGCAATATTTCTTGTTCAGTTATTTACTGTGAGATGTTAATCAACCGACCGTCATGGTAAAGAGAACATTTATCCAGGAGCAAACATGACGTGTGTCTCAAAAACATAACACTGACATCTGTAAGCACGTGGTGATTTATAGAATCTGAAAACTTAAGTTACAATTACAGAGGTGTTCTCTGCATGTGCGTATATCATGTACTATAGAGTTACTCTTGGATTTGTTTACATTGGAGATAATAAAATAGTGCAAGAGTAATAGACGGGTAAATGCAAAGCAAATAAGACAGTTACAACTCTGAGTATTCACATATCATAGCCCACGAATGTTCCTGCATGCATCACAAGATTTTATGGCATAAAACATGAAACTATTGAGCACACAATAGCATGCATACTATTTTTGTGGCACTTATTTAAGCAAACTCATTGCTTCTGCATCTTTTCTTAGCCAAAGCGTACAAACATTTTTGAGAAAAGACAAAAAGCAGAATTTTTAGGATCATCTTGAAGAATGGAATATAAGGTAAAATACTGATGTCTACGGTAAACTCGTGAAGCGTGTGATTCCATGTGGTAGTCTGGTTCAAAATACTCAGAGAAGCCAAAGCTAGTCGAACATCCAGCTGCCGATAGCAGTGCAAATACCAGAGAGCACTTCTTACCAGTGAGCAATTCTGGTTTATTCGCAAACCGATGAAATAATTTAGATACTCGGTCAACCCTTAGTCCTTCAAACACATTTGTCATTGGCAACAGGGGTGGTAGGAGAACAACCAGCTCATGCCAAAAGTGCTTGGTGTAAATAACTGTAGACTGAGGCCCAATCTACCACAAGACATGCAACCAAACTCTAGTTGGGAAGCACCTCACCGGACACCTCCTTACTCTTGAAACTGCAGATTTGGGGCCCCTGTCCCGTCTCATGAAGAGCAGCCTTGAAGGGTTGAATACGAGGACTTCCATAACCAATTCTATTGCAGGCTGGCCCATCACCCAACTTACCTTACCTCCTTGCTGAGGGCATTGTCTAGAACATCACTAAGGTCTTTGCAATCTGGCCCTCTGCATGAGAGTCCCTTTTGTTTCTTCATCTGTGCACATAAACAGTTCCAGCTACTCCTGAGCGAGAATACAATTACTTGTAAACTTCACGTGAAGGTCTTAAGAATATTTAGACTTCTTTATATCTACTTGTGTTTGACTCAAAACGTCGTCAGGTAGAGAATACTTTTACACTTCCTTGTCTTTAGCTTAGGATGAACAATGATGCTCTTCTTTTTGTCCCTGGTCAGTGTCCTATGATCATTTTAATGAATTAATGGCATAATTTGCTGGCTTAATGTGCTGGCAATTTAAGAGGACAGTTGCAGACCAAAAAACCCCCTGAATACAGCAAGAGTCCAGCACCATAAATGGTTTTGTTCTGTGGTCAACGGAGGAGTTGCTGAATCTCATTCCTATTACAAGCATTGTAGAGAGTTCTGCAGAGGAAGAGTAGACAGGCATTCGGCCCCACTAAATGTTTGTGGACAGTAGGACTCCCCAGCAAGATCGGGTATATGTATCGAGCAAGTGATATGGATTGAACTTAGATGTTTTAGGACTGTGTTGCAGTATTAAGAAAATTGCCTGCATTGTGTTGTATCACTGGGTATTTTAAAAGCAATGCGTAAATCCATTCAGACCCACATCACTGTTTGTAGCACTGGTCCACCACTGTCTGCAACCACCTTCCACACCTCGATGCAACGGCTCCCAGTTACTCACGGAGACCACAGTCACTTCCCAGCATCAGGGATCTCTTGGCTATTACACAGCTTTGTTTCCAGGTACTGCTTGAGGTTATTTTAGTTTCACATATCAGAGGAGAGCAGTGTTTCAGAAGCTGAAGGCCTCCCAGGATTTTTCTACCACTGCAAACTTTCTCATGCAAACCCTTACGCAAAACGGAACAGTTCCTTCTGTCGTGTAGTTCGTACTAATCCGTAGGATCTGCGCGTTTGTTTCGACAACACAAACTAGGGGCTTGGTGCCTAGACTGATTCTGATTCCTACTATGCAAACCCTACTCTGAGTGTACTTAGAGTGTGTGTAGGTGTAGAGTCAAGAATTTACCCTAGGGACAATCCAACCGCATTACCTGATGGGAGAGAATGAAGGACCCGGTCTTGGTCACCCCTTGCGGAGATGTCGGACCGCTGCATGGTGAAGTCTCAGCATGCAGGGACCATCGGTATCAGCTGAAATGCCTTCTCTGCTAATCTATCGGGATGCTAATTATTTATAATAGAAAGCAGCCTTGCGATGTACGTGTAGATTAGCGATGTTATGGATATGTAGATAGCCCTGTCGCCCCGTGGATGAAGATAGGACGACTTTTGTACATAGTGCGTAAAGAGGCCTAGTACATGAAGGTTCGAGGCATCGTGATAATGTTGTGCGAAGCTAGATGTGTAACAAAGTAGTTTCAGAGAAACTAATCCAACATTGTTGTGCATGCAAATATGTGCCAAAGGTCACAGCTGAAATGTTTTTGTGAGGACAATGTAATAAATAAGCTGCTTAGGTACGAAGTGTTCTATTCCTGGGCCTAACCCGGGAATAGAGCACTTCTGCTCAGTGAAAGTTTTAGTGCTGATGATTCATTAAACCGCTCACTGGTTACCTCAAGATTGGATGCACTGGTAGCTGTATTTTTGGTAAAATTGAGGTGCTGATTGCTGAATCCATTTTGGGGGGGATAGTGGGCTCAGCATTTTTTTAGCATCACACGAAGTGCTTCTGAGATGCAAACTGCACTCCCCTACCATGTTGTATGCCGGGTAAAACACAGCACCGGAGAGTACAGCAGGATTATGTTCCCCTAGGATGGTAGATCAGATATCTGGGTGACAAAACAGATATTCAGGTCCTTCATACGTTTCTTGATCTTTTTCACTGTGGTGGACAAGGGTTCTGTTACAGATTATGGCACTCATTCTCTCTGAACAAGTCCTAACTTTTTAGCTTTGCTGAGTAAGTAAAGTACGTAAAAGATTTATAAAGCGCTCGATTGCTGAGGCATCTTGGCGCTAAGATAGCAGAGATATGAGAAAGCCCAAGAAAGAACAGATTGTTACTGAGTGGGAAAGAGCCAGGTTTTCAAAGAGGCACGGAAATGTGTGAGGACCGGTTGGGATCTAATATTGAGTGGCAACTTGTTCCATAGCTTGGGAGCTAGATGGGAGAGGCATCTGCCACCCCATTTTGTCTTCTTGACTCTTGGGACCTTAACCAGTGCTTGCTTTGCTGACCTCAGGGAGAGTCCCGGGGTGTACCATTGGAATAATTTAAGGTATTCCGTGGGTCCTCCGCCGTACAAGGTTTTGAATTCAATCCGCTCCTTGACTGGAAGCCAGTGAAGTTTTCTAATGGCCCCAGATATATGACTGTCTTTAGGAAGGTTCAATAGGGTACAGGCAGCAGCATTCTTCAGGGATTGCAGTTTGTTCAGTTGTCTCTTATCCACCCCAAGATAGAGGGCATTGCAATAATCAATCCGAGTCAGAACAAGTGCTACCACGACCGTTTTCCTTAGCTCCATTGGGAGAAACAGTAAAATCTTCCGCAAAATCCTTAGAGTAAAGTAGCAGGTAGAGGTTACCTGGTTTATCTGTCCCATGAAGCTGAGCTGAGTGTCACACACCACGTCCAGGTTTCTCATTTTGGTCACAGGCTGTGGACATGCTCCTGCCGGCCACCAGGCAGAGTTCCAAATGGGAGGACCAGTGCCAAATTCCATAACCTCCGTCCTCTGAGTGTTCAATTGTAGATAGTTACGGTACATCCATTGTATAATGTGAGCAAGACAGTTGTGAAACCTGGCCGAAGGCACATCTTCTGAGGAGGATATGGAAATTATAATTTGTGTGTTGTCGGCGTATGACACGAGCGAGAAGCCATGGTGCTTAACCAGTTTTGCCAGCGGAGTCACATATATGTTAAACAGTGTGGGCGAAAGCGCCGATCCCTGAGGGACTCCGCAAGGAAGGGAGAATTTGTCTGACTTAAGGTTATCCCAGCAGACCCTATGTTCTCTCCCTGTCAGAAAGGAGGTGAGGAGGGCAAGAGCAGTGTCCTGAATCCCAATTGCCTTCAGCCATTGCGTAAGAATGGAGTGATTCACCCTGTCGAACGCGGCGGATAGGTCAAGCAGGATCAGGACCGCCCTGCCACCTCTATCAATTTGCCATCGGAGTTCCTCCGTGGCCATGACTAATGCGGACTCAGTAGAATGGTTGGAACGAAAGCCATGCTGAGTGCTATCAAGTAGGTTGTTAGAGTCCAAGTAATCGTTTAATTCTTTATTTAAGGCTTTCTCCAAAACCTTAGCCGCCAGAGGCAGGCAAGAGATGGGACGGTAGCTGGTGACGTCATAGGGGTGTAGGGAGGGTTTCTTTAGGATCGGTCTAATGCACGCCTTCTTCCAAGGTAAAGGGAAGTCCCCAGACCTTATGATAGTGTTTAATAGAGGGGCAAGAGTCAGGCTAATTAGATTCGAGACACCGTGTATAATGTCTGGGGGGCATGGATCATCTGGAGAGCCTGACTTGATGGTCAGTAGAAGGTTATTTACAGAGTCCACCTTAATTGGTGAAAAACTGGCCAGATGATTGGTAATTGCCGTCTCTTCCTCCAATCCATGCAGTGGTGGAGTTTGGGGGGCGGACCCTGTCCCCTCTAATTCCCTGTAGATAGATTGGATTTTCGTTTGGAAAAAGGAAGCCATTTTATCACATAAAATTTGATGAGGTGCACTATTGTAAGTCCATCATTATGGTGAACTGGATTCCTCTGGGCAAGTCCTATAGCCAACTTATATTGGAGAGAGGCACACACCACACCACACCCACACAAACACACACACCTCCCTCCCTCCCCCCCAGATAGCGTATTCCTATATCCAGACAGCAGAACTTTAGAGAGGAACTATTCTTTTTCTGTTTTTAAAGCCTTCACCGACACTCTGCTTGTGCAGCATGCTTCATCATAGGGCTCACACTAGATGTGGTCGTTGACATTGGGTGGGCTCAACCCCACTCTTGGAAGGAGCACTTGCGGCCAGATGTAAGAACACATTTTCCCACAGAATGGGTAAAACTATTTGATACATCTGGCCCATAACTGTTTAAAAGTTATTGTCAATGATACATTAGTTAGTGAGGGGATCTCAGGGCAAGGTTAAAATTGCCTATGGGGAATAATTCACTATTAAATGTGCACCAATCGTGATACACCCAGGGGTCATGGTTGAGGGGCCCTGATGCTAACCTAAATTCAACCATGGTATGTCATCATTGAGTCCATCTAAGAGTGTGGGCCATCTGTAGACTCACCTCTGTTCTCTCTCTGGTAGTACACTTGACATTTGTCAGGTGGGGGATGCTTTACACACTTGCTCTACTTCTGTCCATTTTACGTTATTCTCAGTATCGCCAACATTGATGTAATGGCTCGCCATCTATGTAGTGGGCCGCGTACACCTGAGGTTACTCCGATGTTCCCCCTATCCTCAGTTTTGGTCTCTCACTCATCATTCCCACATAGCATTTCTGCAGAGGGACACGTAATAGGTTGTATCACCTTAGTTTGGTTGCAGTAGGTGTGCACAGCTGTGGGAGCACTGTTTAAAATATCCACCTCTTAGGTGCAGGGTCAGCAATATTTATTTAAAATCTTCTCTTTACAAGCGTGATTTGGGACTTCTGCACTTTCCGTCTAGCTACAGGAAGTTTTGTGAATAAGCCATTCATAAAATTTCAAGCATGAACATTCTAGAATATGTCAGAATTGACAACTATTTCTGAGGAAAGGGGGAGTGTGCAGATGGAAGAGTGAGATTGGGGGGCTGGGGAGGTCATGAGACTGCACTTTTAATCTCTAACAAACCCACAGATACAGATCACGCCTGGGCGATATTTGCATCACTCTGGTGTAATTAGTGCAATTTCATGTTACTCATTTGACCACTCATGTGACGTGAAATTCCTGAAATAATGATATCACGCCACATTACGCGTGGCCCATGGTAAAAATGTACAGCAAATGCGCCATTCGGGATAAAAGTTTAAATCAAACACATGGGAACATCGCAAACGACAGTGTGTGAGCAGTTGTTTTTCGAAGTTCTTTTGGTATTTCCACTTATTTTTAGAGCGAAATGCACCTTTGTGTACAAAGTGGACATAAGGACGCATTGTTTTGCTAAAATACAGCACTAAATGCCACTTTTGTATTTCACAGAATAACAGGTAATGTGTAATTTTGCTGAATTTTGCAAAATCATGCAATAGCAAAATACGTCAATTTCACACAGTCCTGGTAGAGATTAAAGACTAGTTGGTGTCCCATCTTGTCACATTCTACTGGAATAAGTCTTCAAAAATATTCAATGTAAGAAAGCAATGTAAGGGAAAACAAGCATATACTGAACACTTTCCACTGATGAATCAGCAGAAAAAACAAAGCGCGGGCAGAGCCTCGAAAAAAACAAAAATTCTTTATAAATTTAAATATAGACTCTGAGGCTCCTCATTTGGCAGATGTAGATTTATCAGTTCGTAGAATTCACAAGTCTTGGGAGATGCCTTGGAAAAGATCAGAAAGTTCCACATTATATCCATGCAAAGGCAATTCTTAATGCATAGTTCTTCATAGTGTACAAATACACATTCAAAAGGGTCTTTCAAATCGAGCAATTCCAGTTTTTTTATTGTTAGCTCCAGACAAGGAACACATGCAGCTCCAAGGGCAAACACGTTCTCCCAAACCTCCATCCATTGGGGGTGACCTGCTCTTATGCCCAGCCTGCAAACGGACTTACTCTCCTGCTCTTGACATGGGTCATACTGGTTATTCACAGTTTGCAAATGAGTCGTGGAGAAGTTTCTGAACAATCACAAACCTATGAGTTTGTGGCTGAGCAGAAACCTTCCAGGAGTCCTCAGCCCACTTCCTGCCACTGGCATGACTCTGTTACACCACTGGGGTAATTGTACTCAGAGTAACCCTCTTAATGAGGGCAAATTCACGTTTATGAATGTCAAAAGTGAACTTGAACCCCTCAAATCAAGCTACTTGCGTGGAAGTTCAAACTGCGCGCGCAAATGGCTCTGTGAACGGAGCTAATGGCGAGCGGCACTGCCTCCGAGCCGAATCCGTCACAGTGAGAATGAAAACACTGCAGGGGCTTATATAAACCTGGGCTATGTCCAGTAGCGTCTGCTACCGAACAGGGGTGGTGGGCGAGGAGGTAACAGAGGGAGGGGGTGGGAAATTATAAAAAATAAAGCACTTACCTGTACCGCCGACCGCCGCCTCTTCTTCCTCCGTCCTTCTTCCGCAGGAAGCACCCAGCCTCCAGCAGGGACATCTTAAGGATTTTGGGGGCCCTGGGCCAAGCCTATTTTGGGGCCCCCTGTTCAGAACAGCTTTGAATTCATGATCCATTTTCTGCTCTTTCAAGCTCATTTGGCCAGGTTACCGGCAGTGCACAGGCACACTCGTCCAAATTCTAGATGTGTTCAAATCTAAATATTCAGGGATAGTGACGTGTGTTTCCAATATTGTAGCACAGTAGCAGTTCGCTAATATTACTGCAAATAATCTCAGTGACACCCTCCCATTTCTCATATGTGACATCTTGTTTTGATCTATAAGAAACTTTTATTTATGGATGTTGCATGAAACATAAATACAACATTTCTCTGCAAAATGTCTGTAATAGAATCTCACACATCACCCACATTAAAAATAAATGAAAGGAAAACGGTATTTAAAAGGATCTGTTTAAGAATTATTCAAGGTCATCAGGTCAAGACTTGCTGCAGAACAGAGCTGGCTCCATCATCCCCCCCCTCCCCCGACAGGCTGGGGCCCTGGGCCAGAGCCCCTTTTGCCCATGCCTTAAAACGTCTCTGGCCTCCAGAATCCTCTGACCAATCACAACACTGCCTTAGCAGCGTTGTGATTGGTCTGAGCGCCGTGGTTCAGCACTCAGACAGGAGCTGGCAGGCTGTGCATGTTCGAGAACATGCAGATTGCGCATGACGGTTTGGACAGCCTGAGACGGCCGGCCAAACCATCATGAGCACTTAAGGTGCTCCCACCACTCTTCCTCCTGTAATGCAGGGATCCCAGCCCAGCCCCCTGGCTTCAGCTGCAAGCTAAATACAGAAAATAAAATGATAATAACGAACTTATTATCATTTTATTTTTTGTATTCAGCTTGCAGTTCAAGCAGTAGGGCGACGCTCCTGATGGAGCAGGGTTTCCGCGAAAATAAAACCTGCTCGGATTGAACCCTCAGTAACATTTACTAACTGTGTGCGGTGAAAAAGTATTCGAAGAAGCTTAACATGAGGGAAAATGCTACTGCGCAAGCGCGTACTAAAGTACTAAGAGTAGGCCGCAAATGCTTTTTGACTAACGAAAATAAAAAGGACTAATGCTGCTTATGTGCACGTTATTAACGTCTGCTAGGAAAAAAAACAAAAAACTAATGTGAATTGCGCAGGGATTAGTGCAGCATTGGGTTGGTGCGTAGAGAAAAAACATAATAAGTTAATAATAATGTCTGTGTTTGTTTTCCTAGAAGCATGACTTTCTATGCTGCATGACAAGTAATGGGTTAAAGAACTGTCAGGATGAAATTTCGTTAAAATATTGGAAAATATTGGAAAATGAGCACGAAGAAGAGAGTGGAACATTATTTTGTCCTTCAAGCCCTGAGTGTCTGCCAAAATCAGTATGAAAGAACAATGCGACAAATAGAAGGAAGCTTCCTCTGCGGAGAGGCGCTCAGCGAGAAAGATATACCGTGATTGAAACATTTTGCCGTAGTAGAGGAAGAAAATGACGATAGTTTGGAATTGTATTTCCTGGGGTAAAAGCATAGGTCATCGATTAATTGAAAACAAAAGGACATTTAGAGAGGCTGTCATGCTGAAAGTGGTGTGACCATACACACCCTTCCTTAACCAATCAAAATGTGAAGAAAACCTGAAGTTTGTTACATGTGAGGGTTGGACATTTGGGTTTTAGGGTATAATTGAGGTGCCTAGTGGGAGGGGTTAGGAGAGTCTGACTAGATTGCTTGGTGGGAGATCGTCGCTGTCGTCGGTTTGCTGTCCTGTTCCCGTTTACTGATTCCTGACTTAGTCTTTGCCTCTTCAAATCTTCTTGAGGGGCCTTTCTGCTCTCATGGCCAGAGAGTAGATTTCCTATTTCCATTTTGGGTTAATATAGACTGAAATCGGAATTTGCATTTTCATTTGCAAACGTATTTTGTCTCTGAATCTTTTGTCTCTTCTCCTATCCACTCCTCTATGCATTGTCATGGATTTGAATTTGACATTTTCTCTTCTGATTTTGTTCTCCTTGTGACGATCTATGATTCGTGCTGTATGATTTGTATAATGAGCATTATTTTCACATTATTTAGATAAACATTATAAAATTACAAATGAGTGTCTTTATTAGGAGTGATTCATTTTTGTGATTTGGTTTGCCAAAAATAATCAACAATATAAAGATTGCATCGCCAATTTTGGTATATTAGGGATGAATGTGCAAATTAGGAGTTTGGTAAGTTTGGTATAGTTTTGGGAATATACTGAACCCAGCGAGAAGGGACTTATGTTTTGTTGGGTAATGGAAATTGGGCCTAGTCTTTGGAAAATACAAGTCCTGAATCGCTGGATGAGCCGCCACTGATTTTTATGTCCACTCATTAGGATATAGCACGGCCTGTCGTGGCACAAGCGTGTGACACCTGAGCTGCAAGGCCTCGACACGGCTGCTACATGGTTAGAGCTTTGACAAATCGTTGCATCTCACATGTCGCACCGACTTGTCCCAGTATAACCCTTTCCATTTTTTTTCATTCTCGGTGTGTCCACACGCATGGCAGGCAACTTCTACTTTCACTCGGAAATGCAAAATAAACCAGTTAAGAAATATATTAATTGTTCATTTTCTTGTACACTGTTTCAATACAAATTCTGCTCGGGGTTTTTTCCAGGGTGGCAAGTTATAACTCGAACGATGGTGACAAAGTTCACAATGTCAAAAAATTAGAAAATGTGTTACCCTTACAAAGCTATGTCTGCAGGCAAAATTGGAGCACGACACTCCCCACCCTCCCCCCCGAAAAAAACACTTTAATAGTGATAAACAAATGCCTGCAAAATCTATTTATGCAGGACACTGCTATTGCAAAAATAAGTTGTAGGTTTTTTTCCCTATATTTGATTTGTCGGATTTTTCACACAGTTTAATTTCACTTCAAAAACATCGCAAAGTTGGCACTGTTCCAAATAAAAAAAAATAAACTTTACTAAGTTGTCAAAAGTCGTTTCATACACTTCTGGTTTCCTCATATTGAAAAGCACTGTTAATAGCCCTTGCACCAAGTTTTTAAAAGTAACAGCTTCGTTTCTCTCTGAAGGGCCCATTCGAGAGGTTTGCCCACGTTTAGATAGCAGCTCTGTTTTACAGCACTGTGCACACTCTGAAGTCACTGCTGGGAGCACGGTATCCTGTGTGGGTACTGTATGTTTACCATCACTATTAATGTAAAGTGCACTGGGATAAGGTTCAAGACTTAAATAATGTGTTTGCAGACACATTACTGTGCAAGCCACACAATGCAAGATGCACCTGTCGAACGACGATAACCCTCAGGGCTTTCGGGCCACAGAGTGCCTGGCGAACAAAGGATACGGCTCTGGAATTTATGGAAACAGGATTCCTTTAAAATATTGTCCATGTGACTGTGCTGAGAATAGGGGAAGGAGTGGGGTGTGAAAGAGAGAAGGAAACAAACTGCAGGGATGCCCCGGTGGGCCGTGCACGACTCAGGAGTGGTACAAGGATTTTCAGCACCCCAGACAAAACAAATCCTCCACGTGGAAGCAATCCGTGTACTTTACAAACATGGCAAATCGATGTGCTTTCTTTTGTTGTTAGGTTTGTCTTGCCACTGTATGGATCTCTATGGCAGCTGCCTTACCTTGCATTATGAAAGCACCAGCCTGACAATAGCTGTATAATGAGAATTTATTGATCCTGCATTATAAATTTATGGTTCTATGATTATGTACCAAGGATTTGGGCACCAGCCCTTTACATTTCATGTGCCTGCACATTGTTTAAAAAAAAACATGTCTGGAGAGCAGAGTGGCGTAGCAGGGGTGGTGGTGGGGGGAGGGGTGCTGCCCGGGGCGGACTGCCCCCGTGCCCCCTTGCCACACCACTTTCTCTCGTCGTATTTTCTTCTCATATCCAGCATCCTTTCTCCCACTCTGGACAGCCAAGCTACGGTTGCGCTTTATGAATATCTAGACACCACAAGAATCTATTCATCACAGTGCATGGTGTCCACTGTCCTTCATTTATATATTGCACTTTTATCTTCTATTTTGCCAGAGCTAACAAAATATGGCGACAGCACCAGTAAATACAAACCTAAAGGTTCCATAGGTGTAGATGTCAACAGTGTTTAATTTGAGCCGGTGGTTTCCGGTTCTCAGCACCGGCACTTCATTGTCAACACCGGTGCTTGTGACAGTCTGCCACAAGGTGGCGGTGTAAGGCTAATTTAGAGATGACCACAACAACAGTTAATTATGAATTCAATATACATTAAAACTGACTATTATCTGCCGCCCAAGCCATTCTTATAGCTTTGGGGGCCTGGAATAGCCTGAATTGTCACACTTGTAGGAGTGTGATGGTTAGTAGCTGTGTTGTTACTGTAATGGGTAGCAAGGCAGGGGCAATAGGCGGTACAAGCTGCAGTGGCCTCCTGACGAGAGCCCTGGCACTTTTTTGTTAAGCACTGGATGCCAAGTATTAACCATGCATCCAATCTTCACAAGGACAAACAACATTTTAATTATCCTAGTCATTTAAAAGGATTTTTCTCACCTGTCTCCTCCTAAAAGAGAATCTATTTGAAATAATCTATTTGATATAAATTAACTCCATACTTGGCTTCCATTATCATGATTCAATTTATGATGCTAAAAGAGCAAAGTATGGCCTCACACAAAAACATAGGTGCATCAGTGCTATAGTGCAAGTGGGCAGTCTATAGATTGTGGTTTTAACCACCCCACCTCAGTCTATTATTGTATTGGGACATTCCTGGCTGGCTCACAATCATCTCATAAAATTTGAATCTCACGGGCCACCAGCACGAAGATGCAGTGGGAAGGAGGGGTGATGCTGGCACGCTGGTGGGCGTGAAGGGGACATCCAGAGAAGGGAAAAGAACCATTCTCTCCACCTAGTCCAGAAATCGCTACAATCACCAACAATGAGCGTTCTAGAAATGTTGCTTTGTTTGATGACATCAACTGGGGTTTTGAGATGTATTGTGACATCAATCACTAGACGACTCCTTAAAAGAAACACCTTGTCTCTAAACTTGAATGAATGAAAGTGTTGCTTATAAAGCGCATTGCCACTCCTGGAGGTGCATCCTGGCGCTGGGCAGCCGCAGAATTAACTACATAGTGGATGAATAACCCACCAAAAAGCAAAACAAAGAATGAGAGAGTAACAGAGCGAATCGAAGATACCAAATATCCACGTCTTCAAATTCTTTCTGAAGATGGCCTCTGATTCCATGAATCTCAGGTGACTGGGAAGATAGTTCCAGGCTTTTGTACCCAGAACAGTATTTACCCCCTCGAGTTTTGAGTTTAAAGGTGGGGGCTTCAAAAGATTGACATGTGAGGACCTCAGGGTCCGCTTGGTCATGTGATGAATCTGGCGATTAGATATTTAGGCCCGACGCTCTGTAAGCTCTAAAAGTAAATAAGAGAATTATGAAGAGGACCTTCTTATGTACTGGCAACAAGTGTATTTCTTTTAGAGCTGCGAGGCCGAAGAGCGACGAGGGAGCTTCAAACCAATGTGGCAGTAGCATGTTGCACTACCTGCAGTTTTTCTGAATAGTTTGTTTCAAAGAACCAGCGTACAAACTATTGCAGTAGTCCAATCTAGATGGTATTAATGCAAAGGTCACTGTTTTTCTTGCCACTAGAGGGAGGTATTAAAAAACAAATCTGTGATTTGAACAACTTGAAACACATTCCCGCCACTGCAAGAGCTTGTGGGTCATATTTTACTCTCAAGTTTTTTACAACCTCTACTGTGGCAGGCGGAGGAGGCGTAGAGTTAGGCCACCATAAAGCAGGGTCAAAGGTATTGGATTTGCCGAGCAACATTGTAATTGTATTGTAATTGCATTTATAAAGCGCTTACTACCACTGACGAGGCTCAAAGCGCTTTTTTGGCGAGTAGCATGCTACTCCGGAACCCATAAAGGATTAGTGTTGAATTAGTATAGTGAAATATGAAAGTAATTTGAGTGGTGGATAGGTTAGTCAGTTATTTGGATTCAGAAGGATAGCGGAGGGATAGAAGAGGAAAAAATGTTTGCATTTATATAGCGCTTGTTACCCCTAATGGGGTGTTAACATGATCTCCATCTTGTCCGTGTTGCATTTTAAATGATTGAGTGGCATCCACCGGACATTTTCAGTTAGACAGTTTTTTAAATTGAGCGCAGAGCCAATAGATGTTTTGTTTAATGCTAAGATCAGCTGTAGATCATCGGCATAAGATATGACCTCATTTCCGAAAGAAGTGATCAGCGAGATCCCGGTGGACATATGTATGTTAAATAATGCAATCTTTTCAGAGGAGAAAAACGGACCTAACATAACCATTTGTCTGCGATCTGAGAGGAAGGATTTACACCAAGACAGGGCAAGATGGGAAATTCCATAGTTTTGAATACGTTGAAGCAGAAGGCCATGGGAGATGGTATCAAATGCAGCTGATAAGTCTAATAAAATCAGCACTGCATTTTTCCCAGCATCCAAAGTCAGTTTTAACGTATCTGCAGCTTCCAATAAAGCGGACTCTGTCGAGTGTATAGGGTGGAAGCCAGACCGTCGTGGGTGGAGGATGTTTGCCTCTTCCAAAAAAACAGTTAGTTGGTTATTTACCAGATTTTCAACCATTTTACTCAAAGCAGGTAGTAATGAAATCGGCTGAAGGTTAGAGAGGGTTGTGGGATCAGACAGATGCTTTTTCTGCAGTGGTTTGACAACTGGAAACTCCGCAGTAGCTAGTTAAGTGTTCACAATTTCATTAATCTCTGGGTTGACAATGTCAACAACTTTGTGCAAAATATGAGCAAACTTGGTGACAGTCATTGCACCTTTGCCATGAATCTCAAGGTGATAGTAAAAATGAGACAGTACCCATATGCAAACTTAATTTATCAGGAGGCGGAGTATCTTCTCAGACTGAATGAGAAAACGGACCTCTTCTCTCAGCAAAAGAGCCTGTTACTGTCCACCTTTACTTAAATACGTCAGCTTAAACTGTTAGAACTGAAGGGCCTAATCTTTGGTTATTTAAGTCGTTCTGATTACAAAGTACTGGGAATCTCTTGATAAAAGATCTGCCACAGGTGCAGTCTTGTCCAGGTCAATACAATGAGGCACTCTATATGCAGACTCTCACACCTGTATAGTATTCCTCATTCTCCTGGCCCCAGGGTACCCTTTAGCAGTGGGGGCGCTCGGATCCCTTTAGGGTTAGATATGATAAGCAAGGGCTTTCTGTTGCATCATGCACTATATAGCTCTGGCTACATGCACAGTCAGCAGGGAAAAGGTAATACCACCATTTCCATTTCTTTACAGACTACTGATTGGCAGGGAACTTGTCTGAATACTAAGAGGGAATAGGTTCCGCAGAAGGGACATAAAAGGATCCATAATAAATGCACAGGCTAGGCCACTCAGGAAATATTCAACTTGTGTTTCTGCCAACGCTGATATTGATCTAACTGGCGATGATGATCGACTCAGCCGAAGTGGACAAGATCCTACCAACTCTCGGCACTGACGTGGCCTGGATGTTTCTCATACTAGGGTGGTCAGCTAGAGGAATAGTATTTGTTGCCTGGATGTTTAAGCAGGTGCCTCATTTATCTTGGCTTCTTCCAGCATCACCAATGTGAATACAGGACAGGGCTCCTTAGTGTAAGGTGTGGCAGTGGTTCGGTCCATGACGGAACCCTACAACAACAACCCAATACAGGAATGGTTGAGCCCAAGGTAACAGTTGCTGTGACCAGGAGTCCTGGGTTGTAAAGGAATCTCTGTATGGCATCTAGTCCCATTCCCTACTGGTAGGCGAGGGATGCACCTTGAGGCAGCTATCAGCATTGCTGGTACAATCTGGCTAGTGGCCCAGGAACCTTTATCCAATTGATTTGGTGACAAAGCCCAAGAAGAATAAATCTGCTGATGGGCGGGCACAGGATGTGAAACCTGTGAGAATTAGAGGGAAGCTAGATATCCGAATCCCCATCTTCTTCCTTCTGCATCCATGCCACAAATACGGACTATGCCACCAAGCACTGATTGAAAAAGTGGACGTCCAGCGCCAGAGCAAATTCAAGGATGCTATGCAGGAAAGACTAAGTCATGGGGCACAGTTAGGCCTGAGGTGCTGGTCATTGAGGTACTGCAAAAACAGAATAATCAGATTAGCTTCAGCAAAGGAGCCATGGCATGAAAGGCATTGCAGGAGTATGGTTGTCATTGACACAGCTGGAGGAAGGAGAAGGAAGAAGCTGAGAGAGTGCCTTATAACGAAGGATACACAATGAAGAGAAGTGCATTGTGGACGTCTGGCTGTCAGCAACATAGGTGGATGCAGAAGGAAGCTGAAAGGCTCCCATCTAATTAAGGACATGCAATAAAGAGAAGTGCATCGTGGGAGCTGTCAGTGACACAGGGGAGAAGGAAGAATCTCAAAGGCTCCCATCTAACGAAGGACAGCCAATGAAAAGCAAAAGATTTTGGCTGCGTAATGCTTCAGAACTTTAACTTTTGCTTTACATGCTATATGTTCCAGTGCATAACCTGTGGCTCAAGACATCCCCTGAAGCTTCAGGGGGCGGAGGAGATAATACACTAAATTAAGGGTGAGCGAAACTCACAAAGTTTCATTCTGTGGAAATCCTCGGAGTTACATAAAAACTTCGCGAGATTCTGCGGAGTTTGATGAGCAGGCGGAATTCGGCACATCTTGCTGCCAGTACTGATTTTACAGCGCGGCACAATCTTCCGGCGCTAAAACTAAACGCGAGCAGCGCGACGTGCCGAATTATGCCCACTCATGCAACTGCGCACCATTTTGCAGAGTTTTTATGTAATGCGGCGTGCCAGAGGGCATTGCTTCTTTCTGCTGTTTGAGTAAATTTTCTACTCGAGGTAGCTTTCTCAACGTGAAAAGTATCGACCTACTGCGAGCACCCACTTTATGAAATCTTGCAAGGCATTCTAGCACCGACAAATCACACTAGGGGATGCAAATCCTCAGTCGCACTCACCAACTTAATGCTGGCGAGCCGCATGCAAGAAAAAACTCCACCACGCAGCGGATTGTGGAGTTTTGTCTGAACTCCGCGTTCCAAGCAGAATGTAGAGTGGGCAGAACTCAGCGAACCCCGATGGCGGAGAATTTTTTTTTGCCCACCCCTATACAAAAGACGCTTTTTTAAAAAGTTCCCTCCCTCAATTCTTGCTCATTTTTTGTCTAGAAGGAGACACGCTGCAGGGCATTCTGGGAAAGTGAATTGGACCCTGCTCCTTGATATTAAAATAAATGTTTTCGGTATTGTTTACATTCTGCTTCTTGCATTTCTTTTTTCAATCAGTCAATCAATCAGTGTTGGTAAAGCGCAACTACTCACCCATGAGGGTCTCAAGGCGCTGGGAGAGAGGGGGTGGCTCGGTTGAGTGCTGGGGTCATCCGAAGAGCCAGGTCTTGAGGTCCTTCCTGAACTGGGGCAATGTGGGAGCCTTTTCTGTTGAACAAGGTACTCGCATAAGAAGTACCAAAAATAAATATGAATTAAAGGTGTCTTTTTTCTGAGACAACACTGAACCCTTGGGCGTGCAGTCTTTAAACAAGAAGATGTAATTCAACTGCCAAGAAGAAGTTAACTAAAGAAGCAACCACGCACAAAGGATATTTTTTCAAATATGTTGCATCTCGAGATGTACACCTCTTGGCTTCTGAAGTCACCCTTTGTATGTGTGCAACAGATTAGATTTCAGTCTTTGGGTGAAGTTACCAGTTTCATTAAGAGGTTTGTTTTTATTGGCAGCCCATTTAAGACATTCCACTGAGCTAAAATGTTTCAGCTGAACAAGAAAGCGTGGTTTTGAATAGTTTTACAACGTGCCTGGGTACGATTAAGAATGCCTAAGTGAAAATAATAGATGCTTTACTGATGCCCACGTTACTGAAGGCTAAATTCCACTAAAACCCACAAAAGGTTTTTATCTTCAAGGAAATGCAATGCCACATGGTGAACAAAGAACTTAACAACTATCACACATCAAGAGAAGTGCCTCGTTTTAAAAAGCATCGCAGCTTGGCACAACCTTCCTCAGGCTGTGCCCGAGAACGTGGGCCACCCCGCCCCATGTGCCTTCCACTTCCCATGAGGAGTTCGAAAGAAAGCCGAAAAGCTCGACGTTTTGGGGATTTTCTCACCCGTCTCTTCCTAAAAGCCAACTTTGTGACAAAGGGTGTTTGCACTCCATGCTCACTACCTGCTGTCTCAGTTTCTGCCTTATATTATTCTATGTATATGATATGTATGTCATAACTTCAGTTGTTCTTCAACATTGAAAGATGTATTCTCGCTCGTCTTATGGTTATTATGTGTAAAATAAAGAAATAAAATACATTTTAACCATTAAGTTTTATAATGCACTCTGATGTCTCCGGGTCTGATTTGTGCTGCAAAAAAATGTTGTCATGAAAGTTTTGCTTCTAAATTTTGTGAATCAATTTACTTGATTTTTCAACTAACAACCCAATTTAAGATCTTGATTTTCATAGCGCAGCTGTCAAGCAGACCCGTTGTTTAATATACGAATAAACCTAAAACTGGCTTTGAATCCATCCATCTGTTTCATCCATTGGGGTATTTTCGACTAGCCTCTTTCAGCCATTGGCTTGAAACTTTGTCAATCACAAGTTGGCTCCTCCCAGTAGTGGATCATCTAGCACCCTAATGCTATTGGTGGTTTGGGTGAATCCTTCTGCCTTCACTTGAGTTATGAGCAAAGCATGATGAGCTACATTACATTTCAAAAGTACGGTCCGTACATCACACTGTTTGTCGCAAAGGATTCTTTATGCCACTCCTGCATTCCAATAATCACACAAGAGAGGGTTAAGCCTGTCTAGTGATGAACTCTTAACCATGGGCGTAGGTAGCGTGAGGGAAGCGGGGATATATCCCCCCAGATTCTGCAGTGGGGGAGGACACGGGCAACAAGGAAAGGGGGACGAGGGGACAGAAGAATTTCCCCTCTCCCTTCTGTGATTCGCAGGGCCATTAGCATGCGAAAGCGCTACCTACAATTGCCCTGCACTTGACCTGTGACCTGCCTCTAGCTACCTGCGACCAATCAGATAGGCCGCCTGCCCTCTACCCGTTTGTTGTGCTGCACCCCTCTGAGAATTCTTTTTTCACTCGGGGCCAAGCTGCCTGCAGTCTGCACTTCCAGGACAAAGGGAGAGAGGTCCTTTGTTGATTGCTGTCTGTTCCTGTCCCTCCTCAATGCTCTCCACCTGCGCCTTGAAGACCGAGCCCTGAAGGCAGCAGTAAGAGTTGAGAAGCAAGGTAAGCATTTTAGGAAATACAGTATTGGCCTAGTTGCTGCACCACTCATGCAGTGAGCATCCTCACTGCAAGCTCTGGACTCATTACTTTCTTCAAAGCATATGAAAGTGATACTGTGGGCACTCGCAGCCCGCAGGGACCTCCGACCGAGAGAGCCCCAGAGCCAGTGGCAGTCGGCACCGATCAGGGGCGGGGGTCGGGGGTGAGAGGGTGTTATAAAAAAAAAAAAAAAAAACGTACCTCATTGCTGCGTCTCTTCTCCATCCTCCCTCCGTCGTCTCTCCCGGCTAGAACAGGAAGCAGGAAGCACCAGGCTCCCCATAGACAATCACAACGCTGCAATGCAGCGCTGTGATTGGTATGAGCACTGTGGCTCGGCGCTCAGACAAGCTGTGGGAGCCTGGGCATGTTCTCCACCCAGGCTGTAATGCAGCTTGGATGGAGAACATGCAAAGCGCGCATGAGTGTTTGGCCAGCTCGAGACGGCCGGTCAAACATTCATGCGCACTTGGAGTGGGCAAACCACTTCTCCCCCTGCTCCTGTGTGAGCAGCCCAGCCCGGCCCCGCCCCGCCTGCATAGCTGCAGCAGCAGGAAAACATAAAATGATAATAACATCGAGTTACTATCATTTTGTTTCCTTTATTTCACTGCTGCAAAGCAGTGGGACGACGCTCCTCCGCCTTAGTGGAGGAGCCGCCACTGCCCAGAGCTGAGTGGCCACAAAGTGCCTTTTTAACATGGCTTGGTAGGTTTGCACCCTCCTTATCAGTTAATCTGTCTGATGAGGTGGACTACTGGGAACGCCAAGAGCAGGGCTTGTTTTCAGATGGAGTTTCTGCTCTGTTTCTTCACACTCCGCAGCAGTCTCCCCACACCACACTCACCATCAATGGCTCTTTGCCCACTCAGCTTCCTCTCTCGCATCTCTTCTCTCCTTCTACCACCCATATATTTGGGTTCCCTTATCCTTCCACTTTGTTCTTTCTTTTGTTTTTTGCTTACTTCTACACCCTTCTCACAACCCGGCTCTGTTTTGACTTATTCTGCCTTTTTCGACTTTTACTTCTCATTATGTGCTCTGCCTACTCTCTTTCCTGTGTCTTCCTCTGCCCACATCGGTGTCCCATTTTCCTACTAACTGCTCTCTTTTGGTCCTCTGTTTTTTATTTCTTCTTCTCTTCTCTATATCTGACGTTGCTAACTCCTCTCTCCCTCCTCCTCATTGTCTCTTCTTATAATCTCTTTCTACAATCTTCTGAGTCTTTGCTATAATGTACTTTTCCCTCTTCTCTCTGTCTTCCCTCTTGTCTTTGTCTTCTACCAGAGTCTGTTTTCTCCCACTCCCGGTCAGGAAGCGTTCTCAGTTCAAGGCGCTATGTCTGGTCTTTAGAGCCCTACATGGAACTGGGCCGGACTTTCTAAAACAAAAATTTCGCTGGTATATACCTAAAAGAGCTTTGCGGTCTTCTGATGCTAATCTAGTGGTGGTGCCCCGGGTAAAAAAGGTTAACTGGGGCGGCCGAAGTTTTGTTGCCAATGCGGCCAAAGCATGGAATGACCTCCCACCCCACTTGAGAAGCATGAATAATCTCCTAGTTTTCCGTAAGGCATTAAAAACATGGCTTTTCTCTAAATAAACCTACCTCGAACTTTACCGACGTAGTTTTCAGCCAGGACTTCACACAGCGCCAGGACACCTTCGGGTAACAGTTTGCGCTATATAAGTCCCAATAACATTAACATTAACATAGTATTCAAATTCCCACACATTATTCTCGCATGCCTATCGGGGTATTTTCTCTCCCATCTTTTGTTTAATCTCCCCAGTAGAATCCAGCCAGATTTTTGAGAGATCCATAATGAATATGTATGAAGACGAGATACTTATAATGAATTTGAGGCGAGAATATTTGGTGTCCCTTGTAAAAAATATAGTGGAGTTTACTCTTTTGAAAAATTAGTAAGACTTCTATTGTAGAAGCTGCAAACAAAGTTGACTCTTACCGGGTCTCTGCTATTGTCACTTTATGTCACATTAAGTGTATTTATTTAGTGAACTGCCTGGAAACCTTCTTAGCAGTGTCGCGAAAACACATTACTAGTCACCAACAGCTGCAAAAACACCAAGATTCAAATTTCGAACTGGTAGAGAGCAGGGAAAAAAGGGGTTCGTTGTTTAATACGGCTAAATTTAATACCTTTCCTAAACCAAATAAAGCTTGCCTCTACTTCCTAAGAGAGGGTATGCAGGTTCCACCATTTTCTGCCACCACTGAGAAAGCTCTGTTCTCAAAGGTGATAGTTCTCATTCTGAGCACCATATACTGATCAGCGGAACGCGACGCCAATGTGGCGCAGGTCATTTGGACTGTGACTTTGAGCAATGGCGATGTCCTTATAAACAGTCCAACTCTGAAAGAGAAGCTAGTAGGCCGGTCATAGTGTGCACTGATCACCACTCAAGACACACACACTTGCAGAGACAGACACACACACACACATAACCACAACAGACTCACACAAATACACACATGCACACAAATCATGTCAGTGAGCAGAAAAAAATACTGAAATGGCACATTTCTCGGGACGTCAATCTCTCCAGATGGAATTTTGCTCCTGTAATGCAAAAATGCTAACGTTTTCAGGCCTGCAAAATGTCATAAAAATCAGAAAAAGTAACTTCTGAAGAAGTTTTATCTATTTGCATGACAACGACACCCCCAAACAAACTGGTACGGTCGCTCAGTGAACTAAACGTTCTCTGCTAACGTCTGAGCTCATCTGCAAGTTTTAAGTTCACATCTAGGCACTCCGAAGTGAGACTATCATAAGGTCAACACATTGAGTACTCTTCGAAACGGTAATGTTACGGCCTGGTAAACTGGGGAGGGTGTTAGTGAGCGCTGCATGAAAAAGCAATTTGTTGTACTTTGTTATGGCATCAACATTTGTATAGCGCCTTCTATAATCAGTATGGCACCTTAGCGCTTCTTAACGTAGGCGCTCATTTTGGAAGGGGTCCGCGATTTCCATCTGATATTTTGCATCTGCAGAGTGCAGTGCGATTTCCTGCTCTCTTGAGGCCGAGACAGATGTAAACTGGTTCCTCAGAAATTCCTCCTTGTTAATACCCCGTTCTGTGCTTGACTCATCTCTGCGCAGGGTCCCAAGGCCGACGCTAGGCATGGGCAGCAGCCCCTGGCCCTGCGTTCTGCGGACCAACATGGGGCTCTATGCTTGGGGGGGCCCCTGCACTGGTCCTCACAGCTATGGTGTGGTGCTGTGAGGCCTAGGATCTCACAATCGTGTAGTTCTGCAAAGATCAGGGCCTCGCGGCGCTGGACAGGACTATGAAGCCCAGAGAAGGGACTCCACAGGGAAGGGGCTTCCCATCCTCTGGGCCTCGCAGCGCTACACCATTGTTGCAATGCTCAGGGTAGGAAAGGTCCTCCACCCGGGCTAAGCACCGATGGTGTGGCGCAGCAAGTCCTAGGGTAGGGGCCGTGGGAAGAGTGGCAAGTATTAGGTGGTTTCGCCTGTATTTGGAGATCCCCTCCAGTGCTGCCCACACAAAGGCGCTACAGGATGATCACAGTCGCGCACTTTTAACCCTTACAAAGGACAAGCAACTCTCTTTCAGCACGTGATGAGCTGTAAAAGATGGGAGGCGCTGTAGCACTGGAGGGGTCCTTCAAAAAGCAGCTTCAGGAAAACCTTCAGCTATTGGGATGCAGACAGCCTTGAATAACTGCACGAGACCCATGTTCCGGAAATATCCTGGGAGTGTGACCTGGGTGTCTATTTCTTCCATTAAGGCTGTTTCCAAAGTGCTGCCACACTGTCAACTAAGTGGACAAGACAGAGGGAAAATATTATTTGCCCAAGATCAAACAGATGGTTAAATTGTAAAGCCAAGACTGCAGCGCACAGCTACTTGGTGCAAAGGCTACACTGGGCAACTAAATTATGCAGCAAGAGAAGGCAAATTGTGCAGCGTAGTGCAGCACATTTCATGATAGTATTACTTATTTTCTCATTTTTACACTTGTTAACACTGTCTGGGCTTAGGGTGCCCCTCATTCGTACAAGTTTAACACCAAAATATAGCAATATGTAAAGGTTACCAGTCAACCTTTGAAAAGGGCCTTTCACTGCACAGCAACATATGTCACTGCGTTTTTAGTAACTTTTGAATCATTTGAGCTAGAAACAATTTGTTTTGGGTTAAAATGTGTAGATTATGCAGCAGATGATGGTTTATGTGGCAAATGCAGCAAATCCATAATGATACGAAAAACACCATGGCCCACAATCACATAATTCCAGTGGCTCTGGCTCTACCTTTACCACTGTATTGCATTTAGGTGAATATGCCATGCGACTAGGCACTTCTCCCCTCCCAGGTAATACTCAGCCTATTTTTTAATCATATGCTTGCTAGCAGATCTTACAAGGAATCAAAATACTCTCAATCTTGCCAAAAAAGGAACAAGTTCAGAAAAATGAATGTCTAAGAGCACACTGGAGGCCGGGATTAAAGAAACAGGTCTCCTGGTTCCACATTTCCAGCTACTCCACCAGACCACAACTGGAGTGTCAGTAATTCCTCTGGCAAGGACCAGGGGCTGCTCTTCCCAGGGAAACGTCATTCTTGGCATGGTGCTTATTTCCATCACATTTAGGTGAAATGGTAACTTGAAGATTAGATATCAAATACTCTAGCTCCATGGCTAGAATGTGCCCAGTGGACAAGGCCTGTGGCAGTGGGTAATTACTGGATGTTTCAAAGTTTATCAATTTCATTCCATTTGCATATCAGAGCCAATTTTCTAAACTTGTTGCTCAAAAATTGAATTAGCAAGCAGCAAGGCTTATTCCAGGAGGTGGTAAAGGGATTAGAACTCAAATATAGCGTGAATAGCAATCACAATCAAACTCAATCTCCAGCCAAGGTATTTTAAGATCGCTTGAGTCACCTCCCTTTACCCATCCCTGAACCCTCAACTCCCTTTATCTACCCCGGAACCACTCACCTCCCTTTACCTATCTATACCCACCTCTGACCCTCAAGTCGCCCTCACCTCCCATTAACTCTCCCCATCTCTAAACCCTAAATTCACTTTTATTTAAATAACATGAAGATTATGTTATTTAAAGAAAAAAACGTACCTTTGTGGTAAAGGCCGTTTCCCCTCAGGCAGGACTCAAATGTTTAGGGGGCACTGTCAATTGTTGTATGTCCTTCAGTATATTTGGCAGGACCTTTCGTCTTTTTGACAGTTTGCCCTCCTCCATCCACAATCTATACTTTAGGTCTCGCGCCTGAGACCGCACAGGCACTGTTGCTTGTGAGCCATTTTGTTTGCCTAGGGGCGTGAGAGCCCGCTTATTGGTTGGCTTCATAGTCACTCATTTCCTTGGTCAGCAAGTGCAGGCTTTACTTCCTGTTTGTGTGTCTGTCACAACAAAAAATATTTTTTACTGAAAAGCTGGTCAAAAGGAAAGTACAATTTTCTCTCTTCTTTCTGCCGGATCTCCCTCTTCACACTTCCCAAAAGTTGCAGGTTTACATATATGTGATATTTACTCATAGTAAACTCGATGCACGTTATTCGGCGCACACGACACAAATCACCAGCCTAAGTACAGCACACAGTTCTAGAAAGAGGTGGTTAAATACACGAGGCACAAGAAATTATTTGGCTTTTCAAATTAAAGTTCATAATATTATTATAGATTCCTGCAGCAAGAAAAACAATTTCTAATTAGTCCAATTGCATTTTGAGATGCAGAAATGTCACTAAGAGCATTTAGATTATTCTTCATTTTGTACGTGCCACCTTTGTTTGCATGGTGCATGAAGATGCAAGATTCATTAAATTTTTTTCACATTTGGTCTAATTGCTATATGAATGTAAACAACAATAAAGCATACTTGCAAATTGTGACGACATGCCAGCCTTTCTCAATATTTCACTTCAAAACTATGCGATTGCATTTGTTTAGCGGGCGTACGGTCTCACACACGTGGCAATTTGTATAGGGTCACTGGAGAGTCCACAAGGTTGTCCCTGTCCCCCCCACAAACCCCCCCCAGAAATTGAGTGTCTCCTACGCCCCTGCTCTTAACGTTGAAAAGGTCAGTTGACTGGTCTTAATATATCTGAAGATGGTGGGGGATCTCCACGCAGGTAAACTAGGTGCATTTACATGAGTGCAGATCCCCCACCATCTTGAGATATTTTAAGACAAGTCAGCTGACCTCTTAGACGTTAAGAGTTCATCGCTAGACAGGCTAACCCTCTCTTGTGTAATTATTAGATTTATTCAGGGAGGCTGAGGGTTACCCCATCTAGCTTCTGACTCCCTCGCCGTTATTTACTTACTCCTGCATTCTATTCACAAATTAATCCTCTTTTTATGTTATTTTTTGTACCCCTGCCTTGTTTTATTGCTTCGGTCAGCGCTAGAGTTTGCGTTGGACCACATCATGGCTGCTCTATTGGCTTTTCTTTTTGACGCACTGGGAGCACCTGACCACCCAGACTTCGGCACTGTATTCGGGTCAGGCATCCCGGAATGTTGAAAAGAAAAGACAAAGTCACTCTTTTCTGTTTCCCCCGTAGGTCACTCGTCCTGCACACACATACATCTTGTTCCTTCTCATCACCTTCCCCTTTATGTCACTCCTCCTTCACCTTTCTGTTACTCCTCCTTCCCCTTTCTGTTACTCCTCCTTCCCCTTTCTGTCACTCCTCCTTCCCCTTTATGTCACTCCTCCTTCCCCTTTCCGTCCCTCCTCCTTTCTTCCCTCCCTCCCTCTGCCCCAGCAGCTTGACATCAGTGCTGCAGAACCAAAAGCTGGTCTCTAATGAAAGCTCCTTCACCTACAAGTAAATTGCTTTTGTAAAGGAGGACTTTATTTTGTATAAAGAAAAGATTCTGTTCTGTCATTTCTAAGGCAAACTTTTTGAGTTTTGGGAGAAATCTGGTCAACTTGAGATTTAGGATTTGGGCCAGAATCAAGTACTCAAGTCCCTGGACCATCCATGTTCCTCTTAGTCCAACAGGATAATCCATCAATCCATTCTTATTCTATAAAATCACCACCCACTGACCAGGATATGAATGTATAAATAGTATGCAAAAATGTGGCTTACGAGCGCAATACGGAGCAACTGTATAAAATATAAAGAATGCATAATAAGGCCAAATAATTAACTGTAACAATGATGTACTATGTTAATAACGGGAAACCGTTTAGTATAAATTACAGAATATAGCTGCCATGTAATATATTACCAGCCCATCACAAGTGGTTTATTCCATTCATCAGCCGACACAAACTCCTTATTTGCAAATAATCCACTCTTAAAACAAGAATTTAATAATGCATATTTGTCCCTGTTGAACATTAATCAATACAGAGAAAAGTCTACCATGAGTGTAATAACCTGGGAGATGATATTATGTTCGTGCTCACTTCCACATTTTAAGTCATACGTTTCATAATAGATACTGCAGAATTACTTTGTACACTTTGGTTGTATTTCATCACACATTTCTTAAAGCAGCAAAGCATTAAGAGAGGCATGTGCACTTGGGAGGGAACGCTGCATGGAAAGACAAAGATTAAACAGAAGATGCAAGACTGTCTAAGGGTCACATCTCCCATCAGTCCAGGCATGAACTGTATCTGACAGGAGGAACTTTTAATCTTGGAGTCTAACTTTAAGATAGTAAACCTATTTATTTTGTGTTACCGCTCTTCGTATTTAGCCACATAATTGCCGATTAGGAAGGACAGGGATTAAACTTCTCTGATCTACCTTTACAAGAAAGAATCAGTGGCAAAGCCAAAATGTCTGACGTGCAACTTTGGCCCTCATGAAAGAATTTAAAAAAAGATGCCAGCAGTGAAAAAACAAACAAATTATGTATCACATCTATAAAATAAAGAATTCACAGCGCGTGTGATGTTTCCAAGTACTTTGAAATGTAAAATAGTTCTTCATGTATGGCAATGCAATATCTCCATAAGACGCAGAATGATACACCTTCCAACTAAAAGCGTGTTTTTAGAGATGCCCGCTCCCCCAGTATGTACATCTCAAAGAATTTATAACAGGTTTTACAACCTGCTGTGGTTTCAAGCTAGACCTAAAAGGTCCTATGGCAAAGAAGAGGTCTGTTGGTTGCTTTTGATTTTGTGTTTGGCCTGGTGTCTTATCCTCATATGAATACATAGCAGAGAATCTACAAGGATAATTTCGGCAGTCAAAATAATGCTGCAGATGTAATGTCTTCCCAGAGTATGCCCTTTTTCCCCTCTTGTGTATTTTCATATTAGATATTATATATTTAATTAATGAGAAACATTGTGGTACTGCAGGAAAAATAGCAATTACATAATGTAAAAACTTGTTACATCCATTGATTTTTGGTCGGAAGGCCCAGTCAATTTTGAAGACATGTGGTCCCAGTTAATCCAGAATACACAGATTACTATGTGTCTACGCAGTGGGTCCAAATATTTGAGCGTTTGGGTTGGCACTCCTGGAGAGCATCCTTTTTGCCTGGTGTCTGGGGAAGCTTTCAATCTACAGTAGCACAGAACATTCAGCGCCGGGGTCTCTCGTTTGGAGCTAGCCTTCTGTCGTACGGCTTGTACCTAATCTGTAAAACTGTGCGTTTGTTGGACAACATAAACTTTGGGATGGTGCGAGTCTGTTTCCCTGCACCCCCGCAGGAAATCTGGACCTATAGTCCTGCCAGCTCACAGTGCACGGTTTGCACCCCTAACCTTACAGGGTAACAAATATGCGTGCCACCTCAGAACATGACAACCCTGACTCTCCAAGGAAATTGTGGTTTCAGATGGAGAACCTTTTCCTTTAGACTCTCATGCACAGCCAAAGGAAATAAGCAAGAAATACACAAACTGCAGTTTCAATATTTATTGAAGCTGTGAGATTCTTGAGTAGAATACTTGCACTGCAATTACTAATAGAATGAAACATTCGCATAATTAGCAATATCAGAACAGTGGGGAGAATGAATAATTCCACCATTGAACAAACAATGAATATATGCTGGCATATGTGTAATGTACTATAGTATACTCCTAACTAGCGCTCCCTAACCTACTTTTGCCTAGGGTGGATGATCTGCCGGAGAAATCCCTGTCGGGTGATCTCACTCCCCATTACCTGCAGACAAGTGTCATCAGGCTGTCTGTCTCGGTGTAGAGCGGGACATTCCTCGTGGAGATGGCAGGAACCAGCTGGGCTGGAATTCCGACATGCCGTGACCTCGACGTGTCAGCAGAGTGCTCCTCTCGTTTAAACGAGGAAACAGATTTGTATATATAATAAACAGCCCCATGCTGCCGTGCCCTCAGTCAAGCTGCAATATATAATAAACAGCCCCATGCTGCCGTGCCCTCAGTCAAGCTGCAATATATAATAAACAGCCCCATGCTGCCATGCCCTCAGTCAAGCTGCAATATATAATAAACAGCCCGATGCTGCCGTGCCCTCAGTCAAGCTGCAATATATAATAAACAGCCCCATGCTGCCGTGCCCTCAGTCAAGCTGCAATATATAATAAACAGCCCCATGCTGCCGTGCCCTCAGTCAAGCTGCAATATATAATAAACAGCCCCATGCTGCCGTGCCCTCAGTCAAGCTGCAATATATAATAAACAGCCCAATGCTGCCGTGCCCTCAGTCAAGCTGCAATATATAATAAACAGCCCCATGCTGCCGTGCCCTCAGTCAAGCTGCAATATATAATAAACAGCCCCATGCTGCCGTGCCCTCAGTCAAGCTGCAATATATAATAAACAGCCCCATGCTGCCGTGCCCTCAGTCAAGCTGCAATATATAATAAACAGCCCCATGCTGCCGTGCCCTCAGTCAAGCTGCAATATATAATAAACAGCCCCATGCTGCCGTGCCCTCAGTCAAGCTGCAATATATAATAAACAGCCCCATGCTGCCGTGCCCTCAGTCAAGCTGCAATATATAATAAACAGCCCCATGCTGCCGTGCCCTCAGTCAAGCTGCAATATATAATAAACAGCCCCATGCTGCCGTGCCCTCAGTCAAGCTGCAATATATAATAAACAGCCCCATGCTGCCATGCCCTCAGTCAAGCTGCAATATATAATAAACAGCCCCATGCTGCCGTGCCCTCAGTCAAGCTGCAATATATAATAAACAGCCCCATGCTGCCGTGCCCTCAGTCAAGCTGCAATATATAATAAACAGCCCCATGCTGCCGTGCCCTCAGTCAAGCTGCAATATATAATAAACAGCCCCATGCTGCCGTGCCCTCAGTCAAGCTGCAATATATAATAAACAGCCCCATGCTGCCGTGCCCTCAGTCAAGCTGCAATATATAATAAACAGCCCCATGCTGCCGTGCCCTCAGTCAAGCTGCAATATATAATAAACAGCCCCATGCTGCCGTGCCCTCAGTCAAGCTGCAATATATAATAAACAGCCCCATGCTGCCGTGCCCTCAGTCAAGCTGCAATATATAATAAACAGCCCCATGCTGCCATGCCCTCAGTCAAGCTGCAATATATAATAAACAGCCCCATGCTGCCGTTCCCTCAGTCAAGCTGCAATATATAATAAACAGCCCCATGCTGCCGTTCCCTCAGTCAAGCTGCAATATATAATAAACAGCCCCATGCTGCCGTGCCCTCAGTCAAGCTGCAATATATAATAAACAGCCCCATGCTGCCGTGCCCTCAGTCAAGCTGCAATATATAATAAACAGCCCCATGCTGCCGTGCCCTCAGTCAAGCTGCAATATATAATAAACAGCCCCATGCTGCCGTGCCCTCAGTCAAGCTGCAATATATAATAAACAGCCCCATGCTGCCGTGCCCTCAGTCAAGCTGCAATATATAATAAACAGCCCCATGCTGCCGTGCCCTCAGTCAAGCTGCAATATATAATAAACAGCCCCATGCTGCCATGCCCTCAGTCAAGCTGCAATATATAATAAACAGCCCCATGCTGCCGTGCCCTCAGTCAAGCTGCAATATATAATAAACAGCCCCATGCTGCCGTGCCCTCAGTCAAGCTGCAATATATAATAAACAGCCCCATGCTGCCGTGCCCTCAGTCAAGCTGCAATATATAATAAACAGCCCCATGCTGCCGTGCCCTCAGTCAAGCTGCAATATATAATAAACAGCCCCATGCTGCCGTGCCCTCAGTCAAGCTGCAATATATAATAAACAGCCCCATGCTGCCATGCCCTCAGTCAAGCTGCAATATATAATAAACAGCCCCATGCTGCCGTGCCCTCAGTCAAGCTGCAATATATAATAAACAGCCCCATGCTGCCGTGCCCT
Organism: Calotriton arnoldi; assembly: GCA_963921515.1. Taxonomy (NCBI): domain Eukaryota; kingdom Metazoa; phylum Chordata; class Amphibia; order Caudata; family Salamandridae; genus Calotriton; species Calotriton arnoldi. The sequence goes on from CAWUFW010004716.1 coordinate 872,409, forward strand.
CAGTCAAGCTGCAATATATAATAAACAGCCCCATGCTGCCGTGCCCTCAGTCAAGCTACAATATAAAATAAACAGCCCCATGCTGCCGTGCCCTCAGTCAAGCTGCAATATATAATAAACAGCCCCATGCTGCCGTGCCCTCAGTCAAGCTGCAATATATAATAAACAGCCCCATGCTGCCGTGCCCTCAGTCAAGCTGCAATATATAATAAACAGCCCAATGCTGCCGTGCCCTCAGTCAAGCTGCAATATATAATAAACAGCCCCATGCTGCCGTGCCCTCAGTCAAGCTGCAATATATAATAAACAGCCCCATGCTGCCGTGCCCTCAGTCAAGCTGCAATATATAATAAACAGCCCCATGCTGCCGTGCCCTCAGTCAAGCTGCAATATATAATAAACAGCCCCATGCTGCCGTGCCCTCAGTCAAGCTGCAATATATAATAAACAGCCCCATGCTGCCGTGCCCTCAGTCAAGCTGCAATATATAATAAACAGCCCAATGCTGCCGTGCCCTCAGTCAAGCTGCAATATATAATAAACAGCCCCATGCTGCCGTGCCCTCAGTCAAGCTGCAATATATAATAAACAGCCCCATGCTGCCGTGCCCTCAGTCAAGCTGCAATATATAATAAACAGCCCCATGCTGCCGTGCCCTCAGTCAAGCTGCAATATATAATAAACAGCCCCATGCTGCCGTGCCCTCAGTCAAGCTGCAATATATAATAAACAGCCCCATGCTGCCGTGCCCTCAGTCAAGCTGCAATATATAATAAACAGCCCCATGCTGCCGTGCCCTCAGTCAAGCTGCAATATATAATAAACAGCCCAATGCTGCCGTGCCCTCAGTCAAGCTGCAATATATAATAAACAGCCCCATGCTGCCGTGCCCTCAGTCAAGCTGCAATATATAATAAACAGCCCCATGCTGCCGTGCCCTCAGTCAAGCTGCAATATATAATAAACAGCCCCATGCTGCCATGCCCTCAGTCAAGCTGCAATATATAATAAACAGCCCCATGCTGCCGTGCCCTCAGTCAAGCTGCAATATATAATAAACAGCCCCATGCTGCCGTGCCCTCAGTCAAGCTGCAATATATAATAAACAGCCCCATGCTGCCGTGCCCTCAGTCAAGCTGCAATATATAATAAACAGCCCCATGCTGCCGTGCCCTCAGTCAAGCTGCAATATATAATAAACAGCCCCATGCTGCCGTGCCCTCAGTCAAGCTGCAATATATAATAAACAGCCCCATGCTGCCGTGCCCTCAGTCAAGCTGCAATATATAATAAACAGCCCCATGCTGCCGTGCCCTCAGTCAAGCTGCAATATATAATAAACAGCCCCATGCTGCCGTGCCGAGGTCTCAGTCAAGCTGCAATATATAATAAACAGCCCCATGCTGCCGTGCCCTCAGTCAAGCTGCAATATATAATAAACAGCCCCATGCTGCCGTGCCGAGGTCTCAGTCAAGCTGCAATATATAATAAACAGACCCATGCTGCCATGCCCTCAGTCAAGCTGCAATATATAATAAACAGCCCCATGCTGCCGTGCCCTCAGTCAAGCTGCAATATATAATAAACAGCCCCATGCTGCCGTGCCCTCAGTCAAGCTGCAATATATAATAAACAGCCCCATGCTGCCGTGCCCTCAGTCAAGCTGCAATATATAATAAACAGCCCCATGCTGCCGTGCCCTCAGTCAAGCTGCAATATATAATAAACAGCCCCATGCTGCCGTGCCCTCAGTCAAGCTGCAATATATAATAAACAGCCCCATGCTGCCGTGCCCTCAGTCAAGCTGCAATATATAATAAACAGCCCCATGCTGCCGTGCCCTCAGTCAAGCTGCAATATATAATAAACAGCCCCATGCTGCCGTGCCCTCAGTCAAGCTGCAATATATAATAAACAGCCCAATGCTGCCGTGCCCTCAGTCAAGCTGCAATATATAATAAACAGCCCCATGCTGCCGTGCCCTCAGTCAAGCTGCAATATATAATAAACAGCCCCATGCTGCCGTGCCCTCAGTCAAGCTGCAATATATAATAAACAGCCCCATGCTGCCGTGCCCTCAGTCAAGCTGCAATATATAATAAACAGCCCCATGCTGCCGTGCCGAGGTCTCAGTCAAGCTGCAATATATAATAAACAGCCCCATGCTGCCGTGCCCTCAGTCAAGCTGCAATATATAATAAACAGCCCAATGCTGCCGTGCCCTCAGTCAAGCTGCAATATATAATAAACAGCCCCATGCTGCCGTGCCGAGGTCTCAGTCAAGCTGCAATATATAATAAACAGCCCCATGCTGCCGTGCCGAGGTCTCAGTCAAGCTGCAATATATAATAAACAGCCCCATGCTGCCGTGCCCTCAGTCAAGCTGCAATATATAATAAACAGCCCCATGCTGCCGTGCCCTCAGTCAAGCTGCAATATATAATAAACAGCCCCATGCTGCCGTGCCCTCAGTCAAGCTGCAATATATAATAAACAGCCCCATGCTGCCATGCCCTCAGTCAAGCTGCAATATATAATAAACAGCCCCATGCTGCCATGCCCTCAGTTAAGCTGCAATATATAATAAACAGCCCCATGCTGCCGTGCCCTCAGTCAAGCTGCAATATATAATAAACAGCCCCATGCTGCCGTGCCCTCAGTCAAGCTGCAATATATAATAAACAGCCCCATGCTGCCATGCCCTCAGTCAAGCTGCAATATATAATAAACAGCCCCATGCTGCCGTGCCGAGGTCTCAGTCAAGCTGCAATATATAATAAACAGCCCCATGCTGCCATGCCCTCAGTCAAGCTGCAATATATAATAAACAGCCCCATGCTGCCGTGCCCTCAGTCAAGCTGCAATATATAATAAACAGCCCCATGCTGCCGTGCCCTCAGTCAAGCTGCAATATATAATAAACAGCCCAATGCTGCCATGCCCTCAGTCAAGCTGCAATATATAATAAACAGCCCCATGCTGCCGTGCCCTCAGTCAAGCTGCAATATATAATAAACAGCCCCATGCTGCCGTGCTGAGGTCTCAGTCAAGCTGCAATATATAATAAACAGCCCCATGCTGCCGTGCCCTCAGTCAAGCTGCAATATATAATAAACAGCCCCATGCTGCCGTGCCCTCAGTCAAGCTGCAATATATAATAAACAGCCCCATGCTGCCGTGCCCTCAGTCAAGCTGCAATATATAATAAACAGCCCCATGCTGCCGTGCCCTCAGTCAAGCTGCAATATATAATAAACAGCCCCATGCTGCCGTGCCCTCAGTCAAGCTGCAATATATAATAAACAGCCCAATGCTGCCGTGCCCTCAGTCAAGCTGCAATATATAATAAACAGCCCCATGCTGCCGTGCCCTCAGTCAAGCTGCAATATATAATAAACAGCCCAATGCTGCCGTGCCCTCAGTCAAGCTGCAATATATAATAAACAGCCCCATGCTGCCGTGCCCTCAGTCAAGCTGCAATATATAATAAACAGCCCCATGCTGCCGTGCCCTCAGTCAAGCTGCAATATATAATAAACAGCCCCATGCTGCCGTGCCCTCAGTCAAGCTGCAATATATAATAAACAGCCCAATGCTGCCGTGCCCTCAGTCAAGCTGCAATATATAATAAACAGCCCCATGCTGCCGTGCCCTCAGTCAAGCTGCAATATATAATAAACAGCCCCATGCTGCCGTGCCCTCAGTCAAGCTGCAATATATAATAAACAGCCCCATGCTGCCGTACCCTCAGTCAAGCTGCAATATATAATAAACAGCCCCATGCTGCCGTGCCCTCAGTCAAGCTGCAATATATAATAAACAGCCCAATGCTGCCGTGCCCTCAGTCAAGCTGCAATATATAATAAACAGCCCCATGCTGCCGTGCCCTCAGTCAAGCTGCAATATATAATAAACAGCCCCATGCTGCCGTGCCCTCAGTCAAGCTGCAATATATAATAAACAGCCCCATGCTGCCGTGCCCTCAGTCAAGCTGCAATATATAATAAACAGCCCAATGCTGCCGTGCCCTCAGTCAAGCTGCAATATATAATAAACAGCCCCATGCTGCCGTGCCCTCAGTCAAGCTGCAATATATAATAAACAGCCCCATGCTGCCGTGCCCTCAGTCAAGCTGCAATATATAATAAACAGCCCCATGCTGCCGTTCCCTCAGTCAAGCTGCAATATATAATAAACAGCCCCATGCTGCCGTGCCCTCAGTCAAGCTGCAATATATAATAAACAGCCCCATGCTGCCGTGCCCTCAGTCAAGCTGCAATATATAATAAACAGCCCCATGCTGCCGTGCCCTCAGTCAAGCTGCAATATATAATAAACAGCCCCATGCTGCCGTGCCCTCAGTCAAGCTGCAATATATAATAAACAGCCCCATGCTGCCGTGCCCTCAGTCAAGCTGCAATATATAATAAACAGCCCCATGCTGCCGTGCCCTCAGTCAAGCTGCAATATATAATAAACAGCCCCATGCTGCCGTGCCCTCAGTCAAGCTGCAATATATAATAAACAGCCCCATGCTGCCGTGCCCTCAGTCAAGCTGCAATATATAATAAACAGCCCCATGCTGCCGTGCCAAGGTCTCAGTCAAGCTGCAATATATAATAAACAGCCCCATGCTGCCGTGCCCTCAGTCAAGCTGCAATATATAATAAACAGCCCCATGCTGCCGTGCCCTCAGTCAAGCTGCAATATATAATAAACAGCCCCATGCTGCCGTGCCCTCAGTCAAGCTGCAATATATAATAAACAGCCCCATGCTGCCGTGCCCTCAGTCAAGCTGCAATATATAATAAACAGCCCCATGCTGCCGTGCCGAGGTCTCAGTCAAGCTGCAATTGTTTGTATTAGTCAGATAGCGTTGTCGCCTACCGGGCAATAACAAGCCATGACATTCGTGTAACATTTATACATTGTACTGAATGGTCAAGGTGTCATGATAGCGTGCCTTTGAAGTTCAAATGCAAGCAAATATAGTTTCAAGGAATACTATCCTACACTGACATGCACACAGATGGATGTCAAAAGTCACAGCATTGCAGAAAGAAGGCAACGTAAGAAACGTGAGCATGAAAATGGCGCTGTTTCCAACCTGGCCACGTGATTCTTCTGTCAACGATCGGGCTGTCTAGCTTTGATGAGCAGTTAAAAACGTGTGTATAGGCTACTGCATCTGCCTGCCTAAACACTCACAGTTCCATTTCTGCACTGTGCTACATAAAAGCCAGGATTCTGGACTCTTGGCACTATATACAGTGAAACACTGCAGCAGAATTCTTAGCAGAACAGGGATCGTTGGGTGTTGCATGATCGACATTCACTTGGAAAGCAAGGTTTCCATCTTTGCTACTGACATAATATTTAGTAGGAAAGTAGCTGGGCGCATGTGCTTCCAAATAGTTCTGCCTGGAAGGACAAGTGCTCCAAAACATTAAAGGGAGATATGAAGAGAAATACAGGCCTAAGTGTGTATAAGTGTGCACATGTAGTGGTGAATGTGGATGTCGGATGGGAAGAAGAAAGCAAATGGTTACTGGATTCAACAAGTCAACAGAAAAGAACTGAGAAGAGCACAGACAACAAGCGGCTGATAGCTGCACACTGTCATGTTGCGCCTTAAAAAGCAAGAATATATTTCCCAGGAGCATGGAAAGCAACCCTCTGAAAGTATTTTTTTACAACATGAAAAGCACCAAATCAGACCATATTCACAAATGTGGGTTAAATGTGGTCTGTACACATCACAGACGGTAGCAAATTGAAAACGTAAAAAAGGCAGGCTGCAAAGATAAAAGGACAGATTTCTGCTATGAAAAAAGAGGTGGCTTGGTCACACCATGGGTGTCCAATGTGGGTCCAGGAAGGCAAGAGTACGCCAGTTTTTCAGGATAACCAGAGGCTACGTAAATTAGTTACATGAAGATTTGCTGTACATAAATGTTTGAATGGAAATCCAGAACATCTGGCATGGATCCTGCCGTGGACACCAGCTGTTGATTGGCCAAGACCCTCCGAGCTCCACCCAGTCAGTAACTGAACTCGCATACAGACTTAATTTCCAATAAGAGAACAGAACTGTCTTTCTACAGCATATCTTCATTGAGATGCTCCTGCGCCAATTAAAAAGCTCTCTTTTAAAGCACTCTACTCTCCTGTGGAAGTAGGAGGTACGCCAAGCATGAATGTTGACCATAGATGAAAACTGCAGAGATACCACTTAGGAGCGATAAGGAAGGCTGAATTAATCCCCAACAATGATGCTGTGCAACAGACTCCCGGCAGAGACGGTACCTGTAGCCTCACTCAATCTCCACAGGCCGATAACCGTTTGCAGGCGTAGAACAGAAGGGCTCTCATGGTACCCATCCAGGGTACCAAGGTTTAATTCCTTCAGGTAATGGAGTAAATGACCTGAAGACACCTGGCTCTTCCTGTCTCACAAGGATGCAGCTGAGGTTCTGGGTCATAGTGGATAACAGAGGGCATAAGAATCTTCTTTCTTACTACACTCTACATAGTGCCTGGTGTCTGCTGAAACACTCCTGGGCGCACTTCTCTTTTAAACAAAGGTGCCATCTGTTACTAAGAATATATTTAGTAAATGCATACAGAGACAGGCCTTACGTTTGAAAAGACTGCATTAAAATTAGGTGTTTGTTACTTCTGGGTACAGAAAGGGCACGATTCTCAAAACACATGGAAAGCCCAGTCGAAGTAGGAGCGCCCCTACTTCTCTTGGCAATTCGAGCCGCTGCCCAAGGCCAAGTTGTAAGGATGTGTCGTCTAACCCCAGGCCTGGCAGTTTCTCTGTTCTGTAGGGTTATAGTGCATATACCATTAATTTTAAACCGTTTTTTTTTCCACGTGGAAATGTATTTCCCTCATGGGCAACCCCTTCCCCTACACCGCTGTTAAATAAGGAAGTGCTCCCCCTGAAAATAAAGCACACTTACTCCTGAATTTTCTACTAGTACCGTTGAGTATGTTTTGAGAGAGCAAATGCATAGTTAAGTATTGAAACAGACAAAGTGGCAATTTTTGGGATGTTCAGACACTTTCCGTTCCACATTGTCCAACACCTTACACATTAACCCATTGTCCTTGTATTCCTGGACCCTTCTGACAAATGGAACGCACAAAACAGCGTTCAAACAAGCTCACAAAATCAGAGTTCTTGTTTCTGTTCCCATTTTCGGTTAAAAGCCTCCTCCGTCCCCCCTACTAGACCCAGAAGGTTAGCTTCTCTTCCCGGTCAGATCTCGCCGCCCAAAACTAGAGGTCAGTCCCAGAAGCTAACAGTGTCCCTCCTCACCAAAAGTAGTTGGATTCCTACTGGGAAACAAACCGCACGTCGAAACACATCAAGAACATGGTAAAAGGATAAAATCAATCAATCAATCAATCAATCAGGGAATTGTAAGCGCGCTACTCACCCGTGAGGGTCTCAAGGCGCTGAGGGGGGGGGGAGGGGGAGGGTCCGCAGATCTGTTTAGCCGAAGAGCCTGGTCTTGAGGGTCTTCCTGAAGGTGTTCAGGGAGGGGGCGCGTCTGATGTCTGCCGGTAGCTCGTTCCAGGTCTTGGCTGCAATGTGAGAGAAGGATCTTCCGCCTGCTCTGGCTCTGTGGATGCGCGGGGTTTCGGCCAGTGCGAGGTTGGAAGATCGGAGGTTTCTTTTGGGTACGTGGAAGTTGATTCTGTCGTTGAGGTATTTGGGTCGGTTGTTGTGTAGGCATTTGTAGGCGTGAGTGAGGATTTTGAAAGTGACTCTTTTATCCACGGGGAGCCAGTGGAGACTTCGTAGGTGTTGGCTGATGTGTTCGTGTCGGGGGATGCCGAGGACGAGTCTGGCGGCGGTGTTCTGTACTGTCTGGAGTTTGCGGAGTAGGGACTTGTTGATGCCGGCGTAGAGTGCGTTTCCATAGTCCAGTCTGCTGGTGATGAGTGCGTGGGTGACTGTCTTCCTTGACTCAGGGGGATCCACTTGAAGGTCTTGCGGAGGATGCGGAGGGTGTTGGAGCAGCTGGAGGTGACGGCGTTGACCTGTCGGTTCATGGAGAGTGATGAGTCGAGTACAATGCCGAGGTTCTTGGCGTGGTCTGAGGGGGTAGGTGGGCTTCCAAGGGCGGTCGGCCACCAGGTGCTGTCCCATGCAGAAGGGGTGGTACCCGGGACGAGGACTTCTGTCTTCTCGGCATTGAGCTTCAGGCAGCTGTTGGTCATCCAGACTGCGACGTCTTGCATTCCTTTCTGGAAGTTGAGTTTGGCAGTGGTGGGGCCTTTGGTGAGGGAGAGGATGAGCTGGGTGTCGTCGGCGTAGGATACGATGTTGAGGCCGTGTTGTCGGACGATGGTTGCGAGGGGGGCCATGTAAATGTTGAAGAGGGTGGGGCTCAGTGATGAACCCTGTGGGACTCCGCAGGTGATTTTCGTGGGGTCGGAGAGGAGGGTGGGAGTCTGATCCTTTGGCTTCTTCCGGTGAGGAATGATCGGATCCAGTCCAGGGCTGTTCCTTGTATGCTCATGCGTCGTGTAGTCTGACGACTAGTGTGCGATGGGAGACGGTGTCGAAGGCCGCTGAGAGGTCGAGTAGGATGAGGGCTGCGGAGTGGCCTTGGTCCAGGAGGGTGCGGATGTCGTCTGTGGCGGCGAGTAGGGCGGTCTCTGTGCTGTGGTTGCTTCGGAATCCGGATTGGGACGGGTCGAGGATGGCGTTCTCTTCAATGAATCGTGTCAGTTTCCTGTTGACTGTTTTCTCTGCAACTTTGGCTGCGAAGGGGAGGAGCGAGATGGGCCGATAGTTCTTGAGGTCGGTGGGGTCAGCTGTGGGCTTCTTGAGCAGGGGTCTGACTTCTGCGCGCTTCCAGTCGTCTGGGAAGGTGCCTGCTTTGAAGGTGGTGTTGATGGTGCGTTGTAGTTTGGGTGCGTTGGTGGCCACGGCTCTGTGGTAGATGTGAGGGGGGCAGGGGTCGGTGGGGGCCCCCCCGAGTGGATGCTTTTCATGGTCGAGGCGGTGTCTTCGGCCATGATCGGTGTCCAGTTGGACATGGTGGGCTGGCTGGTGTTTCTGGGGGGCGGGGGGCCGACTGTGGCGCCTGGTGGATGGTCGATGAAGTTGTCGTAGAGGTTTTTGATCTTGAGGTGGAAATAGGTTCCAAGCTTGTCGCAGAGGTCTTGGGATGGGGTGATGTCTGTGGCTTCGCTGCGTGGGTTGGTGAATTCTTGAATGACACTGATAAGTCAACAAACAAGTCAAGAAACATACAACACACGAAGTGTAAAACACAACACACCATAGTCGGACCTACAGATAGATTTTGTGTGAACTTGTGTTATATCTACATTTGACTATGGAGATGCCTTTGAGTTGGCCATTCTCAAAAGTTGACGTGCTCCAAACTGGGCATCTGATCTGCCGTGACAACCAATATGAAACTCCACAGTCTAGGGGTTTGCCCTGTTGATCCCACCACAACCTGGGCATGCGGTATAGCATGCAAGAAATTGGTAAGAGGTGGGAACAAATAGGATTGTGACTCTGTCAGTGAAAATATCAATTAATCACTAGTACTGCATGTCACTATACAAAACATCATGTTTTTGACCTCAATCACAAGCAAAGACCGTCTATCTCATAGTTATGGGTGTGTATCATCAGACAAACATATGTCACATTAACAACATAACCAAACTTATTATTTCACACATCCTACAATGACATATAATCACAATACAGTACATATAAAACATATAAATGTACTTAGTTCACCTTCTGAATAGTTTATCTGTGTGGCTGCAATACTTATTAATCAGTAGCAGTCCATACAGGAGGTATTCCAGTCAGAATACACACAAGGGGGGACAGAAGGCCCTCAAAAACAAATCGTGTGTATCACAATCTTGAAATAGTTTAAAGTTATTGCACTTAATCAGACTCCACCAAATCCAAAAAGTCAACGCGTTTCAGCCAATCCATTCAGGCCTCTTCAGGACAAGGGAAGAAAAAAAAGAACCCGTAAAACAATATAATATACTTTTAGCATCCACACAGGGTGCCTAAAAGTAAGACACTGTACACCCTGGTGTTGCTTCTACTCACTAAACTCAATATGGGTAACTTCCACACCTCGAACACGAACCACAAACACTTTATACATAATCAAACGACCTTTCTAAAGTCTGTCATGGTAACAGAAACAGGGCGCTGCCACCATGAGGTTATGTTGTTAAAGTGCCATTTGTTTGTCTGATGATACACACCTGTAACTATGAGATGGCCTTTGCTTGTGATTGAAGTAAAAAAATGATGTTTTGTATAGTGGCATGCAGTACTAGTGATTAATTGATATATTCACTGGCCAGAGTCACGATTCTATTTGTTCCCACCTCTTACCAATTTCTGGTATGCGACAACCAATATGGTTCTCACTCCCTATCTTCTCACCTCATCTTCAAGCACACTTAAGACTAATTGTTCCAGGTAGAGGCAAAGCCATCTCAGGTTACTGATGTACTAAAGATTTCACCAATTTCACCAAAACAGGAGAAGACCCCTATCCAGAAACAAAGCATATCAGGGAACTTATTGCTCACCAATCTTTCATTTGGAGTGGAAATCCGATAACCGAATGCAAGCTCTGCCCTGCTGCCCCTATAACCAAAGAAATCAAAAGGCCCCGGCTCAAAAGAGGCCCGACCGGTGAGTACCGGCCTTAACATAGGACTGTTCAGCTGGTCAATAGCACTCCACAGGCTGTCTCTTGTGCCAACACTCTTTTGGTCCAGTCAGCCACTCATACATGTTTGGTTTGGCAAACTCACTAGTGAACTTGATCATGGCCTGTTGTATTTCACCGCACCTGGCCAAAGTCTACCTGCCATCGCTCACCATGTCTTACCTTACCATACCATACCTTACCTCCCCATCTGCATCTATAACCTATAAAACAGACAGATCATTTCTTAACCTCGCCTTCATTGGAAAACATGCCAGTGTAGGCCCCACAAATGCATTAATTCCTCCTGTGTGATCACCCTGACACTACCTGTGCTGCACTCTTTCCGGATAAAGAGCGCACTGGCTTCTGACAGTAAAGTTAGTTATTCCTGTGTCTGCTTGCCTTGTGTTGTTACCTTACCTCCGGGCACCAATGCTGCCCCTTCAACTGAGGTTTTACCCTCTGACTCTCAGCTCTGCATCGTTTCCTTTCTTCTATATTCCTCACTGTCTCCCTAACGGGAAGATTACCCTAGCCCTGTGTTTGAAGCATTACTAAGAAGTGAATTTCATTTTTGCAGAATGCTGACGTCTTGTAACTTGGTACCTCGACCTTTTGTTGCACAGCGCGCTGACACCTGGTAGAAGAGTGTTTTATAAATCACAAAATAAATGCCCAACATGTACTTTGCGCTTGTGTCTGCTTCCCATTTTTAAACTCTACATAAATAAATCATATTTCATAAATAAACCATACTCCTTCCAGATCACTACACCTGACCGAGTTCAGTGCATGAAGGTTCAAAAGAAAGTTTTTAATATCATAAGCATTCAACATTTTTGCTAGACATCAGCGTTTACGTTGCGCTGTACAAAAACACCCACCTGTCCAGTAGCATAAGCAAACACTTCTTACACAACCCAAGTCAAACACTGACTCTACAAACATGTGGAATGAGTTTCTTGTCATTAATGGTCAAAGGATCCCTCCAAACAGATGTTCAGGACACCCGAGGGAGGTAGACCAGAGCATTTTTCTAAAGGGTTTTAAATTGACAAGACATGTAAGAAAACAATATTGACTGGGACTTATTGACCAAGAACAAAAACGTTGTGCAACAGTGCAAATCCAAATGGATAACAGAAGAAATAACAAAATGGGAGATCTCCAAAGCACAAGTTTGTGTCTCTTTTCCGCAAAACAAGCCCCCGATATGTGCTGTTTGGGTCAATGACAGGAGGAGTGTAAAAACAATGTAGTATGTTACTCACTTTATTCATCTATCAATTTTAAAATTCTGTGAGCACTAAAAATGTCAAGGACGGTGTCCACCAACCAAGTTTTTGTCATGACACAGAGTGCCTCCTCGCTCACGACCAAAGGCCGCTCTGAGTACCTGCATTCAAATTTGGGTTTAGGGCATTTCAGAGCTTTGGTCCTCGCACTCCTATGGATCTACCTCTATTGTAGACTTGAAAAAGTTTGTTAACAGTGTGATGTTGCAAACTGAACATCCCTGGTTACACCTCAACAACTATAAACAGTTGAATACCTATGTCTGAGACGAGCAGTAAGATCCAGAATCAAGTCCCAAGTGGACCTTCACTTTAAAGGGATCCATCAATTAGCGCCTGTATTTTTTTGTACAAAAGTTTTACCTCGGCTGACTTCCTAGCATTAAAAAGTGTCCCTTAAATCAGGGGACAATTGACATCTTGGAAGAAAGGGGTTTTACAGCCGGGAACACCCAGCTTCATGAACCTGGCGGGGCAAAGGTCCCATGGGAAAACAGACAGTAGCTGCCGGGATTGCCTGTGAGTGGGTGGTGGCGCAAGGGGTCGCGGGGGGAGGGGATTCGTGGAGGGATCACAGGGAAATAAAAAAAACAATTACATTAAACTTACCTTTTCGCCGCTCCGGGTCCCGTGTCTTCTCGGCTCCTGCTCTCCTGCCTCCGACAGGAAGCAGGCAGCCAGGCTCCCTCCCCTAAGCCAATCACAATGCTGCAAGCAGCGTTGTGATTGATCGGGATGCCACCCAGCCAGGGGCTAATGGGGTGGCCATGTTCTCCATGCAGGCTGCATGGAGAAAGGGCAGAGTTCGCATGACTGGTTTGGGCGGCCCAAGAGGGCCGACCAAACAGTCTTTGCGCACTCAGGAGTGTACAAACCACTCCTTCCCTGCCTTGCTCAAAGAGCAGAGCAGCTCCGCCCACCCACCCGCCCGCAATGTGCAAAGGAAACATAAAATGGTAATAACTTTTAGTCATTACCATTTTATGTTTTGGCTATCTCGCACTGCGAGAAAGAAGTGGGGCGACGCTCCTCCGCCCTAGTGGAGGAGCCGATCCTGGAAACAGACGAACTGCAGGTCATGAAGGCTGCTGTGAGCTGGATCTGAATGAGGGGTTTAGAGATGTTGAAAGAAGTGGAAGGACTGGCTTCGACTTTAGGAGGCGGACGACAGGCAGGGATTGAATTCTTCTCTGCCTGAATTGTCCCTTGGATCTTGTTAGTCTTCTCTTAAAATTTTTATTAATTTATTTTTTTTTTTACCTATTTTTTATTTAATTGAAAAGCAGGTTTGTGCATATATGCATATACACCCCCCCCCCACGCACATACAGAGATTTAGATTCACACACAGACACACATATTTAAAATGTTATATTTGTTGGGGGAAAATCCCCTTAACTAACCCACATTTTTGTGCTTGTGTGCGGCAGTGATGTTGGGACCCCGATCCTCTTAGCTCCATCGGTGGCTTTCAACACTATCAACTAGAATATTCTGGTCACATCTATATATGAAGTATGATTTGGTGTCCAGCTCCTAAAATTGATTGAATCTTTTCTGACTGGGTGAGACAGACATCCACTGTTACCTCTTATTTATTCAACCACCAAACCACTGAACTGTTGCGTCCCCCATTTGGTTTAATTTAGCCGCTCTACTCCATTTGCATGGGGTCTGATTCTACTTATATTCAGATGACACGCAGTTGATATCCAGTCATTCTAACCCAATCAGAAATAGACTTGATACCCCCAATCCGAACAGCTTGGCAAGCTGCTTCGCCATCACCCTGTGGTGGGTGTCTGCCAAGTTTCATTAACAAAATCCCAACAATACCAAGATCCTGTCCAAGGCACATGCCACCATTGCCTGGCAACACATTTGTTGACCAGAATCTATGTGAACTGCTCCATCCTCTGAGAAAGATGTTTGTAACCTATAGATCCTTTTAAATTCCAAACTTGCACTTGGCTCACAGGTGGTGAATGTGTTACGCACCTGTTCTGATCAACTCATGGCCCTCAAAAGGATCCTTCCTTTCATGGACACCAATTATCATATGCAAGTTGCCAACACCCTAACTCAATCTAAGCTCGACTATGGAAATTCCATTTATCTAGGCCCAGAGAAGCTTCTCTGTCTCCTTCAAATGGTGCAAAATATGGCTGCTCTCCTTGAGTCAGGTGCTTCAATAGGGACAGAACCTTGCCAGAGCTAAGGTCCCTGCACAGGCTTTCAATAACAAGCATTGGCATAGCCAATAGGTCTCGCTTTTGGGACCTTATAACTATTTAGTTATGCAGCACAATATCCTTGGTGCAACAACATCAACTGTTGCTGATGTTGTTGCAACAAGGATATTGTGGTGCATAACTAAATAGTTATAAAGTCCCAAAAGCGAGACCTATTTTGGCTATGCCAATGCTCGTTTTTGGTAGGCAGAGGTCGATTAAGTGATTCGCCAAGAATCACAGGATGTTGAGCCAAAGCCCAGACTCGAACCTGGGTCGGCAGCTCTTGCCATTATGCAATTTCTTCTCCCCACTTGTAAGGTCTGTTGGTTCTGTGGAGAAAAGGGCTGGTCGAAGCTCCCTCCTGACAAGAGCCCCGGCACTTATTTTTACAAATTAACCACGGCTGCCATGTTTGGACGTTTCCGCAATGATTGTTAATGATGCCTTTCCCTCTTTCAGACTTCAGATCTCTGCTCTCACAAGCAATGCTGAGTGGTGCACGGCTTTCTCCGGATATTCCCGTAAAAGATATATGTTACTGGGTGTAGCCAGAGTACAGAGAATTGTCCATCAATGCCCCCAAAAGGTCAAATCTTAAGCGACTAGCATGAATGTTATGATTACACCCATTGATTGCTCTAATTAGTCAAATAAGTTACTTTTAGTCTGGTCCAGTGTTCCATTTGATGTGACATCGACCTACGACATTAATAAAACAGCGTCTTAAAAATGGATTATAACTCTACCACATGGAACTGTCCTTGCAGTCACCTAGCCGGTAAAAACATCTCTTAAAAGCATCAACTCTGTCTCAGTAGTCTCTAACCAACATCCACCTGATCTCCTAATAATCAGCCATCAAGGATTCCGCTCTCTAAAGGAGTACTCCCTTCAGTCAGCAGTTACACAGCAGTCACTAGACGAGAGCCTGAACTGGCAGCATTCACTCCCCGAGCCGTCACTTTGTTGATCAGCTAGTCCCACAACACTCACCAACAAAGGTCTCAATCGTAACTCTTTCGGTAGTTACTCTGTTAAGTTATGCTTACTCAATACCATCGTCTCATACCAGTCACTTTCCCGGCACTCACTAAGTTACTTGGCAGTCACTTTCCCCGTCTTGCACCATTCACTGTATAGGAAGACACTGTCTCTGTCGCCACTCAGGAACCTTTCGCCATTTCTCACACTGAGGATCTGTCGACAGTCACTCTCTTGTTAGTCACTCGCTCAGAACCCGACAGTCTCTCTTTAATGATGTCACTCTCTCAAAAGTATCTAACCCAGCCCGCTGGTCTCGTGTCGTATGTTGCTACGGTACCTCTCCTCCACGATGGTAGAGATCATTTGCTGGAGAGATACATCCACTTCCCCGTTCTCATCCTCCCGCAGCCCAATTATTATTACCTCCATAATGATCGAGCTGTCCTGGGTGACTCCAATTCCGGAACAGGGCCGTCAGTGAGACTGTCTTGCAGAGCGCGGTGTCGCGCTCACCAATAAAGTTAAAATAAAAAAATGAAAATGAGCGCGGTGTTCCTAAAGCAGGTGCCGCGCTCAGCATGCAATTTTATTTAAAAATATATATAAAAGCTGAGAGAAAGCGCGGTGTCCCTGAAGCGGACGCAGCGTTCATCTGAAAAATAATAAAATACAAAAAAAACATTGCCATTGTGTAACTTTTATGGTTAGAGCAGCATAGCGCTCAATGTGAAAAGCGGCCACCATTGTCCAGTCTGGGCGCTCTCCAAATGCAACAAGCAGCCGCCATTGTCCGGGCTGCGCACGTCGTCCTGCCTCCAGTAGGAAACAACAGAGGAGCGGAGGGGGGAGGAGGGAGCGCGGCAGCCTGCTCAGCTGACCAGACGCTCGTGCGTCATGGCCTTTTGCCGGCATGTGTTTACAATTATCGCGCCCGCGTCTGGGCACGATAATTGGAAACACATGTTTGCCGCGCGTACCCATCCCAAAAAGGCCAGCCACGACGCACGAGCGTTTTTGGGACTGTTTTTGAAACTCGCTTACTAGAAGTCTTCGCCTCTAAGCAGCGCTTGCGCGCTACTCGAGGCTCGACCTAAAAAGCAGTCTCTCTTTCAAAGCGCTCCCCAATGTCTACAAAGTCATGCTCCAGCACTTTCCCAATTTCTTAGCACCCAAGTTTGTTTTGTAATGTTCTAAGAGATCTCTATGTTTTGCCAATCGTTTCTTCCTTGATGCTCCCAGGGCTGTAACGCTTGGAGATTAAGCTTTCTCCATCGCAGCTGAGAAGCTTTGGAATTCCCTTCCTGAAATTTTGCATTTGGAAGGTAAATTTGCCACTTTCAGGAAATGCTTGAGAACCTGGCGTTTAACAATTAAGTTTCATCTCTCTCCTCTTGTCAGTTCTTTCTGATATAGGTTTCCTTTGGTATGTTTCCACTCAGTGCACTTCTTAGCGTTACAACTAAAATAACATGCTCACTTTTCAAGTCATCTTTGGTCACTTCACTGGCTTCCAGTGGAAAAACACATACTTTTCAAAAGTCTATGATCTATGAAAGGACATAGCTTAGTCAGTGAGGTTTAGGAAGTGTGAATCTGAAATTTCCCAAATGCAAAATCAGTGGTCTTCAGAGTGGAGGGATGAGATGACCATGGTTCGGGATGGACTGTTTCCATGAGGAGCAGGGTCAGAACTGATTTGCATTAGGTGGGCCTCTGCCTAGAGTGGCAAAGTGGGTGAAAAACGATGGGCTGGAATGCAACCCCAGGCGATTGGTTGCCACTTGGTTAGACTATTTACAAACATTCATCCCATCTCCTTTTTGTTGCATGATTGCCAGTAGTATGCCTGGAAACCAGCTTTCCAAGCCTACTACTGCCAATGCTTGTGAATCCCAAACAGTAGTAATTTTGCACCCATTCAAGGAGTAGTTCTATGGGCGCAGACTTACTCTTTTTTTTTTTTTTTAAATAAAACAGGCACTATACACATTTAGGTTTCCACTGCCAAAAAAATAAACAAGTTAAAAGCTCTTAGCAAAATGAGAACCACTAGAAAAACAGACCAAGCAAACATGACTCAGGGCCCCCAGAACTAACTACCAAGACAAGAATCCATCTGGAGGGTATCACATGCCAAACACCACCACTGAAGCTACACCCCTGCCCCTCCGTCTGGACATGATAGCTCACCCTGGGAACTCATGACTATGGTCACGTACTACACAAGGGCCTGGAGTACCTGTCCTGGGGTCACTCATTTTAAATGTATTCTCATTGCACGCACTCTTTTTCGTCTCTGCTACGAGAAGCCTTGATGATGGCACAGTTGTCAAATCAGTGCATTTGGGCAAGGTTCCCTGCATCTAATCCAAGCCTTGTACAAATCATTTCAAGTGAGTGATGGCCCCATGTACTAAGCCCAAGTTGCAGATTAATAGGGCGAGCTGAGCCAGAGCCACACAAAGGGTCTGACTTGGCTGTAAGCATCTTACAATTAGGCATGAAAACATTTGGCATGTATATCGTGCAACAATAAAACACTCATGACCCGTGATTAGCGTAAAAGGCCATTTATTAGGACACGGTTGCAACATATTAACTTTATTAAACAATAACATCAAGTTTGTAACTAAGGCACTATCCCCCATACTTCATGCGGCCACTCACATCTCACACCAAATTCCATTCAAGTAGAGAAGCAGGTATTGATTTTTCTTTCTCTCTCTTTACATCAAAGTTGAATATTTTGTCTTTTATTCTTGGTGCATGACAAGAAAATCCAACACAGATAGGGCAGACCCACCTTAGGGCCGGCAGACCCGACTCAAGGTCCCCATACCAATCTACCAAGCCAAGAATGCATTTATTTGGGGGGGGGGAGGGGGGTCACACTCCAAACACCCCCCTTGGAGCTACCCCCCAGATTTTATGTATTTGTTTCAAAGCCCTGCATGAACTCGACCAAGCTTTCATTAAGCAGCTCTTTATTTGGTAGTCCCCTCACCAAAGACCTGTACATTCATCTTTTACTTGCCTCCTTTCAGTTCCCAAGTTCAAGAAAGCATGTCAAAGGTGCAAATATTTTGCCTACCAGGTTGTGATCAAGTGGAACCCCATCCCCTACCATCTGAGATGTGAAACCCGTTTGATCGACTTTAGGAAACAGCTAAAAACATGGCTGCTTTTCCAGTAATTGCTCAATGCTTTCTTAGTTTGTGAGATCTTCCACATGCACCAGTAGCATAGCAAGGATGCCATGTTTCATGGTCCAACTAAGGAAAAAGGCCCCTTCGCCTGTTGTTAGGGGTAGTAAAATACAGCCATTATCAGGGTTCAATGGCCCCAGGCCAGTGCCACTGCACTTGCTGCACCGATGGTTGCTACACCCCTGACTGGCGCAAGCATAATTTTGGGTAATCAATCAATCAATCAATCACAGAATTTGTAGAGCGCACTACTTACCCGCGAGGGTCTCAAGGCGCTGGGGAGAAAAAAAGGGGGGGGTGCTGCTACTGGTCGAACAGCCAGGTCTTGAGTAGCCTCCTGAAGGTCAGCAGTTCTTGGGTCTGTCGTAGGCTTAGTGGAAGGGTGTTCCAGGTCTTGGCGGCGAGGTGTGAGAAGGATCTGCCGCCGGTGGTTGTTCTTCGAATGCGAGGGACGGTGGCGAGGGAGAGGTCGGCGGAGCGGAGCTGGCGGTTGGGGACGTAGAAGAAGGATCGTCTGTTGAGGTAGGCTGGGCCAGTCTTGTGGAGTGCCTTGTGTGCGTGGATGAGGAGTTTGAAGGAGATTCTCCTGTCGACGGGGAGCCAGTGCAGGTTCCTCAGGTGGGGGGTGATGTGGCTGTGGCGTGGTACGTCGAGGATCAGGCGTGCGGAGGCGTTTTGTAGGCGTTGCAGTCGCTTGATGAGCTTGGCCGGGGCTCCCGCGTAGAGGCCGTTCCCATAGTCAAGTCTGCTACTGACGAGGGCCTGGGTGACTGTTCTTCTTGTATCTGTCGGGATCCACCTGTAGATCTTGCGAAGCATGCAGAGGGTGTTGAAGCAGGAGGAGGAGACTGCGTTGACTTGCTTGGCCATGGAGAGCGTTGAGTCGAGGATGACTCCCAGGTTGCGTGCGTGGTCGGTGGGTGTCGGGGCTGCTCCCAGTGTCGTTGGCCACCAGGAGTCATCCCAGGCTGAGGGGTTGGAGCTGAGGATGAGGACCTCTGTCTTGTCCGTGTTCAGCTTTAGTCGGCTGATCTTCATCCAATCGGCGACGGCCTTCATTCCTTCATGGAGGTTGGATTTGGCGGCGAGGGGGTCCTTGGTGAGGGAGAGGATCAGTTGAGTGTCGTCGGCGTAGGAGATTATGTTGAGGTCGTGCTGTCTGGCGATGCGTGCGAGCGGGGCCATATAGATGTTGAACATTGTTGGGCTGAGGGAAGATCCCTGGGGTACGCCGCAGATTATCTCGGAGGCTTCGGATCGGAAAGGTGGGAGGCGGACTCTCTGGGTTCTGCCGTCGAGGAAGGAGGTGGCCCATTCCAGGGCCTTGTCTCGGATCCCTGCGTCGTGGAGGCGTGCGCGTAGAGTGCGGTGGCAGACAGTGTCGAAGGCGGCGGAGAGGTCCAGCAGGATGAGGGCTGCGGTCTCACGGTTGTCCAGCAGGGTCCTGATGTCGTCGGTGGCGGCGATGAGGGCAGTCTCAGTGCTGTGGTTGCTGCGGAACCCTGATTGGGATGGGTCCAGGATGCTGTTTTCTTCGAGGTATCGGGTTAGCTGTTTGTTGACGATCTTCTCGATGACCTTGGCTGGGAACGGAAGTAGGGAGATGGGCCGGAAGTTCTTGAGGTCTCTCGGGTCCGCCTTGGGTTTTTTGAGTAGGGCGTTGATCTCTGCGTGTTTCCAGCTCTCTGGGAAGGTCGCGGTCTCGAAGGAGAGATTGATAACGTTGCACAGGTGGGGTGCGATGGAACTGCTGGCTTTGTTGAAGATGTGGTGCGGGAAAGGGTCTGACGGGGAGCCGGATTGTATTGTGCTCATGGTCTTGATGGTGTCATCGATGTTCACGCTGGCCCAGGCTGGCAAGGGGTCGTGGTCGATGGTGTGCGGCGGGTCTGGTGCATCGATCTTAGTTGGGGCTGTCTGGGTGTTGAAGCTGTCGTGGATGTCGGCGATCTTGCGGTGGAAGAAGGTGGCGAGGGAATCGCACAGGGCTTGCGACGGCGGGATGTCGTTGGTGTTGGAGCTGGGGTTGGAGAGTTCCTTCACGATGTTGAAGAGCTCCTTGCTGTTGTGTGCGTTGTTGTCGAGGCGGTCTTTGAAGGAGATTCTCTTGGTGGACCTGATGAGGTGGTGGTGGTTACGGATGGCGTCTTTGTGGGCTGCGTGGCTGTCCGGTGTCTTATCACTGTGCCATTTCTTCTCTAGTTTCCGGCAGGTACGCTTGGAAGCTAGGAGTTCCGGGGTGAACCAGCTGGCTCTTTTGGTGGTGTCACTGTAGGTGAGTTTTTCAGCGGGGCGAGGGTGTTGGCACAGTCGTCTATCCATCGTCTGAGGTTGCAGGCAGCGTCGTCAGTGTTGGATGGGTCGGAGGGAGGGCTGAGAGCGAGGTTTGCCCGTAGTTGGTCTTCGGTGACTTTGCTCCAGCAGCGGCGTGGGATCTGTTGGGTGCGGTGGTGGGTTTCTGGAAGGTGAAGTGGATGCAGCGGTGGTCGGTCCAGAGGAGTTCCGTGGTGTGGCTGAAGGAGACGTGGGAGCTTGAGGAGAAGACGGGGTCGAGCGTGTGGCCGGCGGAATGGGTCGGTGTTGTGACGAGCTGTCTCAGTCCGAGGTTGGCGAGGTTGTCGATCAGGGTGGTGGAGTTGCTGTCGTTGTTGTTCTCCAGGTGAAAGTTCAGGTCTCCGAGGAGAATGTAGTCGGTAGAGGTCAGGGTGTGCGTGCGTGCTGATGAAGTCGACGATGGAGTCGCTGAACTGGGGTCGGGGCCCAGGGGGTCTGTAGACAAGGGTGCCTCTAAGGGTGGTGTTGGGGTCCATGTGGATCTGGAAGTGCATGTGTTCGGCGGTGCAGAGAAAGTCGTCGGTGCTGGTCGAGACCCTGATGGAGTTCTTGTGGACGATGGCGATTCCTCCTCCTACTCCATTGATGCGGTCTCTGCGGGTGATCTTATAGCCGTCTGGATGGCTATGGCGATGTCGGGTGCGGAGGAGTCGTTCATCCAGGTCTCTGTCAGGAAGGCGACGTCTGGTGATGATGTGTCGAGCAGGTCCCAGAGCTCGACGGCGTGTTTGCGTGCGGAGCGGGTGTTCAGTAGGATGCATCGGAGGTGGTTGAGGTCCTTCTTGGCGGGCGCTTCGGTGGCTCTGAGGCTGGTGTAGCTGCAGTTCCGGCAGGTGAAGGGACCATGAGTGCGTTTCGGGGCGGCCTTGAAGCAGTTGTGTGTCCGTCCGGGGTTGAGAGCGTGGAGTGTGGTGGCATCGTAAAGGCGTCGGTCCTCGAGGCTGGAGCGGGGGGTGTACGGCCCAGGGGTACTGGCACTGGGCGCGGTCCGGGCGCAGACGGGCTTGCCTTAGGCGCGTCTTCGGCGCGCCAGCGGCCGCCATATATGGGGAGGTGGGAGGGAGGAGCAGCTGGGAGGCGGGAGGCAGGGGCAGCGAATGGGCAGTCAGGGGGGCGGGGCCGCAGGGGACGCAGCGGCGGGAGTGGAGAGAGGCAACGAGGGGTACAGAAGGCAAAATTGGGCACAGAAAATTGGGGCACGAGGGGAAACAGAAGGCAAAATTGGGCACAGAAAATGGGGGCAACGAGGGGAAACAGAAGGCAAAATTGGGCACAGAAAATGGTGGCACGAGGGGAAACAGAAGGCAAATTTGGGCACAGAAAATGGGGGCACGAGGGGAAACAGAAGGCAAAATTGGGCACAGAAAATGGGGGCACGAGGGGAAACAGAAGGCAAAATTGGGCACAGAAAAATGGGGGCAACGAGGGGAGACAGAAGGCAAAACGGGCACCGAGGCAACAAGCAGAGGGGCGAGCTTACCAGCAGCAGCAGCGGGCAGGACAACACAGGCGGAGCTGTGTGGCGGGGGAGCGACCTACCTGGCAAGGTCAAGGGTCGCTCTCCTCACCGCCCAGCGGCCGCCATATATGGGGAGGTGGGAGGGAGGAGCAGCTGGGCGGCGGGAGGCAGGGGCAGCGAATGGGCAGTCAGGGGGGCGGGGCCGCAGGGGACGCAGTGGCGGGAGTGGAGAGAGGCAACGAGGGGTACAGAAGGCAAAATTGGGCACAGAAAATGGGGGCAACGAGGGGAAACAGAAGGCAAAATTAGGCACAGAAAATGGGGGCACGAGGGGAAACAGAAGGCAAAATTGGGCACAGAAAATGGGGGCAACGAGGGGAAACAGAAGGCAAAATTGGGCACAGAAAATGGGGGCACGAGGGGAAAAAGAAGGCAAATTTGGGCACAGAAAATGGGGGCACGAGGGGAAACAGAAGGCAAAATTGGGCACAGAAAATGGGGGCAACGAGGGGAAACAGAAGGCAAAATTGGGCACAGAAAATGGGGGCACGAGGGGAAACAGAAGGCAAATTTGGGCACAGAAAATGGGGGCACGAGGGGAAACAGAAGGCAAAATTGGGCACAGAAAATGGGGGCACGAGGGGAAACAGAAGGCAAAATTGGGCACAGAAAAATGGGGGCAACGAGGGGAGACAGAAGGCAAAACGGGCACCGAGGCAACAAGCAGAGGGGGGAGCTTACCAGCAGCAGCAGTGGGCAGGACAACACAGGCGGAGCTGTGTGGCGGGGGAGCGACCTACCTGGCAAGGTCAAGGGTCGCTCTCCTCACCGCGCAGCGGCCGCCATATATGGGGAGGTGGAAGGGAGGAGCAGCTGGGAGGCAGGGGCAGCGAATGGGCAGTCAGGGGGGCGGGGCCGCAGGGGACGCAGCGGCGGTAGTGGAGAGAGGCAACAAGGGGTACAGAAGGCAAAATTGGGCACAGAAAATGGGGGCACGAGGGGAAACAGAAGGCAAAATTGGGCACAGAAAATGGGGGAAACAGAAGGCAAAATTGGGCACAGAAAATGGGGGCACGAGGGGAAACAGAAGGCAAATTTGGGCACAGAAAATGGGGGCACGAGGGGAAACAGAAGGCAAAATTGGGCACAGAAAATGGGGGCACGAGGGGAAACAGAAGGCAAAATTGGGCACAGAAAAATGGGGGCAACGAGGGGAGACAGAAGGCAAAACGGGCACCGAGGCAACAAGCAGAGGGGGAGCTTACCAGCAGCAGCAGTGGGCAGGACAACACAGGCGGAGCTGTGTGGCGGGGGAGCGACCTACCTGGCAAGGTCAAGGGTCGCTCTCCTCACCGCGCAGCGGCCGCCATATATGGGGAGGTGGGAGGGAGGAGCAGCTGGGAGGCAGGGGCAGCGAATGGGCAGTCAGGGGGGCGGGGCCGCAGGGGACGCAGCGGCGGTAGTGGAGAGAGGCAACAAGGGGTACAGAAGGCAAAATTGGGCACAGAAAATGGGGGCACGAGGGGAAACAGAAGGCAAAATTGGGCACAGAAAATGGGGGCACGAGGGGAAACAGAAGGCTAATTTGGGCACAGAAAATGGGGGCACGAGGGGAAACAGAAGGCAAAATTGGGCACAGAAAATGGGGGCACGAGGGGAAACAGAAGGCAAAATTGGGCACACAAAAATGGGGGCAACGAGGGGAGACAGAAGGCAAAAAGGGCACCGAGGCAACAAGCAGAGGGGCGAGCTTACCAGCAGCAGCAGCGGGCAGGACAACACAGGCGGAGCTGTGTGGCGGGGGAGCGACCCACCTGGCAAGGTCAAGGGTAATCGCTGCACAAGTTTAAGAGATAAACAACAGAAGGACATGGACGACTAGTGCTGCGAAGACAGAGGTAAGTGTGGAGGACAGGGTGGGAAAGAAAGTGGACAGCTTTGTATTTAATGGGCCGCAGGAGAGAGAAAAGGAAATGTACAGGGCAAACGAAAATGTGTGCCCTCCTCCTCCCGTGGTCTATCATGTCAAAGGACCAATCCGCTGGCTTAATTCTGGTGTGGATGGAGTACTCGCGTGCAGCTTTTGGAGCGTTCCATGAGGGTTTCATGGAAGCTTCATGAATATCAAATGTCGGAAATCCAATCTACTCCAAACCGGGAGACCGCGCCAGACGTTCCACACTCTTCGCGTTTTGTAGACCGTCTGGTACCCGAGAGTAACCTATAGATGTACAAATTTCAAAAAAAGGTACCAAGACCTGGTGTGTCTTGTGACTCATTCACGGCACTTACAAAACAAGAAAAATGAAAAATACATTTGATGGAGACTTGAAAAGCTCTTTATGGGAAAGTGTTCGTCATTTGCTAAAAATGTACTATGCATCTCCTGTGCGTGATGAGTGGCAGTGTCGGCTTGTTGAGCACAGTGCGCTCCGCAGGCGCCGGAGTGGCCAGAAAAGAACAGATTACAATGGACTTTGCCCTTCGAGAACAGAAGGCCCCGTTCAGAAAGCCACAGAAAGCTGGCATTGTCCGAGCCACCCTGCCTGGCAAGTGCGGGGCCAGGAAGTGCTTCTGAGGGGGAAGTCGGTCGCTCGCAACAATGCCTGTCTATTTAATAAAATCACAAAGCTTCCCCTCTGCAGTCATGGTTGGGAGGCTAGATGCCTGCGCGCCTGGCTGGGGGTTACAGAGCCTTTCGGTGGCAGGGCACCGGTTTGAACTGGGCCATGGTCTGCATGATCAAAGGCAAACTGGGGACTTGTTCGGTCGCCCATGCTGCTCTCGGAGTTTGTTTAAATCGCATACAATTATGTGCGACATCATAATTGGCCACGCTCAACAGAGAGGCCAAGAAGTGGATGAGCACAGAATCCGAAAGATTCGAGTAAAGCCAGTGATGCTCAGCGTGGGGAAGGTTGCTCAGCCAAGAGTGACTTTTTTTCCCGGTCCCACTGAACAAGCTGAGTGACTGTACACACCACCGACCATGTATGCCCCCACAATATAGAATGTAGACATCTCCTTATCGATACGTGCACGCTGAGGTCGAGACAGTGCCCTGCATGGACAGAGTCACGCCAGAAGTCCAGTTCTGACCCATCGGGGGGGGGGGTAAAGAATGACTGAAGTCGGAGCAGAACGCCTTCACGGAGAGGGACTTGTTCACACACAAAGCTTGTTGGGGACCCAGGAGAGCAGATGGAACAATTAATGTCACACCAGCCTGGACCACTGACAGCAGCGGGCCAGAAACATACCTCTTCCAGCAGGGCTCAGGAGTGAGGTGCATTTCCATCAGCCATCCCAGGATTACAGAAATGTACCCACCTTGGTGACACCAAGATTAAAAAAAAAACACAGCCGCACCTTGATGTGAGCCAATGGGGGGCCTGAGTGAGTGTGGAACATGTATGTAGTGCATTCCACAAGCCCTCCTGGTGGTTGGTTCAGCACGACCGTCACCATTACATCTGTTTAGGGAGTTTGGAATCAAAAGAAGATTTTGGTGCTCTGACATCTCCTAGTGTTAGGTACTAGGGGACTGTGGCAAGTACAGAGTAGAGGAGTCCTGCTGTGTGCGCACATGCAAACCTGAGGACCACCAAGAGGCCAGTGTATGCCATGAGACATGCCCACAGTGCAACTAAAAAATGCACAAGCAAGAAAGGTGCAATATGGCTGGGTGATGCACAAAACAGGAGTAATTATGTCTTACTTCTACAAATTCAGAGGTGATTCGCACCAGTCAGGAGTAAAATACAATAGGCACAGAAAAGGCTTTGAGAGCAAGATTTATAATAAAAGAACCAGTGTCAGATCCTCAGGCCACCAGGTTCTTGGGGTTTAGGGCCCAGGGCTGATCTAACAGATGTGTCCCAGACACTTTGAGGTCCAGGCTACCCCCCCTTTCAGACTGGCAATTTGGAGACCAAGGAAGTGGAAAGATTTATTGCTGGAGAGGCGAAGGGATCTGTAAACCAGATCTCTCAGCTCTTTCCCCCCCCATGTGCATGCAGTAAAATGTGTTATTTATTAATTCAATAGCAATTTCTCCGGCTCTACTTCTCAGGTGCAACCTTCTTCCTTCTGCCAAAAAATACCATTGATATGGCTATTTTAAGAGTCCACAAATGTTAAATGGAGACATTTCTCTCTAAAAAGCTGTATTCAAACAGCTACTTCTGATACCCAGATTTCAACTGAAGAGCTGCGCATTAAGCCAGACTCCACGCTTAAGCCTCTACGATGCAGGGTGTCAGCTACTAGGTTACTACAGCCAGTGCAGGGTTTACGAAGACCTTTTAATTTTACTAAAATAATCTATAGAATATACAAATTCAAGGGCCTCTTAGTCACCACTCTTCAACCATTTGTCTCTAATTGTGTCAGTCACCTTTTTCTTCCACACACTAGAGCGCACAGCATGGGGCAGTGGGGCAGCCCACTTCAGCCATTGGTTAACTTCACAGCGAGTGATGGCATTCTGCACTCTCACAATGAGCACATCCACACACAATGCCGTCCCCGTCAGTGCCAGGGACTAATATGGCGATATGTGCATGTAGAGAACACATTTTTTTTTTCCTTTTAGGCCCCCCCCCTTTTTTTTTTTAAAGATTACTGAGGGCCCAGGAGTTTGCTCAATGATAAAGTTTTGTAAAAACCAAGACGAAACAAAACAAGCATTGATAAACCCAAAAGAGTGTCAGCCAGCACATACCTAAAGCCTTTCCCCATGCTTGTGCAGAGGGAAGGCCTGCCCCTCCCCTTAAATACTATCTAGAGTTTGCTCAAGGTGGACAGTGGCTCTATGACCATAGAGTGCCAGAAGGAATGGATAGCCCAATCCTTAGATACTGGTTTCCCATACCATATAATTTCATTTATATGGAATGACAACTGCATGCTACTGAGGAGCCCCATGATCTGTGGCTATTGAAAACTGCTTCTGTTGCTAAAGAAACTACCATTTTAGTTCCCCTATTCTGAGCTCCTGATTGGAGTCGGGGAGCTAGGAAGTGCGTTCTACTGAGAATGTTTGCATACGGAGAACTTCTGCTTTTTTACTTTATTCTGGCGTGAAATAAATCAATCAATCAATCGGGAGTTTGTAAAGCGCGGCTACTCACCCGTGAGGGTCTCAAGGCGCTGAGGGGATAATGGGGGTGCTGCTCATCCTCCAACAAAAAGTTTGTATATGTGTTTGTGAGGCAAGGGTTGTCACAAGGACAGTATCTTTTTCAGTGCACACTAAAGTGATGCAAGTTCTCCATCACTCTCTTCCATCCTGTTTACTTCCTCGACACATCATTGACATGGAGATGACATTCTTAAAGCAAAAGAGGCGCATCGCAGAGAGGAGCCCTCAGCAACGCAAAACGTGTCTGTGTTTGTTGAACATCTTTGAATGCTGGACGGAATGACCAACATCGTTGCACCCTCCTGATCTTTCGCCAATAAACAGCAGAAGACAAACTAATGAAACATGGAGCTTCGCACTGCCCAGCCATAGGCCCAGAAACCCTCACGGCGTGATAACGTTTAGGTGAAAATTATTTTAACTACAAATTGTTGCTTATAAAAACTATAAGGGTGGTACAGATTTGTGATAGGGAATATACTGAACTCTAGTGCTTTCATGACAGAT
This sequence comes from Calotriton arnoldi, assembly GCA_963921515.1. NCBI lineage: Eukaryota > Metazoa > Chordata > Amphibia > Caudata > Salamandridae > Calotriton > Calotriton arnoldi. The sequence goes on from CAWUFW010004716.1 coordinate 900,301, forward strand.
GATGCCCAAGACAGGCTTCCATCTCCTGCCTCTCAGCGAGGATTCCAAGATCCGGGGGTGACCGGATACCACAACCCTCCCCCCCCTCCCCGAATGAGAAGACAAAAATCTAAACTTAGCTGAGTCTGGTACAACTCAAAACAGCTCTAGTACAAGCCTTGTGCTCCTGGGCAAATTATTTACACCCCACCCCTTGCAAAGTGCTGCGAGGCGGCAGAAGCGCTGCATTAGTGAAAAACACAAATTAACTAACTCTTTACAAGAACATTCACACACAACCAGGATCTCACCTGCGTGTCCTGCTGGTACTCCTGGCCCGGCTGCTTGCACCGAGGCTTGTTCTGGTCTTCTAGGCGCAGGTGGTGGGCATGTTGTCCTTCCATGGTAACATGCCAATCAACGGATGCCCTGGGACAATCCTGAAACCAGAGGAAGGCGAATAATCAATGGAACGTCTCGTGGATCGAGCACGAGGCTGCTTACGTCACGTGCGATTACTGCTGATCAACGCGGAAGCCAGACGGACTCATAATCACACTAAACGCTTCTCTCGTCAACATTTTATTAGTTCGCAGCAGCCCATAACTGTAAATATTTACTAGCAGTCAATTAGAACATTGACTTCTTAGAAATTCGAAGTCAATTACTTTTTTGATTTGCTGGTTAGGATGCTTAGCAGGATGCGGGAGAATGTTAACTGTTGTGGTCAAAGCGCCAAGTTTAATAGGGAAAGAAGCGAAACTTAATTACCTCCAATTCAACGCAATCATTAAAAATAGTCATGCAAAAACTATAAAATACCCGACCAATATAAATTCCGAATGTACATCTCGATTTTGCATTTAATAAATAATCAAGGAACCCAAATTAAGGCAATAAAAACAAAGTATATATATATATTTCGACAATTTGTTGAGATGCATCAGATTCACTTAAGAATGACTTCTTACACCATTTATTAGTTGTACAGAACAATACATTTTAGGTTACATGAAAGAGAAAACATTCGATATCCCACACAGCTGTTCTGGAATTTGAATTTGTAAGCTACATAACTCATTAAACTCGTTGACTGACCATGGACATGCGTCTTCGCAAATATTTGCACAGATCTATGGGAACAATGCATGGGACACTTCTCTTGAATGAATAGATCTATGTATCTATATCTTCATATCTATATCTATATATTTCTTGACAGTTGTGGCCCACTTCCCCTGTTGGTGAACCCAGGCAAGTACAGCTGTAGTGCACTAAATTCTTTTTATATTACTTTTTCCAGGCGGTTGATACGCTATATGGGTCTGCTGGACCGAGGAGGGGTCCAGGTTTCTCGCGTCCAGCACAGGAATCACAAACCCAGCATAAAAAATATTTTTTTAAACATTTGTTTCAAATTTGGGGGTGGTCCTTTGGGGTTCCCCAAATTGGCCTGGGTGCTTCCTGCACCATGTTGGGCAATGGCAGCTACAAGAGAATGTTTCTATGTTGGCCAGCCAATCAGAGCACAGCAGATTTGTGAATCTGCAGCCACATTAACAAATCCACAATGGACAACGACCGAAAAAGTTCCGTTATATAATTGGCTAGCTTTTTTTTTCTTGTAAGTTTGATTTGCGAATCTTCCATGAAGTAGTTAATCCATGACGGATCTGCAAATAACTGGTTCAGATATATCTAGCTTTTAACCCTTTCAAGCCCACCCCAAAACATTTTCAAACATTAATGTCTTAAAAACTAATGAACAGATTTACATCAAATCAAGCAAAGATACACCCTTGAGTATGGTTTCTATATCATTGAACAAAAGAATCCTATGGGATTACATTTGGGAAATGCCACATTTTTGACTCCCAAACCACATTTTTTTGATCCCTGCTTGACAAATTTGCATGAAACTTATCATGGCAAACCCAAATCCGATTAACTTTTTTATTGGAAAGTTTTGTCCTCATGACTATTAGGAAAGCTGTTTCCATGTGCTAAGCCGCTTTAACATGCAATCTGTGAAGCAGTAAACAGTGTTTTTCTCATATCAGTTGTTCTGTAGTGTGGTAATATATAATTTGACCTTTGCACTGTAGTAATAAATGTGTGTTTATTAGTACAGTTGCTCTAAATAACGTGAGTGTGGGCCACATTTAATTTTACTACCATGGCATAAATACACATCAGTGAAAAAACAATAAAAACGTAAGGTTTCATAAAATATTAACATGTTTTAAAAAATAGAAATTTCCTTAAAAACAGAGTTAAAGTGAAGTTATGGTTACTAAACGAAACAGAAAGCTCCTTGAAAATGCCAGGTTATAGTTAGCTAGCCAAAGTTAACTTGTGCCCATGTCATGCAAACCATAACTTGCACCCTAAATGCAATGCTCATGACCTCACCAATAAGGTGACAGATGACATCACAAATTGCATCATGGTTGTCATTAATAATAATAATAATAATAATAATAACGACTCTTATAAAGCGCATGGTTACACTAAAAAAGTGTGTCCCCGCGCTGAGCATAACTCTACATGGAGAGGGAACAGAGAAGACCTATGCCTGGAACAGCCATGTTTTCAGTTTTTTTCGAAAAGAACTTCGGAATATTCCGAACGGAGGGAAAGGGGGAGAGCATTCCAGTTCTTCGCTGCCAGATAGCTAAATGACCGAGCCCCCACTCTGACTTTGTGAATTTTAGGAACTTTAACCAGTTGGGTCCCGGCTGATCTGAGCTGACGAGAGGGGGTGTACGGGGAGAGAAGGCCATGCAGGTATTGTGGGCCTTTCCCTGTAAGCTCCGGTGGCTAATGCATAAAGCTTTAAAAAGGACTCTCTTCCCAACCGGTAGCCAATGCAGGTCGTCAAGAGCCTTCCCCATAGAAGCTCTCCTGGGTAATTTCAGAACCAGGCGGGCTGCCGCGTTCTGGATGCATTGCAACCTGTGCAGGCATCTTTTTGTTACCCCTAGGTAAAGAACATTTCCATAGTCCAGCTGCGATGTTACTAAGGCACGGACCAGGGTTTTCCTAGCAGGAGTGGGAAGCACATACAGAGTTTTTCGCAGCCTCTTCAAAATGCCGAAACACTTCCCTGCCACCTTCCGGGTCTGGGCCTCAAAGGATAGATTAGAATCAAGCCATATTCCTAGGTTTTTCACCCGTTTGCTCGAGGTGGGTGTGGGGCCTGAAGTCTGGGCCACCATGCCGAGGACCAAATGCAGGGGGTATTCCCCACCACTAGGATCTCCGTTTTGCTGCCATTTAGTTTAAGGCAGTTGTTTGACATCCAGGAGGCCAAGTCCTTCAAGCACGAGGAGAACTTAGCGGCTGCTCCGTCAGAGGTGTGGGACAATGACACCACCAGTTGCGTGTCATCTGCATATGACACAATGGTGATGCCATGTCGTTCCACAATCTCAGCCAGGGGTGCGACATATAGATTAAAAAGGGTGGGGCTCAGGACGGAGCCCTGTGGGACCCCTTGAGGCAGAGCAATGCTTTTAGAAATGTGAGGACGCTGTGCCACCTTGAAGCTCCTGTCCTGCAGGAAGGAGGTCATCCATTTTAGTGCGACATTATCCAACCCTCCTGCTCTCAGACGTTGCAGGAGTAGAGGGTGGGAGACCATATCAAAGGCCGCACTTAGGTCCAACAGGACCAAGGCCACGGTCTGACCCTCATCCGCGTGCCTACGGATGGACTCGGTAGCAAAGAGTAATGGTGACTCTGTAGAATATGTCGCTCTGCAACCCGATTGTGGGGATGAAGCAAATTGTGCTGGTTCATATGAGCAGTAGATGTAAGTTAACTACTTTTTCTGCAATCTTAGAAAAGTAAGGCAGTAGTGAAATCGGGAGCAGGTTTTCCGACTGGCAGGGGTCAGCTCCAGGCTTTTTCAGTAAAGGGAGGACGATTGCCTGTTTCCAGGATTTAGGAACCACAACCTCAGAGAAGGAAAGCTCAAGGAGTCGACGTATATATGGCAGTAAGGTCTCCAGGCCTGCTCTCATGATCTTCGGTGACGTAGGATCGGTAGGAGAGCCAGATTTAATACTAGAGGCTATCGCTGTGAGGTCAGCAAGTGAGGGTGGGTCAAATTTAGAAAGGCCGTTTGTCACATCATCCCCCGTGGTACATTCAGCCTGGCAGCTCCTCCCAGCCCGAGCCTCCGCCGGGAAAGTCTCGTATATTTTAGCTACCTTTTCCGCAAAAAAGTCTGCAATTCTGTTGCACGACTCCGCTGAATTTGTCATCGGAGCCTCTGTTCTCGCCAGTGAGGATAAATCTTTAAAAATGGCGAATAATTCTTTAGTAGAGCTCTCTGCCTGCTCTATTCTATCCTTGTAATAGGCCGCACAAGTTTTTTTGATGAGAGAGTGATAATGCCTTAACTTCAGTTTATACGAAGTCTTATTAGCCTCTGAGAAATCAGTCCTCCATATGCGCTCCAGGCGCTTACAAGCCTTTTTTTCTGATCTTAGCATTTCATTGAACCATGGTGCGGATTTGGTTCGCCTACACGGGGCGCTGTTGGTCCAGGGTGCCACCGTGTCCAAGGCTTCCTTAACCCACTTATCCATGGAGCTACATGCCACATTTATATCTTCTCCTAGAGAAGGGTAGTTCTGCTGCAGGGCAAGTGTAAAGTTTTCCGGGGTAAATCTAGACCATCTTCTATGTGGAGTTCCTGGTTCTTTAGAGGCTGGAGGGGAAGTATTAGCTAGCGGGATAGAGAAAGCAACCAGGTGTTGGTCAGACCATGGGACTGCCCTCGGGGGTTCAATTGCCAACTCTGCACAGTTAATAAAAACAGGGTCAAGTATATGCCCTTGTTGGTGAGTAGGGAGGGTAGATTTCAGAGTTAACTGCATCGCAACCAGTTCCTGCCGTTGAGATTGAGGTTCCTTCTTAGTTAGCTCATCAAAATGCAAGTTAAAGTCACCTAGGACTATCATCTTCTTATATCGTATTGCAGGTTGAATCAATTGCTCCACTAAGCTAGCCGTGAAGTTGGTGGCCGGACCGGGCGGTCTGTAGACCAGGAAGCCCTTCACAATTTGATTACCCGCTGCTGTGATCGAAAAAAAGGCTGCTTCACAGCTCTCTATATTGGCCATGTCAAAAGTGCAGTGTAGCGAAAATTTATAGATCAAGGCTATACCTCCCCCGCGTTTGGTCTGGTGACCCAATCTAAGGATACCATAATCCTGAGGGAGGGCTTCCTCCCTCAGGATTAAAACATATTAAACATATCAGTTTAATATGTTTTTTTTGTTAGGGCATGTGTTATCCTTTATGATGTTGTGTTGTTAAATCTTGGTGTTTAGTAGTGTAAATACTTTCATGTTAAGCGCATGTTTTTGGCCTTACGCACAACCTCCCTGGCACTCAACTCTGGCTGCACATTGCCTTTGTCTGTCACTACTATTGAACTCACTTAAATGCCTGACACATTTTTTATTTGTAAGCTCACTAAACTGCAAAGGGTACCACTGGATGGGGATCACAAAATCATTCACTCTTTGGGACCCCACAGGCCCAACCCGTAGACAATCAACAGCTTCCAAATTGTTGCAGAGAAGGGAGTGGGGAAGGGCACAGACTGAAGACTAGAGAAGGGGAAATAGGGCTCTTCACAGGCCTTTTCTTCCAACTGCTACATTCATAACCCTGAGAACAGGGTGGTTCATGGCTACTAAAAGGCAAGCCAGGGCTTGCAGCCGCTACCTCTGGCTATCCCACACTGACATTCATTCTGCAAGCTATAGGCTCCGAATAGGTACCTCAGGACCATTTTCAATAATTTTGCCTGCTGTTCCTATAGGGGATTTGATTTTTAACTTCTTTTGACACTGCATAATGAGTATTGACTTTAAATAGTGTTTGTTTAGCCAGGAAGCGGATGCCACTGAAAAAGCCTAGGGTGAGGTCGTCCTGCTCATGAAATACCTAGAGTTTAGATCAAGAATATATTGCTATCTAAGATCTATGACAACCATTGTAGGTATCTACACAAGTAATTGTGGTGGGTGTTGCTGTATTTAAGAAGCATCCAGAATCCTGAAAGACATAACACAGAAACATTGTAAAAACAAGAGGTTTTCGAAGATTCTTGCCAGGGTCTTCTTACAAGTGATTGGCTTATTTTCCTCAAGCAACATTCACTTTATGGCTTTCAAAATACTGCTGAATATGTGACAGATGGAATAAAAGGGAAATCAGTTAGGAAGGAAAATAACGAGTCTTGGTCTCAAGTCAACAAACCAAACAAGTGGGAATGCAGAATACAAAATTCCCGCTGAGTGGAAGAGAAGCGGAAGGGTCTGTGTTCTGCTTTGATACAAATTTAAAGTAAAACAAGGGAACAGACAGTCACAAGAACCCGGGAATGGCTCACCAGTCAGCACCAACCGATAATACTCATCCTAGACCAGGACAAATGGGCAGAGGGCGAAGATGCTCTTCAGCAAGTCTTACAAAGAACACAAATCTTAAAAAACACACAAAGTATGTGGAAAGGAAAATCTCCTTAAACCAGCTGCCTCCCAATGGATGGCAAAAAAAATTTGAGGGCAACTTCAAAATAGAATAACTCCACGTGCAACACTAATTTAGTTTGTACAAAATACACTGTGCATCTTGTGATTATTATTCTTTTTTTGCACTTCGCACAACTTTCTTGGGCGAAGACACATCCAATACTCCAATCGTCAACATGGACCTGCTGAGTGAGCGAAGCCCGATTGTTTAGGTGGGATCGTTCAGTTATCCTACTTCTTTCATGTCGCTTATTTCTACGTCATCCCCTCTACTACTCTCCTACACTCAGCAAACGTAGGATAGACTAAATGCAAATTATCTAACACACTTCTTAATACAACTTGATTAATCCAAAAGCACATTTTCTAAAAATCAGTAGCAACTACACACTTGTAGAAAAATATAAACTATCAATTACTGGGAAAATATGAACACATTTCATGTATCTAATTACACGCAGGCATTTTAATTAATACAACAGAGCATACAGGTATGAAGGCTAAAAAATACTGCTGACAAGGCTATTGGTTTTCAAAAGTGCTGATTTCATCAAACAAACCTTGCAACCTCCTGGGAACTGCTCACATCACGTCTCGTAAGGCTGATTCACAATACAGCTGCCTCATGTTCCAATGGGTTTAGTCGTAGCCCTGAACGGTGTGGGATTATGACTTGCATTACATCTGCTGCACAGCCTGTGGATCACTTCCCCCTTGCTTTCATCCCTCCTTTTTCTACTCCTATTCCTAAGTGAAGCTGCAGCCTGAAATTAACCTGGGGTTGAGATCTCTCCTTTGGGCAAAATCACAGAGAGAACGAACGCCATTGGGCCCAACGCACAAAGCTAAAAAGCCTGTATTTGACAGTAGAAGATGTTTTACTACCAAATACAGGCTTTTCAGCTTTGTGCACAAATATAATATTTGAGTGATAATTCATAATGGGTTTGGTACACTTGTTGCTGATTTTTGTTCATTGGTAGCAGAGGTTACTTTCTCATAAGGATTTTCTCTTTGATTTCTGCACAGTTATTTTCTGTAATTTTATGTTATGTTACCACTCCTACTAAATACGTCCAATCGGTGCAACATCTCTGCTTTCTGATTCTGTAAGGCCTATGAATATTGAGTGGTAGCACAGGTATACACTCCTATAAGATGTGTCTAACTCTGCTGACTATGAACTTTGTTTCTGAGCTCTACATCACTTCAGAATTTTCCAAACTTTTCCATTTCAAGTAGATTCTCAATCATATCTTGTATGATTGAGAATCTGCTTGAAAATTAAAATGTCGAAAAGTGAAAGGAGCAGAAGTGAAGAGAGATGGTGTGTATATATAAAAAAACAAGCATTGGCATAGCTAACAGGTCTCGCATTTTGAACCGCTTTGCCAATATTTGTTTTGCCTGAGCTATGAAGCATCGGCAAAAAGAGGTCAGTATTTTTGTGAAATATGTTTTAATAATTCAGTAAAAGTAATGTTAAACAGTATACATATATATGGTTTGTAAAAAGTGAAGTTAGGAAAGATTGTAATTTGTAAATATATGTAAAGTTTTTAAAGGTTTGTTAGTAGTGGTGCAAAATTGTACAGGGGCAGGCACACCGTTTTTGTGAGTTGCATAATTTTTTTTTTTTTTTTTTACATTGGTAGTAAATTTGTGTACACTGTTCGCAGTTTCTTTTGATATTTTAAAGGGAGCACAAGCAATCAATATATAGAGCAGCTAAATATTTTCAAAGACTTTCATGAACATGCTCAGCTGTTGCCTAATGCGGTCACCGTGTCCCTGAACACTTGCAGCACTTGTAGGTAATCTTTACACCGACCGCGTGATCATAGAGCGCTTTGGGATAATATTTTCACCAGAGGTTGAAAGGTTTACAGGTAATGTTTACTTGGTGCATGTGAGGATCTTCAGCTTTGAAATGAACCTGTTTGTGGATGCAAAAAGCCAGACATTAAGCTTTTTAACATTTAATTACGGTCACAAATTGATTAGAGTTAGATCACAAATGAATCTGTGGTACACTCATGTATGCTTAGGTTTCACACACTGTTTATATTGGGCGCAGAAGGATGTACTCATTATGTTGGTATTACTGGGTGCAAGTGTTTGTGTAGTTTCTGTGCATGGCATCGTTTTTACACATAATAGGAGAACATGTTTAGGCGCTTGATTCAAACATTATGTCAAAAGCGTACACTTTTTATTTGTATATTAATATAGCCTTAGAGCCTGCCGCAGCGGGCTCTACCAGCCATTAAAGGCCTGCTCCAGTGTTAAAGGCCGGAGCCGAAGGCAAGGGCATTTAACAAGGGAGCGGGCCTTTAATGGCAGGTAGAGTCTGCTACGGAGGGGCTCTGAGGCTATTTGAACGAATGTTCCCATTTGTAAAACGGGCCTCACAGAGCCCAAGGGGATTGAAATCCTCTCGGGCTCCATGAAGCCTTTTGTTTACAGCTACAGCTGGAACAAACATTTGAATGTTGGCGCTCCGGGCTTCTACCAGCCATTAGAAGCCGGGAGCACTCCACTGTTTTCAATGGCGTTCCCAACATTTCAATGTTTTAATTAACTTTAGACATTAACAGTCAGCATCATCCTTCCACAGTTTCAGGAGGCGGATGCAAACAGAAGACTTTAGGTCGCCTGACATTATATGCTACAGTAGGCTACACAATAAAGCGGAGGCAGCAGTGCTGTACAGTAAAACATCTCAGTTTCTGTAGATGACCACCGCCCTCAGTGGAGTTGTAAGAGCAGTTCATGCTCAGCTATCAGTGCTGATGGTTTCGTCATGTGCCCTTGGCGCACGCGCGGTTATGTCAATGAGGTCTTGGCCAAGGGTTGGCGAATGTGCTTCAGAGCCGTCAGCATGGGCTTGGGCCCGGTAAGAACATAATGGTGTCCATATGTCTCGGGCCTGGACTTAACAGGTAGCATAGTTGCACATATATGTCTGTCCAAAAAAGTATTTTTCGATGTTAAGTCTAATGATTTTGCATTGATAATTAAATGTCAACACAACTTCATGATAGGCTTTTACTGTCTACGCCCAGGTTAAAAGTGGACACAGATCACACGTACAAAGTAAAGATATTGTAAAAACATTCAGAAATATTGATGCGCCCCATAGAAATATCCCAAAGCTGTTCAGGACCACGAGGACTGTATAAAGATTCCCTAAACCCACTGCAAGTGTTTGGGAGATGGTAACAGCATTATTTAAAAGTCGGACTCTTTACAAAGCCCGACAAACATGTTCATGAAAGTCCACGGGAATCTATAGGGTGTAAACCTTATTCACGCGCTTTGTTAAAAAGAGGCACATTAGTTCCCAAACGTCATACACATTAAAACACATAAATAAACATAAAGCTAACAAGAATTTATGCTTCGGGTGAAAAGTTACTACACGCTGTGGAAACAATAGGTGCACTTAACATTATTGGATAAACATTACGGATGAACGCAACATATACATGTGAACAGTGTAAAATGGCGTGCTCCAGTCAAAAGCAAAAATTCCAATGCAACAAAAAAGTTCCTACGGGAAGACACTACCAGAGCCTCTTTGTGAGTCCTGTAGTGAGCTACCCGGCCACTGCACTACAATGTTGCACCTGAACTCCCTGGGCCGGGCGCGGACCAGGGAGTACAAATAAAGGGCGACGTCGGCGCACGTGGCTGACGGCGCGGACGAAGTATATGTGCAGACCTCACTTTATTGCGCCCGCCGTTAGAGTTAGGCCCGTCCCTGTCCAGGCCCCTAGTAGTCGGTTGCAGCCCCCAACCGCGATCCCAGGGACCCGTCCTGTACCCAGTGTTGCCCCCATCACAAGTCCCTTGAGGGAAGGGGGAGGAGCTGGTAGAGGGGGCGGAGGCTAAGAATTAAAGACTCATGTACCTAAGCGAAATATCGCCTGGCCACCCCCCACTGTGACACTCCAGGCCGTGATTGTAGCTCTCGCTGCCCCTTTAGAAGCGGAGCTGCTGTATTTGTCCCCCCCAAAGTTGATCCAAAAGATGTGCAGGTGTTTGGCTCCCTGTTGAAGTGGATTCAAATATCCTTTGCTCCTCTGGGAGTCAAATGTAAAGGGGGAAACACAGAACAGGGGCGAGGCAGCAACATGGAGTGCTGGGGGAGTGGAGAGGCAAAGCAATACAGGGGCGGCATCACAGAAGGTGGGGGAAAGCAACAGTAGGGCGGGTTGAAACGACAGAGGGGGCGGGGAGAGAAGCAAACAAGCAGAGGGAAAGAGGGGGGAGGATAAGTAAATGGGGAGAGAGCAACAGGAGCGGGCAGGAAGAAAAGCACACTATGGTGATACATGGGAAACACTTGCACTCTTGTGGAGTGCTTAAAATAAAAAGAAAAAATTGCGCTTGTAAAATGAAGCCGACAGGCAGCTGACCAATAAGAAGCAACCAAATTCGAGTGACAGTATGCCCAACCAATGTTAAGCAATGGGTGGAGTCTAAGTCCCATAAAAATGTATATGTTTCACTAAGACAGTACATGAAAAGTCTAATAGGTTTAAACATAAAAATGACAATCTTTTGATTTTGCATACCTATTTTGTACTACATGTAATATCTAAACATTTGAAGCAAATTTTTAAGGAAATTGTAATGAAAAATCCCTTGTTTTGCAACAATTTATTTTAACTCTTTTTCTGGGGTGGGGGGTGAGACCCAAGAGACGCTAGGGAGGGGAAGTCTTGGCTGGCAAAAGTGCACTGGAATAATTCAGAGGTGCCCATTAACAACTTCTAAATTTGTTGCCAATTTATGTGAACATTGTATTACAGAGAGCACAATTTATGTGGACATTGTATCACAGAGAGCACAATTTATGTGGACATTGTGTTACAGAGAGCACAATTTATGTGGACATTGTATCACAGAGAGCACAATTTCTGTGGACATTGTGTTACAGAGAGCACACTTTGGTCCTGTTTTTCCAAACCTTTGGTGTGCAGAACCTCCATCCTCCCACTAACCTCGGCTCACTCAGTGGAACCCGCCGCAGGTATTCAAACCCCACCACATTCGTTGTTCATTAGCCTCAACTGGGCTTCTCTGCCCAGTATTTCAAGGACTTAGGATGTGGTGCTTTGCAAGTCCTGCTGACAGACAAATGCCCATCACAGTTACAGGGGCAGCTGGTGCAGTGAGATCAGGGTCTAGAGATATAGTCCTACTTGCCCCAGAAGAGCCAGTCTGCCTTCGTTTGCGGAGAGTTCATTATAATAGAAGCTGTACACTATATCACAGGTCGGCTTCCATCCTGCACCATGTCAGAATCGCAGCTTGAATGCGATATTTTAGTCTCAGTCTTTAAATGGAGATCTGGATTCAATTTAATCGCAAGCGATGCTTCACTGGAGACTATCCTTGTTGCCATCCGCACTGCATTCAAACGGACATCCGGTTCTGTATCTGATGCTTAGCAGACTGAGCTTCAGTTGGTGTCATGTGATCCTTTATTAAATGGGTACCAGAGCTTTCTGCAATTCTAACCTGGTGGCACTGGAGAAAAGGAAGCTCTGGAACTGGCCCATGCAGGTTAGCAGTGGGCAAAACATTCCAGGAAAGCATAAAACAAGTGAAATCCTCACAGGCGAGCAGTTTCGAGCACCAGACGATGGGCCAGGATGAGAATCAATAGCAGCTCTGGTAAAAATGTTCAAACCAGCCCCACTCCATCCCTCCCTCTTTCTGGCCATATCTCTTTCAGTCCATCCGTCGTCTCTCTTCTTTCATTCTCTCTCTTTGATCTCTCTCTAAGTCCCCACAGCACCTACATCAATTAACCCAAGGGGAGCTGGAGAAAGTGACAGAGGCTATAACCGTGGTCACCGCCCTTTAAAAACTGACCCCAAAGGCTCCAGCCTCCCAGGTAATCGCCCCATGGGGTAAGTAGCTAGTCGGGCCCTGACCAAACGGATTGGGCACTTTCTTTGCAAATGTTTTCTGCTTGCCGGATTTTGCAGGATTTCATAGTATTTTGGGGTGTTATTCCCAAGTGCGAACTGGTGAACCACCACAAAACACTACAAGATATCCCAAAGCAATAACTGCAAAATTTCATAGAAACACACAAAACGAGTTGATTTGTTTTGCTTCTGTGTTTCGTGAAAAAAGTAAATGTTCAAGCCTTAGTTGCAGGAGCTCAGCTGGGAGACTTTGAAAAAGGGCGATAGAGTGCAAAGGTCTCAGAAAGCTTCAAGAGTAGCTTAGCAAAGCCACCTCAGGACTTGAGGACAATGAAGAACATTGAAGAACAAGCCTTTGGGATGAGTCACGTGATGTAAACATTAAAAGTATGCAACATGGCCTCTTCCCGGGTAGGGAGGATCAGAAACACACATTTTAAAGTCCACATATTATTCCACAACACTAGAATGAATGTGTGATTTGACCGTCTAGAAAGGGTGCCTTCCATCTCAGAGAGAGAGAGAAAGTGAAAGAGACTGTGAGTGCTGGTGTGAGAGTGCTAGAACCTTTCGGAGGGAGAAAGGCCTGGGCCACTTCCAGCGTGTACGCCCCCTGGCCTTAATTCTAGCGTTATCAAATATCAAACAAGAGTCCAAGCCTGATGCCCCTACAACAATACTATTTATACAATTGCAGTAAAATCAAAAGGTCTTGGCTTTTGCCAGAAATAGAAAATAACTTGTTACCCCGTTTCATTCACCACTGCGATTATATTAAAAATAACATTTCAAACAAAACATTCCTCTCTGTGCTTTGCACGAGTTACAGTGGCTTATAAGTGATCACATATCAGAACTCAATAAATCATACAGAGTAAATGAAGCCATAAAAAAGTTAATATTCAATATATGGTCCAAATGAATTAATACAGGTGTCTCTGATAATTATTGTTTTTTAAAATCCCTTTTGGTTGCGTCTCCCTGCGATGTTATCAATACATTTTGGCTCTGAGGTGTACAATGGACATGAGTGATGTCAATGTGATCTTATCAGGATCATGTGGCATCACTTCCTGGGAGTCAGGGTCAAAGATCCTATTATATCACTTCCTGTGAAGTCAGAGCGAGTGACGTCACTTACACTACTCTTGACATTTTAGTGAATCAACATCCCTGGGTTTTATGTGATTTCATGCAAAAAAACAAATCATACAATACTATTTTAACCTAAACGGTTCAATGACAAAGGCATAATGGTAGAAACCAGTTCATAGAATGCATTGCCTTTTAAATGTTCCATCATTGGGTGACGTTGCATTTTTTCAATCAAACCTGCCTCACGCTGTATTTTGTACCCTTCTAAGTTCTTTATTCCCCATCGCCCAATTTCATTCTCATCCCTCCCTCCTGTTTTTTTTTTTCAGGACAGCCCCCTGAAACACCCTCCTTTTCACATTTTAAAATAAGTTCACTTTGCCTACCCCATCCTTTCCCCTTGCACCGCCTTTTACTTTCCCCTTCCTCATCCAATTGTCCTTCTCCAAGTACTTCCTTTTTTGAGGGAGCGCTTCAGTGCCCTCATTCATTATCCTAATCCGTGCCTTACCTCATCTCCGAACCTTTTTTCCACTTTAATATTAAAACTATGTTACCTATCTGCGATATGCTAAAGAACCCACAACGTTTCTTTATTTCTTCAATAATATCTTCTCTGGGGGTGGTGGTAAGGGGAGCGATTCTTCTTTCAATCAAACTAGATTTCAGTCAATGTATTTTCCACTTAATGGCTTCAATTATTTGGGTTCACAGGAATGGATTTCTATTATTTTGTCTTTCTAAGAATTTCCACTCCCGGAGTAGGCGATTCCCAGATACATCAGATTCCCTGGGCCAGTGGATGAGCACAGACTTCCACTCTCATAAGTTCAAGAAACTTCCACTTTGCAAACAGATAGTTGGAGTGTGAATCACTCCTTGCATTTACCAAATTCCCCCCGCAAGGCATGTATGTCAGAAAAGCATTTATTTATAATTGGCGTACAGAGACGGATCCTTTAAGTCTCAGGTATCCTTAAAGAGAAATGTGATCAAAACTGAATTAAGAATCCAAGAAACTGCTTTATAGTTGTAGAGCTCCCCAATGGCAGCAGCACTCCAAGTTAGCTCAGTGAGTTAAACACTTCCTGCTGACATCTGCTGTCACGTGCAGGTCCTGTTTGTTTAGAGATCAGTAAATTATGCACATTTAGACTGGTCAATTGTAACAATTTTTATTAACTTGAAGACTGTAAAACTGGAGTATGACGCGCTACATAGAAACCTAGCTATTGTCTTCAACAAACTCAGAGATAAAATGCTCCTGTAATCCAAGATACATTTTAAGAAATCCTAAACACCTACCGATTTTGATAATGCTTGAATAGGAATCTAAATAAGCACTGGCAAAGCCAATTGATCTCGCTTTGGGCCCTATTGTCTTTGCTAATGATTTTAGTCATCCTCAATGCTACAAAAGCATAGATAAAACAAGAGAAAAGAAAGCAATTTCACGTGCCTACAAAATAACGCAACAGTTTTTTTTCCCCTTTTGTTTATCCATCCAAGTTGGGATGATAAATGAAAAAAAGCGTGCGAGGATCAGGAAAGCAACCTGGGCTGGGGGAAGCAACAAAGTGTAAACAACAGGAGGGTGGGCGAACAACACAAGTACAGGCAGAAGCAACATGGGAGCGCGGGTGGGGGAAGGCAGTAAGGAAGGTGTGGGGAGAGAAGCAAATGGAGACAGGAACTTGGAGCGGGGGAATTAAATGCACGAGAGAGAGCACAGCATGGAGGTTGGGTGGAGAAGCATACAAGGGCGAGTCATCACGGAGGGTGGAGCGAAGCACACAGACATAACGACCTTGCAAGCTGACAATATGTCTTGCAAGAGACAGCGCATGCGCAATCTAGTACGTAGGACCTAAAATACTGAGTGCACGCCCAGTGCTGCTGCCCCCTGTCACAGAGTTAAGAAGCAAAATGCACCAGATTTATAGGGTGCAGAGAAACTGCACCCCCTCTGTTCCAGCTGTGAAAAGCATATAAAAGGTTCATGGCGAAGAATATGCTTTCACAGGAACCCAAGACCAATGCGTTTTATTGCTTGTTTCCGGACTGGCAGGAGAGTAGAGTCCTTCAGAGAACCTGAGAGCTCCCAATTCCTCTCCAGGCATTCCTAAGCGGTGCCCCCTTTAACAAAACAGGACTCCAAGTACCAGAATGCAAAGCAAAAACACAGAACTGGTAACTCCTTTCACTTGGAAGGGAGCTCTTTGGCACGGCGATTCAGAATGCAATGGGACTTACTAACCTACCTTAATGCTGTTCTGACATGAAAAGCCGAACTTTAACCTGCATTGAAATTGCAATATCCATGTGCTTTACGAATCCAAGTATTTCCCTTGACATTTAACACCCCAATAAAAGCCACACCTTAATTCATGTCGCTTTATCATGCCATGGGGGAGGCAGAATGGATGAACACAAAGACTAGCCTTCCTCTCTCAAAGAAACTTTTGAAAAGTCAGAATATAATACATTAGCTAAAAGACTGTCTCCTTCCTCAATCAGAGTTGTGTTGGCCCAAATTTGAGAACGACATTATGGCCCCTTCCATGATGCGGGCAGTGCTAAATTTGAGCCGGTGGTTTCCAGTGCTCAGCACTTGCCCTTAATTGTCAATACCGGCACTTGCGACAGTCTGCCACAAGATGGTGGTGTCTGGCTAATTTAGAGATGACCACAACAACAGGAAATTATTCATTTAATATACATTAAAAATTACTATTACCTGCCACCCAAGCCATTCTTATAGCTTTGGAGGCCCGAAATAGTCTGAATTGTCACGCTTGTAAGAGTGTGATGGTGAGTAGTTGTGTTGTTACCATCATTGACAGCATGGCAGGGGCAATATGTGGTGCAAGCTGCAGTGGCCTCCTGATGAGAGCCCGGGCACTTATTTATTTTTTATTTTTTACAAATTAAGCACTGGATGCTGACTTTAGGAACTGAGAGATGAACTTGGTTATGTACCAGATCTGGACAACAGGAGCAGCAAGCGTCTCATTCCAGCGCCAGAACAGTTAAAAAACAATATATATATATTTTTTCCTGTTGCAAGCCTAAACATTGATTTGCTGGCGAGTGAGGTCAGACTGCAACTCTCTTCTGTGGCATCTTTTAAAACTTACCGCCACGAGCCTGCAGCCCTGGTGCGGGCCACCAAGCAACTGCCATACCAGAGTACACTGCTGCATGACCTGGACCCTGGCAATAGAAAGGCAAGCAAGCCAATGCAGAATATTTTTATTAAAAAACATTGACACGTTAGGGGAAATGAAGGTAATGCACTAGGGGCCCCCCTCCTCCTCACACCTGCACTCAAGCTCCACTGGGGGGAGCCCTGGGATGGAGGTGGAAGGTGGAGAAGCGCTGCCCCTACCTGCCTGTGTGGGACAGAATTAAATTACAAGCAGGGATGGCGTTGGTACAACTCCTGTGATTTTGGGCAAATCACTCCTCTCTTTGAGCCTTAAAAAAATGAAATGTGATCTTCTGTAATGTAACTGATGCTTAATTAAAGCACAGCTTTACCTTTGGGTCGAATTTGCGCTTTAGAAAACTGCAAAAAAAAACCTAGAGTAAAAATAAGAGAGACGGGGAAAACATGAGCAAGGGCGGTGGGGTGAAGGGGGAGGTAAAGAAGAAATGGACGGGGCAAGGGGTGAGACGGAAAAGAAGCAACAGGGATGGGTGAAAGAGGGGAAAAAAAGGAAAAGAAGCAACAGGGATGGAGGTGGGTGGAAAACATGAGCACTCATATGGCATGCTTAAAGACAAAAAAGTAGCTCCAAAAACGGGAGTAGTGCATAGATACAAGTACTTGGTCCATGCTCTAGGGGAGGGCCAAACACAAGAACTGACATGACACATGCATGCATGCCATGCCAAATGGGAGCTAAGGATATGCGACCGACATTGAAGCAAACTGATGGTAAGCAATGGGCGGCTGTAAGCCCACTGAATGTAAACAGTGTGTCTCTAAGAGACAGCACATGTGCTGACTAGCTGAGACATAAAAACTAGGGTATAATAGAAAAGCTTTTTTCAGCGTGATACTGGTGGCTTCCCATAAAAAAAAAAACAGTGTGAAGAACATGATGTATGCTGGCCTTGAGTTTAGTAGGTCTCTATTTTGTAAGAAGTACCCTGTTCCTTTTGCACCTCTCCTCCTGGGTGCTCTGTTTGGGTCTGGCTTCAACGTCTCATACGAGTCTGACTCACCAGGAAGTAGGGCTTGTTGTTTGGTTTCCGACCATCAAAGGTTGAGATGACAACATATTACGAGTCCGACACATTTAGTTTAAAAGTTTTCCATCTTTGGATCAAAAAGAAAGACAAAAGAAAGACTAAATACGTGCAAAGAAACACCTAAACAGCCAGCTCCGTGTCACTGCCCCCATCTACCTGTCAGGAACACCAGAACAAGCACTGGCTGGCTCACAGGAAGATCCCGCCAGATACATTATCAGTCTAAAAATCACACACTCAGGTGAATGCACTAGAAATGCCTGGCCCATTAGCTGGACTTTCATAAGAGGCAGGAAGAAGAGGAGAAAAGGAGTAAAAACACAAACTTCGGCAGCCAAAGCAATCTCTCGGGTCACTGGCTCTCCAGACAGAAATCTTAAACATCGCCGACTTCCTTACAGTATCAGGCAACAACCTGGAGTGCAACTTGAAACAGCACAATGTATGGAATGCTGGGAGGGACTTAGACAATTAGCATGCTGGCACACAGCGGAAGTTGGCTCGAACTTCTAAATTCAGTGATAATGTGAAGCAGGCAGAGATAGTTGGCCTGTTTATCTGCCGGAGTCTGGGTAGCAAAAGGGAATGGATGCCATTTACTAAAACATACGCTGGGGCATTAAAGGATGTTAATTGCCTTTCCCCTCTTCATGTGCATAAGGCCCATAATTGCTTGCTGGGCAATTGACTGTGGTTAGTGCCCTCTGCTATATGGTGCATGGTCTGCCCACTGGTCAGAGGGCAATGAAGATTAATAACAGACTTAAATAAACTATGAAACACTCCCAATGCGCGCTTCACTAAACTGTACATTTGAAAAACACAGTTTCGGACCAGTGACATTCAATACGTAAATTATTTAATTTGTAATATAAATGTTAAAAAACGTATGTGAAGGTCATGTACTGTCTGTCAACCCATGTAATGTAGTCTTTTTAAATCACATTTTGGCATATTAGTTATAGTTTAAACTATGTTTAAATGGCATTGCTTTCCAATGAAAAGAGGTATCTTCCTTTAAAGCTATATAAAGAGCTAGCAATATCTTTTAACGTGAATCTCTGGTGGCATTTGTAGAGTAGCCATAACAACATTGCCAAACACGAAAAACTTTCAACACTGCCTGTAGCCAAGCAGTCACCAGAGTTTGTATGCCTGTTCAGCTTCTCTCTATTGCTTGTGCTTAAAGTTAGCCCTCAGTTCAAATGAAAATGCTCGCTATAGTAATCCCATTTGCCATTGGTCCCCAATCCTGCTATTGGGGAAGCTGCTGTGGCCGCCATCCCAATGACCTGGCAGACACCAGAGCTGAGGGCCAAAGAACTTACATGGATGGTTGACTGGACTTCTATCAATGGGTGGAGCAACTGGGAGGAGAGCGTGGACAGTTACAGGGGTCTGGAGGAAGCTAGGGAAGAACAAGGTTGGGTTAAGGAGACTCACAGCTCAGTCGTCACATATATGAAACAGCAGCGAGTCGCTGTGTGTGGGGTGGGCTGTTTGTGGTCAGTCAGTCGGAGTTGTGTCTTCCTCTCAGTTTACCCTGGTTCTAGCTTAACTAAGTTTGGTTCCATCTCAGAATCACTATTCACCTTGACCCTCTACGAGGATTCCCATGTGGCGGGAAGTGAAGGTCCCGCAGCCTCGGACACTATCCACGAATGAAGCTCATCCCTTGTGGTGTGCAGCCTCATGGACTCGACAGACATCTGCCCTTCTTCTTCAACCAAAAGATATATCTTTGGTTCCGTCTCATTAGAAACTGAATTTCAAAGCAGTTTAGGAAATACATTTTATCCCAAAATATATTCAGTTGCTAATGTATTTTGGAAAACGTTGCATTTGAAATAATTCTGAATTAATTTATTGGAACATTTGTTATGTTATGTTAGCGTGATTTCTAAAGCGCACGAATACCCGGAGGTGTCTTGGCGCTGGACCTTAATATAGCCTTGACAGAAGAGAAAAAGAGTTTAAGCAGAAGTTAGTTAAACAACCAAGTTTTCAGATTTTTTCTGAAGGAGATGAGGGAATTGGCCGCTCTTGTACTTGCTGGGAGAGTATTCCAGAGTTTGGCTGTACAGTAGCTTATACTTTGACCTCCCCAGTTCGCAGTTCGAATTCTTGGTACCAGCATCAACCTGGCGTTAGTAGACCTTAAACATCTACCTGGATGGTACCAGGAAAAAAAACTTTTTAGTGATGCTGGTCCAGTATTGTTCAGTGCCTTATAGGCCAGGCACAGTACTTTAAACTTAATGCGTTGTGCCACTAGTAACCAATGGAGTTTCCGAATGGCTTCCGAGATGGATTGATATTTTGGTAAATTCAGCAAGAGCCTAGCAGCGGCATTCTGTACCATTTGTAATTTTTTCAGGTGTTGCTTCTGTAACCCAGGGTAGAGGCCGTTACAGTAATCTAATTTTGATAACACTAACATTGTTACCACCGTCCTCCTAAGGTTTAGGGGAATGTAGGGTGTTATCTTCATTTAAGAAACAATATTCTTTGAACTGCATCATTTAAAATGCAGATTTATTGCCTGTGTTAATTTACAATAAAAAAATTATAAGATTCCTGTACAAACACCAGAGAAAATGCTGTTGTTGAACAATTACAAAAACAGAAATGAAAAAATGTCTCCTTTGCAGCCTAACATGAAAGCAACCAGAGCAACTGCAGAGTGTGCGTCATTGGACTGAATGGCTGTGCCCTACTGGGACTAGGGGATGTTGCATGGACACACAATGCCCTACAAGTTGTAGTTGTACAGGAGTAGGGCCTGACTATTTCTTGTGCTAAGATTCCTCTTTGCATGGCTATAATGCGTGTGCAGTAGTTTTTTTCTCTCCTTTGGTCATGGGGCAAAATAGATCTTTAAGAAAAATAAAACAAAGTAACTGGAAAATAAATCTGTTAAAAGGAAGCAACTGTTCTCTACACAACCGATAAACAGCATACAGAAATTACCTAAAAGCGTAATTGTTATAATCCAAAATCTAAAAATCATGTCAATTTCTCAGTTATAGTGAGAAAAGAGACCATAATCCCTATGCACTGTTTACTATCACATACGTCACAGACAACAGGGTAAATTACATGATCCCCAACATCGATGAAGCTGGCCTTTTGGATGGTGCATTCAGTGAAGGGTCTGGCTGAAAATCTGACCTTGTGGCCAGAAGGACAAGGAGGACAAGGACCATGAACTGGAGGGTGGGATGGGTGGGGGTGTGGGGGGGGAGGGGTGATGAGCAGAGAACTTGTGTGTACGGTCAAATATCATGTCCAATGCACTCTAGAGGTGGGGTGGTTTTGGTGGAGGACACATTAGTAGGACCTGTTTGAGGACAGGCCCTGTGCTGAGGGGGTCACTGTACCAGGTATGAATCCTTTGAGCTGTATGTGTTTAGAGAAAGAAGGCTGAGCACAGGACCCATTTGTACAACTTGACCTCTCATGACGGGCACACTGGTCAAGGATGAAAACCATGCTCAGGGACTTTCAGTGGCATGATACGGAGACCAAGATCTGGCTGAAAGCCAAGCCCTCCACCCAGAGCCCACTGTTTACAAGTTGGTTCAGTACTCTGCAATCTTTTACAACCGGCACAGCAGATCATGAGGTGCAGGAGCCCGTCGCACCATCAGTGATGTCATTGATGATGTAAACAGTGATGTGATATATGATGTTACCTTTAATGACACTGAGGCCATATGTAAGGTCATCTGTGGCATTGTACTTGAGGTCATCAGCGGTACACTGGTGCCAAACCTGTAATTGTGTTGCCCCGGAAACTGGTAAACCTCTGTGGTATTTAGATTTTTCATGACAACGATGAGCCGGCACTAGTACCAATGAGCATTGCAAGCATGCCTTGGAGGAGGCTCATGCCTCTCTCAAGTACTAGTAGTTACCACCACTACACCCCTAGGAAAAACATTTTTCGATTGTCTATGGCATTGCATCTTTTGACAAATCTGCACCCAACCTTTCCGAATTACACACAGCGGACATTTTGTCTTTGGAATGTTTTGTGCAGATCAGCCAGAGTGGAGGACGTATATCAGCGTGTTTCAAAAGCTGCATTTTCACCATAATTTACACAAGGAACTCTTGATCGAGAGACAATGCAAAAACTAATACCCTGCATGCTTGTCCAATGCAACGTCATAGGAGGGGGTAGATCCAGCTATTGTCACAGAACCTTGACTGGAGACTCTGCTGTTTAGGTCATTCTGGAAGTTACTGCAGCAGGATGTAAGGTGGCAACTTGCAAACATTGAAAAGGCAGAAAAGAAGGTCTTTAAGTTGCACAGAGCAAATCAATGCTTGCAAAATGAATTGCTTCTGATTGCAGGTAAATTATGCCTCTATCTAATGCAACTACTTTCTTACTAATATATTAGCTTTAGCACTTCATGTCATTACTGCAGGATAGTCTGTACAATGTATATATTGTGCTATTTTACACTATTTTAATGTGTGTTGATCCTCACAACACATTTCCCTCTGGAAGTTATTTTCACTTTAGTTAAGATGACACCATTTGGCAAATGGGACCACCCATAACATAGGCCACATGCAGAAATGTTCATTAACATACCTCCGATTACTACTGGCAACTCTACCTCTCTCTTCATGGATGGATCACTGCCTTGAAAGATCTTGCCTCAAGCAATTTTAGACTTACTCAATGAGGCTCCATTACAAAAGTTAACAGAGGCCATAGGAGATGTCTTACAACTGGAACATTTAGCTGCATTTAACTCTTGGTCGGCGAAACAATTAGCAAATAGTCAACTCATCAATTATGTGCCCCTTCTCATGCAGTGTAGCATCAGCCCTGGTTTTTATCCAAGCTTTTAGTGGCCAAGATCCAAAAAGCAGACAGAACATAAACAGAGTCACAATACTTCGCTTCAGTACATTATCTTTGGCACCACTATGTGTTTATCTTACCTGAGGCTAAATGCCACAGAAAAGCTTATAGATTTTCGACATCTTTACATTTCCATTCACTTCGTTTATATTTGTCACATTCAGTGATTGTTAATTCATTTATTACAACATTGTTGCTAAAGATATGACTAGCAGAAAAATGAGTGCAGATGCTCAACATTTATGGCAAATGGTACACTTTTAGAGCAAATTTAACAGTGCATAGGTGGATTTATATGTATGCATTTAACTATATTTATACAGCAAAACCATAGCTTATGAGAAACAGGGTGCATTCCAATTTCAGAAGAAAATTGGATATCATATTTTTCGTTTTCACATATATTTACAGTTTTAGACACGGGGATGATTTGCCCAGTATCGCACTATTTCCAGTCAAATGCTCTAGATGGGATTGGAACCCGTGTTCCAAAATCAGCAGCTTAGCCACAAGACCAAGTGGGACAACTGTGACCAGCATGGGTGTCACAAACCAATCTTTTTGAAAGAGTACATGTCTCTTACCACGAGTATGAACAATAAAAAGATCACCACAAGTGCAGCAGCAGATCAATAGAACAGAGCATTGGCAACAGGTCTCCAAGGGTAACAATTAAATAAGGTATTAACGGGATGAAATCAGTGTATTTTCCATGGTCAAATATGCCAAGAACTTTCACATTTAAAGTAGCCTAGGGCCATAAACCAAGGTATAGCTTTCAATATAAATGTTTTCATAATGAATGTGAGCATATTCTACTGTGCAGGCTTCCAGAATGCTCCTAGAATGCACTCTTGCCAAACTCCCTCGCAGTGAATAGTATTGCATTGTAAATGCACTTTAAATGTTACTAAATGCCTCTATATGGACATGTTTAAAGTTTCCTGAATCCCAGCAAACATACTTTGCATTTTTCTTTAATAGCCAATGTCGATAATTCTCAAGTCAGCATACTTTGCAAACTTAATTTTCAAGTTCCTTGATGTGTTAGTGTCAGAAATAGAGTTATTATTTGGGAGGAAGACACCACTACTAACTCAATAAACCTACCCTGGTAATGTCAAAAAAGAGTTCTGAAAGAATCTCTACTCAACCTCTGGTAGTTATCGTACAAGCAGCAAGCATTCCCCAGAGAAGTGTGTGCTACATTCAATCAGTATAAACCATTTTAGAGTATAAAACACAACACAATAAAATTCCAACACCAGTTTAGAAAATTAGGGAAACATTTAACCAGTAAAAAGACACCAAGTTCATCAAATTATTTTTTGGGGGGTTCTGGTGATTTGAATTTTTAAAGATTGAAGCAAAAAGTGCAGAGAAAATAAATCTCAAGTACTATGGAAAACTAGTTTGTGGTGGACTTGGAGCTAGGTGCAATTTCAGGTCTATCTCATGAACTGGAGGTTGTATACTCAAAGCAGGTTGTCCCGGTCAAAGGTTATACCTTCAGACTTAGTCTCCAACTGCTGGTAACGCTTCTTCTGGTCAGTTCTGCCGCCCTTAGCTCCATAGGACATGCTTTTGGGCATCAGGTCTCTCTCCAGCCAGGTCTCATTCCTGGTCTAGTCCTTTTTAGTCAGCTGGGCCCTCTCAGATTCAGGAGCCCTTCTGGTTTTTGTGACTCTGAAGCAGGTGAATAGGAGGCCAACTACTTTACCGTTGGTGGGCAGTTCGAGTTCCAGCGTGCAAGCCAGATTCAAGAGTCCTCCGCCTCCTCCAGCAGTAATCAGAAGTCATGCTTGGTCTTCCAGCAGGGCCTTCATACTCAGACTAAGTCCTCCCAGATCCAGGAATGTTCTGAGGAGGTGGAGGTCGTGAGGTGTCAGATTTATCCTGTGGACTAGCCAGTGATTGGAGAAAATCTACCATCCAGGCCCAACTATCTTCTTACAGTTACCCAACTCCTTCTGCAGCACTTCCCTTTTTGCTGTGCAGTAAAATTACCCAGGATCCTCTGTTTTAACATGGCAGGATCTAGCTGCCACAGCGCGCTTCCATACCTGAAAGGGCACAACTGATTTTCCCTCCTATTGTGGCCAGAATCTGGCTGCCTAGGAGGGTCCTGAGAGTGAATAGGAGAATCCATCTCTGGCACCTCTAGTTAACAGGTATAGCTAATGAGTCCATTTGTTCTGCCAACTGTTCCTGTCCAATCCCAGATACCTAATTCTTACTAAGTGGCCAGCAGTTAACATCCATTGGCCTTTCCTGGGCCCATAGGCAAACAGTTGTCCTCTGAGCCAGAGTTGTTAACTTTCCCAGCCAAGGATGTGTATTCCAGCTGTGGAGGTGTGATAGATAGCAGAACTGGTCCCCCCCTACAGTGACTTGAGACTGACTGTCTGGGAGGATCTTGGGAATGAATGTGAGAAGCCTTCCCTGGCACGTTCAAGTCAAAAAAGGTGGTGCTAAAGACCCTTTTTGTTCTGCCAACTGCTCCTGTCCACTCCCAGATAACTAAGTCTTGCTAAGTGGCCAGTTGTTAACCACCATTGACTTTTCCAAGCCATTGTCGTCTAAGCCAGAGTCATTAACTCTCCCAGCCAAGCATGTATATTCCAGATGCGGGAGTGAAGTGAGTGGCAGAACTCATTTTAAGCCAATTCTGGCCCATGAAACCGAAAGTACATTTTAACAAAATCATTTTTTGCTTAAATTATCAAAGGAAATACCAATAAAGCAATTTTTAATCCCTTTCCTAAACACCCACCTATGGCTATTAGGCAGGTCTATGCAGTGAAATTGGTTTTTGGTTTTATTTTACCCTGAGACCATGATGACCCCAATATGTACTGTGTCCTATTTTTATATCTTAGCAACCTGCCCACTGGGTATATAAGGCACACTATAAGGGCGACTTATGAATATACAAAAATAGGCTTATCCTACATGATAAAGGCATTTTTTCCTGCCATTTGTCACAGTAGTGCATTTAAACTACAGAACTAGCCAGAGCACAGCGGGGTCCTGTAGAAATACATGTTGTCAATTTGTAACATATATGGGTGATTTAAATCTATATAACTGCACCCCACATATGACATTTAACTTCCCGTGCCTCGGGTGCACTTTGGGCACCTTTTACAATGGAAATACTGGGATGTTAAATAGCCCCACATAGGGAGTTCTAGTATGTAGCACATGTTGTAGAGGACAGGCGCATTCACTATACTACTGTTTAGCTGGAACAAAGAGTGCAGAATCCTAAAACCAGCAAAAACAGGGTCCAGAAAACAATGAGAAATCTGGGGCGAGAAAACAGAAAATGTGGATTTGCCACAGTCACTTATCACATTTTGCTGTTCTCTATAAAGCTGCTTGCTGGCAGGCACACATTTCAAACGTTGTAAGGCTGCAGGTACCAGATTGCATTATATTCTGTTTAGCTCATAGACAACTCACTAGATACTTTACTGGTCCACAGCCACATGTTAAAACCATGGGTGATTATTAAGAGAAATCGTACAACTGAGTAACAGGCCTTGAAGTTTACATACAATCAGTCTATATCAATAATAGTCTCCTGACTTTATCACTGCATATTCTTGTTCTTTACACAGACCTGAAAGGAAATTGCAAAGCGTGGTTGTCTCCAACCCCAGGGATCTTGCGGACTCCATCGGAGACTTCAGCAGGAAGCTTGTGGCTCCCTTTGATCACAATGACCCTTAGAGATGTTGCTGCCAAAATCTTTAGAGCCCCAGGAGCCTCGAAAAACCGGGTTTCTGCCTCGACATTCCCTCCGGAACATTTATTAGAGAAGCCACTGGAAGGCCAGAATCCGAAAGGCTCTATATGCTACCATTCACCCAAAAATTATTTGTGCAGTGTGGTACTTGCAAAATAAAACTGAGTTATGGAACCACTGGTGAACAACATTTTAGGGTACAGAGAGAAACATGTTGCCCAAGATACTTCTTACAGCAGCAGTAATATTTTACCACAATTTCTTGTGGTAATACGTTAAAGCTCACTGCAATGATTTTATTCAGAATGTTAGACCATGGTTTCTATCGAAGTCCCCGGCTTGCACAGGTATTCAATCACATCATCCCTGACATAACATTTGCAGTAAAAACTGGCATTATTAAAGCTTAAGTGATGCAAGCTGCATGGAAAAATCAGTTTCCAAAGGTGCTCAGAGAGCTGAGAGGCCAGTGAATATCTTGAAGCAACAGGAACCACTGACGTTAAATCAGAGCTTCCAAAGAAAGACAACAATGGGCAAGCCCTGTGGATTTCTGTGCCTCTTATACATGATTCTATCTATCCCCTCGCCATTTCATCACACGTCAAAAGCTCAATTTCTTTTAATGTAAATTCCTCGCCATCAGTGATTGCACCCTCTAAAATGCAGAACTAGAGCAGGCGCCGGAGGATCATGACCAACTAGAGGGTTCAGAACAACCACAACACCTTCACAATTATGCTGAAGAGACGTAGGGTAAAGAACACATGGAGAGGAGAGAAACATAGTGGAGACATGAAACCAATCTTACTAAACAATTAGCATGGATTTCAGGAGAAAAAGCAGGAATTCATTTATAGACATCACATCACAATAACCATCCCAAAGGTGGCTTTGTATAACAGGTAATCGCAATGAGGTGAGGGCACATCACTTGAAGTCTACACAACTTGTTGGAGAAGCTGTAGGTTTGCCTGCAGCTTAGAAGGTGGCCTACTTGCTCAGAGAGGTAAGGAGTATACCTGGCCCTGCAGGACGAGAGGCCGTTTCCAAAGTGTGAAGCACTCAGAAGATCTGAGTAACTTCTGAGGCACAACTGGCGCCACCGAAGTTGTGAGGAGAGTTAACTTCAAGCCCAAATGACAGCATGCCTGAGAGTCTTGAACTGACACTGTTTCGATGTGTGGTGCACCGCTATCAAAACCAACATCACTGCCACAGCAGAGGACCTGTGAAACAGTCATGACGTGGCAACTGCTAAAGGCTAGAACCTGCCAACCAGGCCGGCCATGTTGTTGATTTCCAGTGGCCAGTGTGAGTAATGAGGCTGCCATCTGCAGTCCCAGGCCACAGACAAAAAAACGTAACGATGTAACCTTGAAGAAAAAACACCAGCACCACACCAACCTCCAACTCCACTAAACTGGTAACACCGGTCCTGAGACTGAAAGACAGACACACAAAAGGTGATGGGGAGATGCTTGCAATAATTCTAACAATTGGAGCAGCACTCCAGCCCATCATTCTTTTGCCTATCATCCCACCTCAGTTTGGATCCAGCCATATGCAAATCAATCTTGATCCAATAGGAACAGCCCAGGCCGAACATCCAGCTCAGTTCCTCCGGAACCGGAGCACAAGTACCCAAGGCCAGTTTTGCCCTGATTAGGGCTCTTCAGTTGAGTGTAGCTTGGTGCCTCTTGTACAAAATGTGTGTTGGCACCTAAAGATGGCCCCTTTTCATGAGGAGAATATAGACTAAGTGCTGTAATATGGGTAGCACCGGTTTAGCCTTTCCCATATATGAGGTCCCCAGCCCTCCACACGTTCTTAAGTTGGTGGTGAGGAAAGAAATATGATGGCAACTCATGGAGGGCCAAACCATCTGGTTTGTGGGATCCCAATTTTACAGGTTGAAATGAGTGTATATTGCATATGGAGTGGGAAACTGAATCACTTCAGAACACACAAGGTCCACTGCTCCCAGGCAGGGAGGATGACTCTCAGATGAGTCGCTTCCCCTCTCGTAATGGTTGTAACCCTTTAGGTAACCACATGTGTTACTGGCCGACTCTCTAACCATCAAAGACAGAACACCATGGAATCACATATAGGTGCAAAATCACGAAGACTGTGGAAACACTTTTTAGGAAAACAAATCACAATTAGGTACATAATCATGTACAGGGGTGCAATGTCAGCCTCACTGCAAAGTACGTAGCATTGTGGTATCACATTTATGAGATATATCATATCGAGGTGTTCAGTAATATGTGGGTGCAAAATCATCCTGGGTAGATCATCAGAAGAAAAGTGGAAACACTTCTTTGCAAAATCATTTAATAAAGATGGCACTGCGGGTAGCAAGAATCACATTACATGTAAAAGGTGTGTATCAGTATGACATCAATTTGAGGTGTAAAATTACCCTTGATGCAACATCAGCATGAGTATGGAACATTTCAAGAGCAAAACAGTTAAGTGAACAAGCATTGGCAAAGCCAAAAGTTCTCAACTATGCAAGACCTATTGGCATTTCCTATTTTTTTTTAGCCATGTTGTACACCAGCATAGCTACTGTTCAGCATGGCTAAAAGTTAGTGGCATAGAGGAGAGTGGCATGGGTTGTTGCAGAGTGGAATCACGAAGACAGAAGTAGAGTGTCATAGAGAGGCGTGGCATAGAGTGTGGTGTATTGGAGTGGCACAGAGTGTTGTGTATTCTAGTGGCATAGAGTGGAGTCATGTAGAGTGGAGTGGCATAGTGGAGTGTAGAGTGGCGAAGAGTGTTGCAAAGTATAGTGGAGTAGAGTGCAGTGGCAGAGTTCTAAAGCATAGAATTCAGTGGCGTACAATGCAGCGTTGTAAAAGGCAGTGGCATATATTCGAGTGTTGCATAGTAGAGTGCAGTGGCGTATAGTGCAGTGGTGCAGAGTGGAATGGTACGGAGTAGAGGGGAGGGGTGTAGAGAGCAGCGGTGCAGAGTAGAGTGCAGTGACAGAGTGCAGTAGTTTAGAGTAGAGTGGCGTAGAGTGCAGTGGCATAGAGTGAAGTGGCACAGAGTGGAGAAGAGGATGGAGAGTGCAGTGGCGTAGAGTTGATTATTTCAGAGTAGAGTGAAGTGGCGTGGAGTGGTGCAGGGTAGAGTGTAGTGGCGTAAAGTAGAGTGGTACAGAGTAAAGTGGCGCAGAGTAAAGTGGCATGGAGTGATGCAGAGTGGAGTATATTGGCATAGAATGTATTGGCATGAAGTGCAGTAGCGTAGAGTGCAGTGTTGCAGAATGACCAAGAGTGGAGTGGCATAGAGTGAAGTTGTGCAGAGTAGAGTGGAGTGGTGTAAAGTGCAGTGGCGAAGAGTGCAGTGGTGTAGAGTATAATGGCATAGAGTACATTGGCGTGGAGTGGTACAAAGTAGAGTAGAGAGGCATAGAGTGAACTGGCATAGAGTGCAGTGGCTTAGAGTGGAGTGGTGCAGAGTGGAGTAGAGTGCAGTGGCGCGGAGTAGAGTGGTGTAAAGTGGAGTATGCATGGTGTGGTGGCACACTGCCATTACAGGGAACACATTTTCAATTGAAATGACCAATACATTTGCTCAGACGTACAGTTTTACTAATAAATCTATACAGCGCACAAACGATAATGTGTGGAAATGGCATCATCTAGTGTATTGATTTTATCATATTAAAGTGTTTGTTCCAAACACACTTCAGAATTAACAACCATGCACTTCATTTGTGCTTTTCTATTTCTGATATATTCTGAAATACTTGCACAGTTCATTTAAATGTTGTTGTGTGATAGAAAAAAAACCTTTCCTACCCCCAGTATCCAGCAAGATTGTCACATAAATCCATTCACTCTGAAGTCAGAGAAAGAAAAGTAAACATCAAGCTCCCTCGGAATACACTTTCTTCAAGTTGTGGTGAAAGGAGAGGACTTTAACAAACCAATGCCTGAAGGGTGCTGAGTCTGACCCAAACCCTATCTCAGTGTGCGCATTTAGTGTTGATGAAATAAGCTCTGACAGACAGTTAAAACTGTATGCAGCCAGTCCTAAAAAGTACCACCACCACATACACTGGCATAGGAAGGGGGGGGGGGGCATGGATCAT
Source organism: Calotriton arnoldi (assembly GCA_963921515.1). Lineage (NCBI taxonomy): Eukaryota > Metazoa > Chordata > Amphibia > Caudata > Salamandridae > Calotriton > Calotriton arnoldi. Next base: position 930,875 of record CAWUFW010004716.1, read on the forward strand.
AATGCAATTAAAGCAAATCCTCCACACCACTGCATGAGCGATGAAAGACTGAGCTATACAGAAGGTGCAATGGGCACTCAAACCATTGGGCCCAGGTGCCACTGCACTTAATATGGTGCGCTCAGCGTCCGACATTAAATGCACCCCTCCATTTCCCTAAATGTAGTGCTAAGTTGCTACTCCAGCAGATGTGCTGCTAAGAGCCACCTGGCTTGTACCAAAGTCATGAGTGCATCCCATCATGGGAGACACTCCATTCACCCTCCTTGTAGCTCCTACCTGCCCGCCTCTCCTGCTCCAACAAACCTGAACAGATTGGGAGCCCTTCAAGCCAGGGGAGGACAAGGGACAGCTCTCCCCTGGCACAAAGCTACCAAATTTTTGAAAGGCCACGGCGACATTTGTCATGCAGGATTGCGCCAAGTGACAAGACATTGCTTGGCAGTCTGCTTGACGAATTGTTTAAAATTGCACTTAATTGCGGACAATGTACAATTTTGGGAAACAAAGGCGATAACTTTTATGCGTATTGAAACGGCTATGCATTGAAACAGCACTTTAACTGAGCAGCTCAAACAAAATCACGTGCATGGCCTTAACTAAACAAATTATAAACCAACCGGAAAGGCACGCTCGCTAAACAAACACAATTTAAATGACCTTTTGTTAACCAGGTTAGCAAAATTATATTTCTGTGGCGCGTTACATGACGACGTGCTTTTACCATCTATCCATAAAAGTAAGACACAATATTTAACCAGAAGTTTGAACAAATGGGAGAGTCAAATCGTGTTACCAAAAGGAAGCTAGGATTATTACCAATGACCAGCTCCTAGCATAGAGCTTGCTGCCGAATAATGTTTATTCGAGCTTCATGTAAAGGTACTCAAATTATTGACTTCAAAATGATGAAAAGATGAGTCAGTCCTGCTGGAATTTTAACCACAGACTGCAGGGAGCCTTTCAGCCATTAACCTGTTTTATTGTTTTTTTTAAGAACAAAACAACTTTTTTGGTCCAAAACCGTATATTGGGTTTGACAAAGCATGTACCAGTATTTGTTTTATTTATCACAGGATTGTTGGGGCTAGAATGCATCTTGCATGGTAAAAGTGTGTGCACCCCTTCCCGGAGTGACTAACTCTATGTGAATCTGTATGCTGACTTTTTTGTCTCCACCATCATGCTAAGCCAGAGTGTACGCAAAGGGCTAGAACTGTCCCTGGTAATGTGAGATCCAGAACCTATTCTGTGATATGAAGAGCACACAAAACGTGCCCTCGCAGTGTGCATAGGAATGAGTTAGACACATAAAATGGTGGTGGCAGCGCACAGAGTATTAGTGAACCTTTAGCATCACCAGACCCTTTTCTATGTGTCAGGAAAAAGTGTGGTCTACAGACCCTTCTCATCTAAAGTTCTGCATTAATGTGAAACCTAGACCATGACCTGACTTTACGTGTGCTGTCAAGTTTATGCATGTGCAGTGTGTGTGTTGCCAATGTATGGTAGTAGGCATTTGTGTGTGATGAGAGTCTGAATACTGGGACGAAAGGGATCCATTTTGAATGGGCCCTGGCTTAGCACGGCACAAGATGGATGCTGGGATCTTCGGACCCTCCCCCTCTGCATGGGACAACTCCTGGTGGCCCACCTCCCTCGGCATCCCCACCACGCCTGAAAGCTCAGCATCGTACTCGACTCCTCCCTCTCCATGACCCGACAGGTCAACACCATCGCCTCCACCTGCTTCAACACCCTCCGCATCCTCCGAAAGACCTCCAAATGGATCCCCCCGAATCAAGGAAGACCGTCACCCACACACTCATAACCAGCAGACTGGACTACGGAAATGCCCTCTATGCCGGGATCAACAAGTCTCTGCTCTGCAAACTCCAGACCATACAGAACACCGCGGCCAGACTCGTCCTCGGCATCCCTCGACATGAACACATCACCCAGCACCTGCGTAACCTCCACTGGCTCCCGTTCGAGAAAAGAGTAACTTTCAAGATACTCACCCACGCATACAAATGCCTCCACAACACCGGACCCCAATACCTCAACGACAGAATCTCCTTCCACGTACCCAGGAGGAACCTCCGATCCGCCGACCTCGCCCTCGCCGTACCCCTGCGCATCCGCAGAGCAAGAACGGGTGGAAGAACCTTCTCCTACATCGCTACCAAGACCTGGAACGAGCTGCCGATCGACATCAGGCGCGCCCCCACCTTGCACATCTTCAGGACGACCCTCAAGACCCGGCTCTTCGACTGACCGGAGCTGCTCCCCCCTTGAGACCCTCACGGGTGAGTAGCGGGCTTAAAAAAACTCTGATTGATTGGGTACAGCTTCCCCGGTCACTGGAAGTGCATTGTGTGCATTCCTATGACTGGTGGTGGAGACAAACACACACACACACTGAAGTGAGGGCAGATGGAGACAGGGTCACCCTTAGAAATTCAATATAGACTTTGTTACCAAAAGGGTCTTGTATAGTTCTTTCAGAGCACTGCTATTAGATAGAAGGATGTGGGAACTACGCCTTAGTTTCTATTACTCAGGGTGAGAAAGTTCCCAGGCATGGTCATCCATTTTGTTTGTCCCTGAGAACTTCTTCAGGAAGGCTAAGGACAGCCAAGTGCAGAGATCTCACACTCCATTGTGCTCTTGTTTTGGATACTTCTGCTTGGAGCCAGCATCATTGCTACATGCTGTCAAAGCCATCACCGTGCACAAAGGCGGTGTTCGAGGAGCAGCCAGAAAGTGACATTCGTAAGAGAACCACGTCCAAACTGGTTCGGAGATACTGGACAGTGGGTCAACATTATATGTCTGGAAAATAAGTATAAAAGTGGGATCCAAAACAATCCCACTTTGTTCCAGGTCCAAGCTGTTCTTGGCTAAAGAAGGGAGTGCTCTGCAAAGTACTTGAAAGACGGCTCTGTGACCAGGGTTTGTAACTGCAAGACAGCCAGTCTCTCAGTGGTGAGGGGACATTATTATTACGAAATATTTATATAGTGCTAAGCTACTCCATTGGGATTTCCCAGCTCTAAAATGTCAGGTCAGGTCCATTCAGATCTCGCTAGCTCAGAACAGCCAGGTCTTCAGCGGTCTTCGAAAGATCGTCAGCAAGGGACAACTCCTTAGAAACTCTCGAAGGGCGTTCCACAGCTTGGAGCCCTGAAACACAAAAGACCGGCCTCCCATACATGTGCATTTGAATGTGGGGACAATGCACAAGGAAAGTTCACTGGAGCGGAGGGAACGGGAAGGTTTGTAAGCTCTAACGAATGTATGGAGATATTGTGTGCCAGCCCCTGATTTTGCTCTGTGCTTATATCACAAGGCTTTAAAGTGAATTCTCTTCTCCACTGCAAGTCAGTGGAGGTCCCGTAGAAGACAAGAGGACGAGGCACTTTTCGGGAGTTTTTAGGGCATCCTAGCTGCCGAATTCTGGACTACTTGCAACTGTTTGATGCAGGCTTTATAAGCTCCCAGATAGAGTATGTTGCTGTTGTCCAGTCTTCATACCATGAAGTCTATAGTTTGCTGAAGTAGCTGGGGGTCTGCTTGGAACCTAGATGGATCGTTCCCTGCTCCGAGATAGAAGGAGAGCACCTAGTCCCGCTGGAGTAGAGGCTGTCTAGGAGAAGGAGCTCAGCATACTCCTGGCTTCAGAAGCACCCACAAGCAGCCAGACCCCTTGGTGTAGTGAAGCCATTGTAGAATCAAATCTTGTGGGGTACCCCAATCTTCCGGTGCAGTTCCTGCCTTGAGCAGCTTAAAGAAGTATTTTCCAAAATGCCTTTGTGCTATTCGGCATTTCTGCTGCATGCTCTCCGAAGGTCTAATGCTGCTACTGCCCCAGAGGTGTTCACCTGTGGGGAGCTGCTACATCAGGCCTAGAGGCCACAACTGGCGAAGATGAGTGCCCGTCTTCATCAGCCTGGAGGCCGCAACTGCTGAAGATGAATGCCTGTCTGCATCGGTGAGCAGGCATGACACGCTGTTCATCAACTGTGGCACAGAAAGGAGAGAGGCTGCCCTGTGACCCTTTTTCACTGCACTGAAGCCCGCACTAACCAGACCCACCAATCCATAACACTGCTAAGCAAGTTACCTGGGGCAGAGTTCGTACAACCTGATTCACGCAAAGGTGAATCCTGCGGCTAGAACACTAGCTTTCACCAGTACGAACTTTCTGAGCATATAACCTGTTGAATTGACGTATGAAGTATCCATTGGGGTAAGTGACAGTTATGTTCACTTGTGCCAAATCAATGCGGATACCCATAAGTTTGCTTAAGTCCTTATAAATGTTGCAAACTAACTAGAGAGGCTGCTGCAGTGGGTTCTAAAGTGGGTAAACACACTTCACTAGAACTCATGGGTGAATTTGCAACCCAGTAACTGAGCCACCCTTGGAGGGGATAGCATTTCCTTTTGCTGCAAGATTAAAGTACTTGCTTTTACCTAAAGGATAAGCACTGGCCTGGACAATGTTATTGTGACGGAGTGTTGACGTCCGATTTCTTACCCCTACATAACCACCAGGGAAGCCACGGACTTCTCACCATCAGTACCCCGAGAGTCAAGTATTGGAACTGTGTATATGGTCCAGTTTGTGGAGCAATAGTAGTATAGAACTCCGTAGCAAATGACGGAGCCGCCACGGTTGGGGGAGCGACCCTTGACCTTGCCAGGTAGGTCGCTCCCCCACCACACAGCTCCGCCTGTGCTGTCTGCCCGCTGCTCCTGTAGGTAAGATCGCCCTCCGCTTGTGGCCCCGGTGCCAGTTTTGTCTGCTTGTCTCCCCTTTCCTTTCTGTGCCCCTCGCTGCCCCACTGTTGTTGTGCCCGTGATTTGCCTGCTTTCCCCCCGTTTTCCTTCTGTGCCCCTCGCTGCCCCACTGTTGTTGTGCCCGTGATTTGCCTGCTTTCCCCCCGTTTTCCTTCTGTGCCCCTCGCTGCCCCACTGTTGTTGTGCCCGTGATTTGCCTGCTTTCCCCCCGTTTTTCCTTCTGTGCCCCTCGCTGCCCCACTGTTGTTGTGCCCGTGATTTGCCTGCTTTCCCCCCGTTTTTCCTTCTGTGCCCCTCGCTGCCCCACTGTTGTTGTGCCCGTGATTTGCCTGCTTTCCCCCCGTTTTTCCTTCTGTGCCCCCGCTGCCCCACTGTTGTTGTGCCCGTGATTTGCCTGCTTTCCCCCCGTTTTTCCTTCTGTGCCCCTCGCTGCCCCACTGTTGTTGTGCCCGTGATTTGCCTGCTTTCCCCCCGTTTTTCCTTCTGTGCCCCTCGCTGCCCCACTGTTGTTGTGCCCGTGATTTGCCTGCTTTCCCCCCGTTTTCCTTCTGTGCCCCTCGCTGCCCCACTGTTGTTGTGCCCGTGATTTGCCTGCTTTCCCCCCGTTTTTCCTTCTGTGCCCCTCGCTGCCCCACTGTTGTTGTGCCCGTGATTTGCCTGCTTTCCCCCCGTTTTTCCTTCTGTGCCCCCGCTGCCCCACTGTTGTTGTGCCCGTGATTTGCCTGCTTTCCCCCCGTTTTCCTTCTGTGCCCCCGCTGCCCCACTGTTGTTGTGCCCGTGATTTGCCTGCTTTCCCCCCGTTTTTCCTTCTGTGCCCCTCGCTGCCCCACTGTTGTTGTGCCCGTGATTTGCCTGCTTTCCCCCCGTTTTTCCTTCTGTGCCCCTCGCTGCCCCACTGTTGTTGTGCCCGTGATTTGCCTGCTTTCCCCCCGTTTTTCCTTCTGTGCCCCTCGCTGCCCCACTGTTGTTGTGCCCGTGATTTGCCTGCTTTCCCCCCGTTTTTCCTTCTGTGCCCCCGCTGCCCCACTGTTGTTGTGCCCGTGATTTGCCTGCTTTCCCCCCGTTTTCCTTCTGTGCCCCTCGCTGCCCCACTGTTGTTGTGCCCGTGATTTGCCTGCTTTCCCCCCGTTTTTCCTTCTGTGCCCCTCGCTGCCCCACTGTTGTTGTGCCCGTGATTTGCCTGCTTTCCCCCCGTTTTTCCTTCTGTGCCCCTCGCTGCCCCACTGTTGTTGTGCCCGTGATTTACCTGCTCTCCCCCCGTTTTTCCTTCTGTGCCCCTCGCTGCCTATCGCCATTCCCGCCGCTGCGTCCCCTGCGGCCCCGCCCCCTGACTGCCCATTCGCTGCCCCTGCCTCCCGCCTCCCAGCTGCTCCTCCCTCCCACCTCCCCATAAATGGCGGCCGCTGCACGCTGAGGAGAGCGACCCTTGACCTTGCCAGGTAGGTCGCTCCCCCACCACACAGCTCCGCCTGTGCTGTCTGCCCGCTGCTCCTGTAGGTAAGATCGCCCTCCGCTTGTGGCCCCGGTGCCAGTTTTGTCTGCTTGTCTCCCCTTTCCTTTCTGTGCCCCTCGCTGCCCCACTGTTGTTGTGCCCGTGATTTGCCTGCTTTCCCCCCGTTTTTCCTTCTGTGCCCCTCGCTGCCCCACTGTTGTTGTGCCCGTGATTTGCCTGCTTTCCCCCCGTTTTTCCTTCTGTGCCCCTCGCTGCCCCACTGTTGTTGTGCCCGTGATTTGCCTGCTTTCCCCCCGTTTTTCCTTCTGTGCCCCTCGCTGCCCCACTGTTGTTGTGCCCGTGATTTGCCTGCTTTCCCCCCGTTTTTCCTTCTGTGCCCCTCGCTGCCCCACTGTTGTTGTGCCCGTGATTTGCCTGCTTTCCCCCCGTTTTCCTTCTGTGCCCCTCGCTGCCCCACTGTTGTTGTGCCCGTGATTTGCCTGCTTTCCCCCCGTTTTTCCTTCTGTGCCCCTCGCTGCCCCACTGTTGTTGTGCCCGTGATTTGCCTGCTTTCCCCCCGTTTTCCTTCTGTGCCCCTCGCTGCCCCACTGTTGTTGTGCCCGTGATTTGCCTGCTTTCCCCCCGTTTTTCCTTCTGTGCCCCTCGCTGCCCCACTGTTGTTGTGCCCGTGATTTACCTGCTCTCCCCCCGTTTTCCTTCTGTGCCCCTCGCTGCCTATCGCCATTCCCGCCGCTGCGTCCCTGCGGCCCCGCCCCCTGACTGCCCATTCGCTGCCCCTGCCTCCCGCCTCCCAGCTGCTCCTCCCTCCCACCTCCCCATAAATGGCGGCCGCTGCACGCGCCGCGCAGCGGACGTGCGCAGCGGGCGCGCCGCTGGCGCGCCGAAGGCGCGCCTAAGGCAAGCCCGTCTGCGCCCGTCCGCGACTGGACCGCGCCCAGCGCCAGAACCCCTGGATCCCACCGATGCAACACCACTCGACGGACCTACGACGCCGCCACACTCACCGCACTCAATGCCGGCCGGAACCCTGCCTGCTACCGAGCCTCACCGAGACGCACCCACGGACCCTTCACCTGCCAAACCTGCCGATTCACCTGCCCCCTGACGTGCACCACCTCCGCCAAGTCGAGCAACAGCAGCAACCACCTGAAATGCATCCTGCTGAACACCCGCTCCGTCCACAGGCACGCCGTGGAACTCTGGGACCTGCTCGACGCAACAGCACCGGACATCGCCTTCCTCACCGAAACCTGGATGAACGCCTCCTCAGCGCCTGACATCGCCATAGCCATCCCGGATGGATACAAGATCACCCGGAAGGACCGCGTCAACCAGACGGGAGGAGGCATCGCCATCGTACACAAGAACACCATCCGCATCTCGACTAACTCCGACGAGACCTTCACCGCCGCCGAACACCTACACTTCCAGATACACACGGACCCCAAGACCACCCTCCGAGGCACCCTCATCTACAGACCCCCGGGACCACGCACACTATTCAGCGAAGACATCGCAGACTTCATCAGCCCGCACGCCATGCCCTCCGCCGACTACATCCTCCTAGGGGACCTCAACTTCCACCTGGAGAACAACAACGACAGAAACACCACCGCCCTGCTGGACAACCTCGCCAACCTCGGACTCAAGCAACTGGTGAACACGCCCACCCACTACGCCGGCCACACGCTTGACCCCGTCTTCTCGTCCAGCAAGCACATCTCCTTCAGCCACGCCACCGGACTCCACTGGACCGACCACAGCTGCGTCCACTTCAGCTTCAGAAAGACTGCGACCCACCACCACCCGCAACAGGCTCCCCGCCGGAGCTGGAGCAAGATCACCGCCGAGCAGCTCACCGCCTCCCTCAGCCAGAACACACCCACCGACACAACGGACCCAAACGAAGCAGCCAGCAACCTCGCCAAGTGGCTGACCGCCTGCGCCGACGACCTCGCACCACTAAAAAACCCTCCCAGCAGACCCGGAAGCAAGAAAACCCCTTGGTTCACCAACGAACTCAAGGAATCCAAGAAGAACTGCCGCACTCTCGAGAAAACCTGGCGACTCGACCAGACCACAGACAACAGGACCGCCCTCAAGCACGCCACCCGCAAACACCACCAGCTGATCCGTGCCACCAAGAAGTCGGCACTCAAAGAACGACTGGACAACAACGCCCATGACAGCAAGGAACTTTTCAGCATCGTCAAAGAGTTCTCCAACCCCAGCGCCGGAAACAACGACATCACCCCCTCGCAAGACCTCTGCAACTCACTCTCCGCGTTCTTCCACCGCAAGATCACCGACATACACAACAGCTTCAACGCACAAACAACGCACCCTACCGCCGAACCAATGCCCGCCACCACCACCCTCTGCAACTGGACCCCGATCAACACCGAAGACACCACCCGCACGATGAACTCCATCCACTCCGGATCACCAACCGACCCCTGCCCACACCACGTCTTCAACAAAGCCGACGCCACCATCGCACCCCATCTCCGGGACATCATCAACTCCTCCTTCCGCACCGCCACCTTCCCGGAGAGCTGGAAGCACGCCGAGCTTACCGCCCTCCTGAAGAAACCAACGGCGGACCCCACCGACCTCAAGAACTACCGCCCCATCTCGCTCCTTCCGTTTCCGGCCAAAGTCATCGAGAAGACCGTCAACAGACAGCTTGCCGCCTTCCTCGAGACGAATGGATCCCTCGACCCCTCGCAGTCCGGGTTTCGGGCCAACCACAGCACCGAGACCGCCCTTATCGCAGCCACCGACGACATCAGAACCCTAACCGACAACGGGGAAACAGCTGCCCTCATCCTCCTGGACCTCTCCGCGGCGTTCGACACCGTCTGCCACCGCACCCTAGTGAAGCGCCTCAGCAACATCGGAATCCGAGAGAAAGCACTGGAATGGATCATCTCGTTCCTCGCCGGAAGAACCCAGAGAGTCCGCCTCTCCCCGTTCAGATCCGAAGCCACCGAAGTCATCTGCGGCGTTCCACAAGGATCCTCACTCAGCCCGACCCTCTTCAACGTCTACATGAGCCCCCTCGCAGCCATCGCACGCCGACACAACCTCAACATCATCTCCTACGCCGACGACACCCAGCTGATCCTCTCCCTCACCAACGACCCCACTACCGCCAGAGCCAACCTGCACGACGGGATGAGAGACGTCGCCGACTGGATGAGGAACAGCCGCCTTAAACTGAACTCAGACAAGACGGAAGTCCTCATCCTGGGCTCATCACCCTCCGCCTGGGACGACTCCTGGTGGCCCCCGGCCCTGGGCACCGCACCCAAGCCAACGGACCACGCACGCAACCTGGGCTTCATCCTGGACTCCTCCCTATCAATGACCAAACAAGTCAACGCCGTCTCATCTTCATGCTTCAACACCCTGCGCATGCTCCGCAAGATCTTCAGATGGATCCCCACTGAAACCAGGAAGACCGTCACCCAGGCACTCGTCACCAGCCGACTGGACTATGGGAACACCCTCTACGCCGGAACCACAGCCAAACTTCAAAAGAGACTCCAGCGCATCCAGAACGCCTCCGCACGACTCATCCTGGACATCCCCCGACACAGCCACATCACCGTACACCTGAAAGACCTGCACTGGCTCCCCGTCAGCAAGAGAATCACGTTCAGACTCCTCACCCACGCACACAAGGCCCTCCACGACCTGGGCCCAAAGTACCTCAACGACCGCATGTCCTTCTACACGCCCACACGCCAGCTACGATCAACCAGCCACGCCCTCGCCACCGTACCACGCATCCGCAGAACCACCGCCGGAGGAAGATCCTTCTCCTACCTGGCGGCCAAGACCTGGAACTCCCTCCCCACTCACCTTCGGCGAACCCAGGACCATCTCGCCTTCAGGAAGCAGCTCAAGACCTGGCTGTTCGAGCAGTAACTTACCCCCTCCCCCAGCGCCTTGAGACCCTCCCGGGTGAGTAGCGCGCTCTATAAATGCCGTGATTGATTGATTGATACACTTCGGTTGCCCTGTTGTCCCTGAAAAGGGTCTGACATTCCCTATGGAAGATCAGTGGTACCAGTGGATCCACGAACAATCCTTTTAACTCCATTAACTATCAGACAGTGGGCTATAACAATAGCAATCATTTAATAATTGCTTTAGTGCACATGTAGTGTGATGCTCCTCATAAAACCATTTTACAAAACGTACTCCCTGGATATTTTTCCCGGATGTTTCTATACACCGCCACTTTAACAGGAGGAGATGCGATTAAAATGCTAATATGGCATATAAAATGAAGAATGTATGTTTTTTTAATCATGTCTTTGACATGTGACCTAGAGGGACTGTGGTTTTGAGGAAAACATTTTATCTCACCATCACTTTATGCCAAAAGGTGGACGGACGTGCCCTTGATACCCAGCCAAAAGGAGAGGTAGAACGGACGGCCCTGTGACACCGCCTCTCAATAAGAATCCTACCTCATCAATTCTTCTAGGAAGCCTCAGTGAGAGCATCAGGTGTGACTTCCTGACAGCACCTAGGCAGACCCAAACTTACCAGAGCCTGCAGGAAAGCATCTTCTACTTAACAATAGAACGGTGGCGTTAAGCAAGAGGGCGAACGGGAAGTGGGCAGAAACGGATTTCCACACACCCCTAGATTTATTATTGTTATTGCACAACGGAGTAAAAAAAACAAACGACTTCTCCTTTTAAACAAAAGTGTGCTCTGCAGAGCTTTTCGTGCATTGTTTTCTGTACCTTTACAATTACAAAGTGACTCGTTTTATGCTGTGTATGTTAATGCTGCCTTCAGGGGGAAGGGTGATACATTGGGTTTTTTAAGTCTCCTTTCAGCCAAGGGACTAACTACTGGATTGGCATTACTTACTAGACTGGATGAACCTCCTTTGATGGATGTGAAATGTCCCTGGGGGGTGGGGGTGGAGAAAGGGAAGGGAAGGGAAGGAGAGAGGGAGAGGGAGAGAGGGGGAGAGAGGGAGAGGGAGAGAGTGGGAGAGAGGGAGAGAGAGAGAGAGAGAGAGAGAGGAGAGAGAGAGAGAGAGAGAGAGAGAGAGAGGGAGAGAGAGACCCAGTGTACTGCGCCACATATTTTTTTTACATTGCCAAAGTCTGCATGAAGTGAGAAGACCGACAAAAACTGTTGGCTTTATTGGCTTGTGATGAAAAGAAAATATGTGGCTCTTTGGTGTTATTGCCTAAATCTGAGATGAAGTCTTGGAGGGAACTTTGGGTTTTATGGTTTCTTGCAGATACACCAAACAAAATTATTTAAACAGAATTGGATCGGTTGCATTGGTGATGCAGAAAAAAGGCATCATTAAATGGAGCTTACTAGTCTGTTTCTAAGCGTTCCCAACTTAGGAACAGAAGGGGACTACGGCAACCAGAAGATGAATGCACTGGCCCAAGATGCGAGGATTTGATGAAGTGGTAAGTCATAGTCCATCACTTACCTCCACAGCTCCTCGCAGAGCACACACCAGCAGGAGTCGGCGAGTAAGAAAGACAGTGAGATCCTGGTGTAAAGCCACTGGCCGAATAAATCTCACTTTGGTGCTCCTGGACAATGCCATACATGATAAAGGACCTACTTCATTGCAGCAGCAGTCATCAAAAGCCACGTGTGTGGAAAGGCCATAGAATTGTTTGGTAAACAATACTTTTAATTTCTCACAGATCGTTTTATGGAATGTGTTCACCTTACAGTGGATATCCAGATAGAAATGTATATTTCCCGTGAATATCTTACCAGGTAATTTCCCTCAAGACAATTCACATTCTGGAACTTTCTACATCTACCCAGGCAGACCCGCACCACATCATATGATCACCACGCTGACGGGCTTCCTGCCAACAAAAGAGCCACAGACAAGGTGCAGGCAGATGTTTTCAAAGAAGACCATGTGACATAGAATAACCCCAACTAGCTAATGGCATTCTATCTCACTCCACATCCACTCACAATTTACAGTTTTCTGAGGAAACCTTCCTAGTCACAAGCGAGCCACCTTGTGCCGCCTCAGAGTTCCGGCGGTTGTACTTTCTACGATCTCCTCGCTGGAACTCCTTAATACCAGAAACTCAGGCAGCCCATCCCTCAAGGAGTTTAAAATATTATTTAAGGGTCCTCTATAGGAGCTTGAAGGACGCCAGTGATCACTCCCACTGCTCAATTATATACCAAAATGTAATTGTCTTAAATTAATGCTCGTCTTCGCCAATGATAGCCTAATGTTTGCTGTGATTAATCCATACATCAACTGCTGCTTCGCACATTTTATGTTAACCCCCTCCGTTTTATGTAGTATCATAACTGCTTTCATGCAAATTTCTGATCAACCTGTTATTGCTTCAAAATAAATGAACAAATCCATTTGTATTTTAGCATTTGTTGAGCATTACGTATTAACGTATATGTGCACTGGAAGAGTTCTACATCTTTTTCTAGTGACATTTAAATAGAAAATCCTCCTTGAGGAGGTAAGAACAATGTGTACGCAGTCCATCCCTAGATGATGAGCCCTGAACCAAATGGACTTCTGTAATGTCATGAGTATAAGCTTAATAAGAAAGAAAAAAGCAAATCAAACAACATCATAGAGTACCGACCAGAGCGGCAGATCACATAACGGGTTGGAGAACAAGGACAGGGCAAAATCGGCTCTACAGCCTAGCAATGGGCAGGCCTAGAACGGTGAATCTCCTGATGAAATCCAAGGACTTATGGTCCAAAGACCCCCGGGTATCTCCAGAACTGCGCACAAAATAAACCTCCACCAGACCACCAAAGAGTAGAGAACATATAAGTCACCTCAACCCAATATAAGCAAACTACTCTACTGCAGACCACTAACTCTGTCAATTTTTTTTTCACATATGAATGATGGTGGCCACATTGTTTCCTCGCTTTGCCTTACTACTTTCCATCAACATTGCATCCCTACTCTATGTCATATCTACGGTTACATCATTTTTACCTTTGCTGTCCTCGCCTTGTCCCACATTTCAATATGGAAAACTGCATTTGTGAGCTAGAGTTTAATCATTATATTTTTTTCTAAGATTTACGTTTCAAACCTTTGCAGTTTTAATATCTTCGTTGCACGATATCACCAGGTACATGCCCCCCTCCAATGCTGACTTGTTGCAAGATCTCTTTGCAAACTGCGGCTCAGACTCCTTTTACCATTGAAAATATGGGGCTATGCGTCCAGTATGCTGGATGATGTAGATGTTATCTTAAGGTTACCATTAGGACATAGGACCAGTTCGCAGCACTATATGCCTCTAATCAGTAAAACGTTGAAAAAACACATTTTTGCTTAAATTATTTTCACAGTTTTTATTAGTGTGAAGCAGACAGGCCACTGCCAAATATAGTGGGTGATATAAGAAGATAAAGTGACATAAATGACAGCTTGTTGTGGCGTATTCTAATCATGCTAGTTACTGGTTGGTGATCTCCAGCCTTAAGCCCCACCATCAAGTGATACTTGAAAATATTCTGATAAAATATGCACCATCGGACGATATCCCACTGTGTGCACTGCCGGTACAGGACAGGTGGCAGAAGGCTCTGGGGGAAACAGATTATGGATAAGGAATGGGAAACCATACACGCGGTGGTGCAGAAAGCCTCTGCAAAGTCGATGTTTAAACTGATTCATCATAATGTTATCCACCAAGTTTATCTTACTCCTGTCATGCTGCACACCATCTACCCCGGAAGGGTGCCTATCTGCCACTGGTGTTTAGTCGAGGGAGCAGACTTTCTCCATATGATATGGCTGTGCCCTGAGCTGGACACCTACTGGCTGACCATAGTTGATAGGTTGAATGCAGCTACGGAGTGGGGGGTCATAGGGATCCCAGGCAATGCCCGTTGGGGCAGATACCGACACGCAAAAAGAAGGGCCTGAGTAGGCGGTTTCTATGGTTGAGTTAGTTCCTGCTAAACACAGAGTGGCTATTCGTTGACTGTCCGTTGTCCCCCCCGAGGGTGCAGGATTGGGTGAAAGATACAACTGAATGGGCGGTGCCTGAAGAAAGCTGGATGCGTAAATGTCGGAGAGGCAATAGGCTGGCTGATGACGTACAGGCCTGGGCTTGCAGACCTGCTCGAGACCCCAGATGCCAGACCTCCCTAGGATCGCAGACCTTTATACTTGATGCGACTGTTCAAATGCTTCATGACATTAGGGGGGTGGATGGGGTTGAGAATAGGTGCCATTGCGCATAGTACACGGGGGATCCCAAGAATGTTACATCTGCGATAGGCTGGCCGATCTGGCACTATGGACTCAGCGGCTTCCTTCTTTGGACCCTGGCTTCTGCTCCATGATCTCTTATATGTAACTGTTGCAGTACAGATGGGGAAACGGGGGGGGCGATTTGGGTTGTTAACACTATCACAATCTGGTATGTACCATTTTGTTTAAATGCCAATAAAAATGTATACCACCGGAAAAAATATAAATAGGCACAGTCTGTAAGTATAACATGCAGACCAGGTGACTGCCTTTCAACAGATCCTTGGTCTTAAAATTCAACACTCCAGTTAGCTCATCTCTAACGCGTAAGAAACCTAACCCTTGCAAAGAAATGAACCACAAATTAAATAGTCCTACAGCAAAGTAGGGTAATGTTCTCCATAGGCGCCTCGGGAGTTTTCATTAATATAATACAGAGTTATAATGACTGTATCCTGTCATCCACTCTCAAAGAGAATCAAACAATTTTCCAAGAATCATAACTTTGTTCCTTGGTATTGATTTTTAACTTCTGAAGGGTTTACCAATCAAAATCTTTTACCAGATATCACTGGTCTAAGTCTACGTTTTCGAAGACTGGTTCTTACTTGTACTACCCTCACATTTGTAAGCTCGTCAACCTTTGCAACAGGAAATGACGTCAGAAGAGCGGAGTGCGGAGACCTGCTACAACAATTCAGAGGAAAAATAATGGTGACTTTTCGACTGTTACACCAAAAAGAAAGTGTACCATTTCCATTGCGTCTATGCTCTTGAGGTGGCTCTGTGGACAGCAATCCCTGCTTTACATTACAACACTTAGACTGTATTTTCTAACCTCCCATGATGTCACTTCCTGTTTCAGGGTTGAATGTAGTTCTCAAAATGGAGGACAACTTTAATAAGAAAATGCTTACTAGAAAGTAAAGGAAAAGATGGAGGGAGGCGTTTTGGACTAAAAGGCCTGGCAGACGTTAACACATTAAATGAAGGTATGGGTATTTTAATTCTTTTTTTTAATGTGTTTTTGCTGCAAGCTATTCTGATTGAACAGGATGAAAAAAGAACAATTAAGTAAAGCAGCAAAGCCTGTTCCCGGGGATGATACCCTGGTGGAGCGGCTGCTTTAAGAAGGACCAGATGTGCCAACTTTACCAAGGGGTATGAAGGAGACGAGGAGTAATGAACACTGCCAAGCCGGCGGGGCTGCGAGCGAGTTGACGTGTTTTTGACGCAGTATCTTTGACGCTGACTGGTGTTTCCTTAAAGAAAGCTGCAAGGGAATGAGTAAGCACTAAATAACAGGTTTGCACTTTTGGAAAAGGACCCTTAACACATGACACCATGTACCGCATACGGTGGGGTAAAACTTTACGAACAATTTGACATGGCTGCGTGTTGCGTTATGTTATTTGAATTAAGCGCACAAATCACCCCCGAGGGGTCTCTCGACGCTGAAGCACGCACACCAGGGCTCAAGTCCTGAGAAAAGAAGTGAGGGGACTCACCAAGTTAGGCAGTATGGGTGTGACATCACCGCGCGTGACATCACACGAAGTGACATCACTACGAGTGACACCACAGATCGTGACATCGCATGTGGCATCACAGGAAGAGGCATCACAACCCATGACCTCACAGGAAGTGACATCAGATCTTAAGATCTCACATATATCTTTAGCAGGTCTATCATGAGTACATTTGAGCGCATTATAATATTTAGAAAATTTGATTTTTTTATTGGGGTTGTGCCAAAAAATTGACGCAACCCGGACACAAAATCTGGGCCTCAATTGGCAAGAAGGAGAAATGTGGCAGTAAATCTGTTCTGCTTAATTGGTTGCAATGTCTGTTTTTTAAAATATCTTATGAGGTTAAGGCACCTGCTGCAGAGATCTTTGTATGCCAGCAAAATCTCAGGGAATAATAATGGTAAAATAACTCCGGAGGATAACGCATTTGCTGGAGAGACCTGTGTTTGGCCTAGTCCTAGTTTGAATCAAAGTAGCTTAGAGGGTTAATATGTCTCCTGCAAAGCACATTATGTAACACGCAGATGACAGATTTTTATTTTATGTAAATAGGTACGTGGGTTACTGTTTTTAAGACAGAGATCCCTTTGTTACTTCCAGTTCATAAATTGAAATCCTTCTAATGTATCACAGTGAGGTATGAAGGATAGGAGTCTCCCACACCTTGTAACCATCACTGTCTTATGTAACACATCCTTTATATTGATGTAAATACATATGCTTTATTGTCAATGTATAAGGTGTACGTGTGATGTAAAGTGCTCTGACACGCTGCATTGGGATGAGTAGTGCCACTAATCTTTCCAATGCAGGGTGTCAGAGCACTTTACATCACACGTAAACAAATAATTTAAATAGAACTATTTTGTATTGTATCTTTTATAGCGCTTTAGCACTACTGTAGTGCTAAAGCTCTATGAAAGAAATAAAACAAAATAGTGCTATTTAAATTGTTATTTCTATAAATAATGGGCGACCAACACATCTGACTTTCTTACAGTGCATGCATATCTCTTATATACAGGGACTGAAGAAAGTCAAAAGCCTTTCTCTCTAAAGTACCTGTGAAGTGATAAGCAGTGCGCCTTTGTTTCCCCTCCATTGTTTCTAGGCTGCTGATAAATGGTCCATTTAAGTCTTATAGCAAGTGTTTTGGCAACATTGAGCAAACCAGAACTAAAGGTGGAGGTAAAATCGCTCACCCTGACCCAGGCTGTCAACGATGTTCGAGGGGCTACCGCCACAGTGGTGGAGAAAGGGAGGCGTGAGCCGCCTCCTGCATGGGGGGTCTGCAATATACATTTGCAGGTATAGAGGGGGAAGTTTGCTGCACTTAGTAACACAACAAGTTGTTATGCGGAAGCAGGGCCCGGGTGAGGCGAAAAAAGACAAGTCAATCAACTCAGAGTCCTCTCCCGCTGTTCCAGCAGAAGTTCCTGAGGCACCCTATCAAAGGCAGTCTTAATGTGGATATGCCCATTCCTGGGCCTAGGTACCCCCCTACTATAAGGTCCAGAGTCACCATCAATCTATAATCCGAGGCCACTCCCTGCGTGGTAGTACTAGGAAATGAGCCCCGGTTGAAGGCAGGCACAAGCGAAAGCTATCTGCAATTTAAAAACAAGGTTACCCATTGGGTAGGGAAGCATTCCACCATGGGGTCTAACCTCTTATGATCAAATTAATGGGGTAAGAATGGAAGGTTGCATCGGGAAAGATATTAAAAAATGTGATGGTGATTTTGCTGTGATAAATTTAATAGACCCGGAGTGGAGGCCCGTGTGCTGGCATCCTTGTGATTGTCTAAAGCCATCAATTCTACTTTCATCTTAGCCCTACCCCTGGGTTTCTTTTACTGGCTTTAAGTGGTGAGTGTTGAAAAATCGCAGTTGATAAGTCATCCTGGAAATAATGGCAGAGCTGCGCCCCTTGCGTCTTTTTCAGTAGAGACATCTAACAGATACGAGCCTTTAAGTACACTGGACCTTTGCGATTGACTTAAATTACAAGAGCCAACAAAAGAAATCACAAAGACCCTCACCACTTACAGTCCTGTCACACCCTTCACTATTCGTCTGAATGGATGAGAACTCATAAGTTGGAACATTGCAGGTCTTACGGGCAAGCTAACAGACGTAAACGGGCTCAATTTTATTATGGGTTTCAGCGTGATCGGTTTACTGGAGACATGAGGTACATAAAACTGCTTTTTCTTGGATGGGTATAAGTCCTTTTTTGTCCCCACAGTTAAGTCCAGCTTAGGCAAGCCAAAGGAAGCATGGCCATTTTTGGCTCATAAGCCCTTAAGGGCAAGTCTGAGGAATTAGCTACTGGCGTATCCACCATTTAGGCCCTAAGAATTTCTTTCTCTGGTGCACCCAAATTAATATTGCTGAACTTTTTTAATGCTAACTAGTCTTTACATAACCTAGTCAATTTATGAACTCTGGATTTTTTCATAAGAGATGGAGCAGGGGAAATTCAGCTGTTGCAAACTTAATTTTAGTAGGTGATATTAATATTCATTTGTGTATGGGCCCGCAGACGTCTTCGGGTAATGTATTGAGTTGCAGGTCCAGGACGGGACTTCATATGGAACATACTAGGCAAAGTGACATGGTAAATTCTGTCACAAGTGAGCTTGACTTAGCTTAATCTCTTGAGAAACTAGCATCTTGCTTGTCGCCTTCTATTCCGCCAACTTTCATAGGTCAGGGTTGTGCCTCTGTAATTTATTTTGCATTTGTTTCCGTACTCCTGTTTCCTAAAATGAACAATATTGAGATCCATGAAGTACCTTTATTGACCATAACCCAGCTGGCCTTTCTCTAGGGTGGACACAGCCAGTTAAGAGGGATATTCAAGGGGGCAATAGTGAGTGGGCAGTAACTAGTCAAGGTAGAAGACTAAGGTGGACACATGTGGCCCCTGAGGTCTTTAAAAGGGAGCTGTTCTCCAGATGTGCACTAGAGTTTGCCGCTTGCTTGAATTACGAGTCCACTCATGGCGAGATTCTAGGGGCTTTTGTTAGAATTTCTCAGAATGCGCGTGGCCTCCTAACGCTTCCGCTCACTAGTAAGACCAAGCCTGTTTATAAAAGGGATGTTCTCAAGCACATAGGAGATTACAGAGAGCCTTGAAGTCCAAGCCAGAGATACCACACTAGTAGCAGTCTGCGAACCAATTACAAACTAGGGCTTGGAAGAACTTTATTAAGAATGATGCCTGGGAAAATTTACTTCAAGCTAGTTTTCTGATGAACCGTTACCTGTTTTGGAGTATTATCTACCGTCCTTGTTTTGCGCCATCTGATAATGTGTTACTATGTCACTATATTACTCCGGATAAATGGGTCTCCCATATATATATATATAATTAGAACATTGGAATGTGGAGCACTCCATTGAATACAATGGAGTGCTCCGTGCTTCTACGGGCCGGTAAAGGCCCGCAGAGCAACATTCCAATGTTGCTTTTGTTCACAGCTATTGCTGTGAACAAAGGCCTCTCTTAGCTCGAGGGGATTTAAACCCCCTCGGGCTCCGAGAGGCCTTTGTTTTATTTGTTAGAATATTCTGCCCTCTAGTGGCAGAATGTTCTAATAGCCTTATAGCCCTTCGTAGCTGGGCTATACCGGCTATTGGAACATTGGAATGTTGGGAGCTCCATTGTAGACAATGGAGTTCTCCCTGCTTCTATGGGCCGGTAAAGGCCCGCAGAGCAACATTCCAATGTCTTACAGAGGCCTCTCGGAGCTCGAGGGGATTTAAATCCCCTCGAGCTTCGAGACGCCTTTGTTTTATTTGTGAGAACATTCGGCCCTCCAGTGGCAGAATGTTCTAATAGCCTTATAGCCCTTCGTAGCAGGGCTATACCGGCTATTAAAGTCCAGCTACCGTGTTAAAGTCCCTCGCCTTCGGCTCGGGCCTTTAACGCTGGAGCGGGCCTTTAATAGCCGGTATAGCCCGCTACGGCGGGCTATAAGGCTATATTATGTGGTCCTCGATACTGATGCTAAATCTAACTTGACTGCAGAGTGGATACCTAACTAAGTATTTTCCTTCGAGGAAATGAAAATGAGTATTTCTGCCCTGTGCAAGAGCACGGCCCAAGGCCCAGTTAGGATCCCTCCAGAATTGCTTATAAATGGCCCTGAGGTATGGGGTCCAGTATTGACCCAGACTTTAAACTCTACTGTCAAGGAGGGACCTCCTCACTCTTGGTCCACCTCCATTTTAGTACCGTTTTTTAAAAAAGGTGATAAGGATTACCCTCAGTGCTATCGACTGATCTCATTAATTGATTCAATCATGAAAGTTTTGGGATGGTTCATTTTAGACAGATTGACTACCTGGGCAGATGAAAATAATGTACTGTCAGACATTCAGTTTGGATTTAGGCCAGGTAGGTCTACTATTGACTCTTATTTGAATTTATATAGAATTATCAATAATAAACGGTAGCAATGTCTGGTTCTATTCATATGGCCTTTAAGGACCTTCCATCGGCCTTTGATAGAGTTGATCATGTCAAATTATGGAATATTCTTTTGCCTATGGGAGTTGATCCTGACATTGTTTTTTTCTTGAGGGATCTTCATGTTGGTGGTAGTCTGATACACAGATGACTCCCTGTGTACTTGGCCTTTTATCAATAGTAGAGGGGTCCGGCAAGAGTGCATTCTTGCTCTTTTTCAATTTACATTGTATATTAATAGATCAGAACAGGCATTATTGGCAAGAAGAGCGGATTGCCCCTTAATAGGGACATGCGCTTTACCAGTATTGCTTTATGTGGGCGATGCCGTTTTGATGACCAGAACTGTGAGGGGTTTATAAAAAATAATTTATGCATTTATTGCTTTTATGGAAGAGCTGGATTTAGTTATTAATTTTAATAAATCCTTTGTGAAGGTGGCTGGACCAGGATGTATCAAATACAAAATCTTTTGGGAGGGGGATCAAACTTTATTGAAGGTTCGGGCGTTTTCCTATTTGAGAATTTTGTTTAACTGAGATGAGCTGGTAACTCCTGATACAAGCTAATCATGGTGAGATTACAAGGGCCATTGCTGTGGAATCTATTTTTGCCTAGGAATACACTGAGAGCATTATTGAAGCCATCTCAGACAAAATGTCTTCCCAAAGTTTCTTATGGTATCAACAAATGGGGATCACCCCAGTTACTCAGTTGTAGATTATGGAAAATAAATTATTTAGGTGCCTTTTAAGTGTTCCCCAACACATTTCATCCTTTACTGTCCATGAGAAACTGGGTGCGAGTTATTTTACAGACATAGTGGCCTTCTGTCCCCTTCTGCGATGGGTAAATTTCGGGATTAGAGAAGAAACTAAACTCAACAGAGAAACATAGCAGGATTGTACTTCTTTTGATGAAGCTAACTGCATCCTGTGGCTTAAGTACATTAAGGAGTCTTTTTAATCTAGGATGGGGTGACCTTATTGTTAAACCAGTGGGAATGGTTAGGTCTGATCGGACATGGGTTAAAAAAACTTACTTAATCCGAAGGCTAGGTAATAGGGAAAATCAAGAATTGCAAAAAAGTTCAGTTCAAGGGTCCATCATGCTGAAAACGGTCTAGTTAATAGAACCTTATTTTACCTATGTGACCAATAGTACCGATCATTTTTTAGGTACCGAAATTAGGCTTAACTTGGTCCATTTATTGTTAGCTGCCCCAAAAGGTTGGAATGACCCAAAATTCATAGGTCCTTGCAGCTGCGGTCTTGTGTCTCCGCAAGATACCTTACACTTTATAATATTTTTCAGATTTTTTGAGAAGCCCAGGAAAGATGATATCATTCTTTTGTTGAAGGATCGGAATTGTATTCGAGTGCGACCTGCACAATTGTTTTTACAATTATTTCCGGGTGCGTTTATTACTTATAATGCTGCTAGTTTTTTTTTAAATTAAACGGTTAAATGGAGGTGTACCTGGAGTGATTAAAAATATGAGTACACTTTTTAACTGTGTATGCTTTTATCTATTTGTGTCTTTTATGGTTAACATGTTTTAACCGAATAAAGGAATTTGATTGATTGAGTGGCTGGGACTTCTTGGTCCCATATCAATCCTCTGGAACAACCTTTCAAAAGTCCCGCACAGCATCCAGGACCGCCTTTATGTCATAGAACGTCACGGCTACATTCTTGACAAGGTAATGTACAGCACACAAAACATACCACAGGACTGTTCACCAATAAATAATAAAGGTGACCAGACCAGAACATTTTTTGAAAATTTTTAGGCAGATAAATACCGTGCTAGCAACCGACAAACAAGAAGATGTAACCACCTGGAAGTAGTCCGTAGGCAAAGTGGGATTTCTACTGGGTCATTTTTCGCCCTCAAACTTTGTACAGCTGAAAACAACAGGTACCCTGGATGGCGCAGGAAGAATTGGGAAAATATGGGTTTTTGTGAAAAATGAGATCTCCTTTATACATTTTGACAGAGTGTTTCCTTGGGGATTGCTCAGGCAGCCTAGCTGGGATGCACTGTAACCCTAGACCTGAGAGTGATGGAAATCCCAGCCTATAGTTCACTGCAATCACCAAGTGGCCTTTTGGGTAAGGGCTAGATTAAAGAGAACAAAAGAACACCTGGAAAGATTTGCTGGCAGCCTAAATTCGAAATCGCAGGAGATTATGCAAGACATATTTGGTAGAAATATATGAGAAAAACAGGCGTATGAGGACACTGTAGTCACACTGGCCTGACAGGCCTTGGGATCTGGTTAACTGTAAAGGTTCCAGAAGAGCCAGATCACCTGAGGATCACTGAGGTGGACACAGGTGGGTGGGATAATTGCTCCAGCAAAACATACAAGTAATGATTTGTCTGGAATGTGAGCTGTCGCTCAGTGTCTCCCAACGCCTACAACTGTCCATTAAAGAGGGATTTGCTACCAGCTGGCAAACAGGTTTATGGCAGTGACTCAAAGCACAAACGATTTCCATACAAAGAGGAAAACTAAAGGCTAACGACCAAATTCGCTACAAAATGTCCAGGCTTAAAGATATTGTGCTAAAAATAAAAAATCTGTGTCCATCGAAGCTTAAGAATGATCTGGACTGCGTTCTGGCAAGTTTCTGCATTTTAATTCCTCAATGTGATCGAACAATTTTATGTACGTCTGATGGCGCCTGTAACAAAATTTGTAAATCACTCCTTTTGTCTTTGTTTTCACTAGCAGAAAGGGAGATGTTAGTGCCTTGCTTTCAATTTACCCTTGCATGATGGGGATTGCCTCCAATTTAATTTCTACACTTCTAATGCAGCCTTTCCTCTAGAGCTGCTCAGAAGGCTTTCCTGCAGATTCCCTCTGGAGGGGCTGAGCATTTTTGCAGCTTTTAAAAAAAAACTAATAAAAAAGGCCTGAGGTGGGTGTGGTCCAAAGAGCCACGAGTCAATTTTAGACTTTGTTAGAGCGAGAAAATGATACTTGTGCTATGAGAAGGAAAGGGTACATTTTTTTAATAACAGACACTTTCAGGCTATAAGTTGCATTAGAAAGAAATCTACCATTTTAATGTGTAAGAAGAGAGGTTGGGAAGATCTGAGGATGCGAACTAGAATGTTCTGCAGACCAACACAGCTAGAAATGAAACAGAGAGCATGAACAGGATATAAATGTTGCATGTGTTCATAGGTCATCCTTTTATTATCTTATGCATCTATGCGATAGCATACACAGTATAATCCACTTGTGTGAAATTGATAATTTACCATTTACAAAGCTCTCCACAGATGCTGGAGCTTAAGAGATCCAGATGACTCCCTGTTGTATACTGGAATTATTTCGTGACCGGAGCCGCACACTACAGTCCCAGTATGAATCTGCTAACTAGTCGTTGCCATTTGTTCCTCTGCTCCTGTTGTAAAACGCATATTGTAAAGTCGGACAATATGAGGATGAATTATCTCCCTGGGATTCACAATGGTGCCGTCAACAGGACCCGATGAACGCACCACAGTTCCAGCTCTGTAATTTCCAACGGAAACTGCAAGACGATTCTCTTCCAAGGTAATTTCTGGGGGTCTACTTCAGGTCCACCAAAACACCAACCAATGGACTCAACAACTGAATGTGAGCGGACTGGAAGAATGTCATGTTTGGTCCATTCATTTCAGCTTTCCATATTATCTATGTATTGATAAACGTTCCACAGAACATTACCTCAATGAATACAATCAACTAAAATGAGACATTTAAGAACAATAATAAAACAATTTCTTTAAAGCACCCTACAATATAAAAAACATTGATAGAATCATGTTTGTAAAATAAACGAATAGCATCTATAATAATGGCGAGGTGATATGCAACATATCACCTCGCCCTTATGGTGAGGTGATATGCAACATATCACCTCGCCATTATGGTGAGGTGATATGCAACATATCACCGCGCCCTTATGGTGAGGTGATATGCAACATATCACCTCGCCCTTATGGTGAGGTGATATGCAACATATCACCTCGCCATTATGGTGAGGTGATATGCAACATATCACCGCGCCCTTATGGTGAGGTGATATGCAACATATCACCTCGCCATTATGGTGAGGTGATATGCAACATATCACCGCGCCATTATGGTGAGGTGATATGCAACATATCACCTCGCCATTATGGTGAGGTGATATGCAACATATCACCGCGCCATTATGGTGAGGTGATATGCAACATATCACCACTGCCATTATGGTGAGGTGATATGCAACATATCACCTCGCCATTATGGTGAGGTGATATGCAACATATCACCAGCGCCATTATGGTGAGGTGATATGCAACATATCACCTAGCCATTATGGTGAGGTGATATACAACATATCACCTCGCCATTATGAGTGAGGTGATATGCAACATATCACCGCGCACATTATGGTGAGGTGATATGCAACATATCACCTCGCCATTATGGTGAGGTGATATGCAACATATCAGCGCGCCATTATGGTGAGGTGATATGCAACATATCACCGCGCCATTATGGTGAGGTGATATGCAACATATCACCTCGCCATTATGGTGAGGTGATATGCAACATATCACCTCGCCATTATGGTGAGGTGATATGCAACATATCACCGCGCCATTCTGTTTATTTTACAAACATGATTCTATCAATGTTTTTTATATTGTAGGGTGCTTTAAAGAAATTGTTTTATTATTGTTCTTAAATGTCTCATTTTAGTTGATTGTATTCATTGAGGTAATGTTCTGTGGAACGTTTATCAATACATAGATAACATTGGTTTATTCGATTAAAGCTGAACCTAAAAACAGATCATGCGTAGATCTTGACTAGGGCAAGAAAAGAGTCCAAAACCATTAGGAAAGGATCCTGGCCTGGCCACCGCCCAGATATTTCCTGCTATTTAGAAGCCACATTACAAAATACAAATAAACCCGCAATACTTCAGGATTCAGATTCGCTTAATGGCAGGCTGAGGAAAACGACAGGAAAACGACAGTCAAACGACAACGTACAGGATTTTATGCAGTGGTCAAACCTATTCAAATCTCTTTAGCCTGATAATACGCTCAAGCCATTATTTTAACATTTTTTGGAGTATATTTTGCTAATACTTCAGCTGCTCCAGAGCTGATCTTTCGGACTATCCTTGAATAACTATAAATAGTATTAGCGTCATTCATAATATAAGAGCTTTCAATCGCAGAAAGGGAGCCGCATACAAACTTTACAAATAGCTCACTAGCTGGGAGTATCCTGTGTAATAGATACATGCCAAAACTAAGTTATGTCTTATACATTATACATTACATCTTATACATTCAATAGAAATACTTTTCTGCTGTCGACCCTTCCTATTGCCTCCCCTACATGCAAATTTAAATATGCAAATCCATGCAGTGCAAGTTCTAGGGTTTTTAAACACATACTTTAATAGAGCTACAACATTGCAGCTTCCAAAAACTGCTGAAGAACCATACTAAGAGTATAATCGAGCAGACACATTTTTTAATCTGCAATTCAAATCACAGGTTATTTGTAAAAATGAATCCCAAATATGGATATTCCTTAACTATATTCATTTTATTACCATAGAGACTCAACCGTTGTGAAAATAAGAGTCTTGAGTGCCATATTGCATGGTTTTGGTCATAAGCACATTTATCAGTAGCTTGGGCTCCTGTTTACTGGGCTAAAGCTGATAATTCGATTTGGAGGCCTAAAGGAAATAGTTTGAACCAAGCATTGCCACAGCCAGTAGGTTTAGCCTATTCGAGAACTATTGGCTTTGTAAATTATTACCCAATTATTACAGCAACACAGCCGCAGTGCGGCATGGCGGAAAGTAAAAACATAATGCTATGACGTGGTAAATGCTGACTGCATCATAGCATTTTTTTTTTTTACTTTAAATTATGCTGCACAGCAGTTGCGCTGCTTTATAGCAAGGCTAAAAAATAAACTGATGAAGCCAAAAAGCTCTCTCATATCTCAATGTTTTTTTTTCTGGTGGTAGCAGTGCAGGTGGGGCAAGGCAAGCAACAATGGGTGGGAGCGGTGCAGGTCAATCAATCAGGATTTGTAAAGCCAGTCAAATCACCCGTGGGGGTCTCGAGGTGCTGGGGCTGCTAGCTGCTTCATGGTAATCTGTTAATTCGACCTGTCAGTTCTTGAGTCCTGTCCTGAATTGCTGGAGTATAGGGATGGTCTGGAGGTGCAGTGAAAGGTTATTCCAGGCTTTGGCTGCTAGATGTGAGAAGGAGCGTACTCTGTTGTTGGCTCAGCAGACTCGGGGGGCTGTCTGCGAGGAAGAGGGAGGCGGAATGTAGATGTCTGGTTGGTTGGTGGAAGGTCATGTGTTTGTTGATGTACGTTGGTCCCTTGTTGTGCAGGACCTTGTATGCGTGGGTCAGCATCTTGAACTGGCATCTCTTCTGGATTGGGAGCCAGTGTAGCTTCTTGAGGTGGGGTGTGATGTGGGTCCATCTGGGGAGGTCGAGGATGAGTCTTGCGGCAGAGTTTTGCATTGTCTGTAGTCTCTTCAGGAGGTGTGCGGTGATTCCTACGAAAAGTGTATTCCCGTAGTCCCGTCTGCCTATGATGAGGGCCAAAGAGACGGTCCTTCTGGTGTTGACTGGGAGCCACCTGAAGATCTTTTGGAGCATTTGTAGGGTGTGGAAGCAGGCAGATGAGACATTGTTTACCTGGTTCCTCATCGATAGCTTGCTCTCCAGGATGATGCCAAGGTAGCGGGCGTGGTCTGTCGGGGTGGGGGAAGGGCCGATATTGGCAGGCCACCATGTGCCGTTCCATGGCAAGGTGTTTTTCTCAAAGAGGAGTACTTCTGTTTTGTCCGCATTGAGTATGAGACAGTTGTCTTTCATCAAGTCGGCGTGGTTCATCATGCATCAGTGGAAGTTGGCTCTGGTGGTAAAGGGGTCTTCGGAAAGTGGGAGGATAAGCTGGGTGTCATCGGCTTAGGAGATGATGTTCAGTCTGTGTGATCCGATGGTGTTGGCCAGGTGGGTCATGTACCCGTTGAAGAGGATGAGGCTGAGGGATGATCCTTGGGGGATGCAGCAGATGATCTTCTTAGGTTCCGAGGTGAACGGTGGGAGACAGATTCTCTGGGTTCTTCCGGAGAGGTACGATGTGGTCCATTTGAGGGCGTCTCCCTGGATTCCGATATGGTGGAGTCTGTTGATCAGGATGTGATGGGAGATGGTGTTGAAGGCTGATGATAGGTCCAGGAGGATGAGGGCCGCTGTTTCGCTGTGGTCTAGGAGGGTTCTGATATCAGTGGCTGCAATTAGGGCTGTCTCGGTGCTGTGGTTGAATCCTGACTGAGTGGGGTTCAGAAGGTTGTTGTGTTTCAGGTGTTTCGTGAGTTGCTGGTTGATTGCCTTCTTGCTGGAAAGGGGAGCAGGGAGATGGGCCGGTAGTTATGTTATTGAGGATTTGTAGAGCACACGTTCACCAACAGGCCTCTTGGCGCTGAGGGGGGATGGGCCGGTAGTTCTTAGGATCTGTTGGGTCGGTGGAGGTTTTCTTCAGGAGGGACCTCATTTCAGCATGTTTCCAGTAATCCGGGGAGGAGGACCGAGCTGATGGAGGCATTCAAGACTTTCTTGAGGTTGTCGTCAATTGTCTTGATCCCGAGGTTGAGGATGTGGTGGGGTCCTTGGCTGCTCCTGTAGTCACAGAGTTCATAATGGAGATGGTGGCTTGAGTGGTGGTGGTGTGTGGCTGGTGGGGGGATGCAAGCAACATCATCTGGGTGTGGTGGTTGTGGCAGGTATCATAGGGTAAGCAACAATGGGAGGAGGGGAAGCCTCAAGAACGGTGCTAATAATAACAGGCAAGCAATGGCACGGGAGGGGGCATGGGGCAAACAAAACTAAAGGGCACGCGACATTGCAGGAGGGGGTATGGGGAA
Organism: Calotriton arnoldi; assembly: GCA_963921515.1. NCBI lineage: Eukaryota > Metazoa > Chordata > Amphibia > Caudata > Salamandridae > Calotriton > Calotriton arnoldi. The sequence continues at coordinate 959,382 of CAWUFW010004716.1, forward strand.
GCAACAAAGACAGAGCAAGCAACTACGTGGGATGAGGTATGAAGGAAACAGCAACAACAATGGCAATGACAGGGGAAGAAAAAAAAGTACCTCACTCCCAGCATCCACAACAGAATGACAGTAATCAAAAAAGCAATCAGTACTTGGTCCATGTTCCATGGAAGGGAGAAACAAAGCGAGAGTGAAAGCAGCACATGCCGACAAATCAGGCAAGAGCAAATAGGAGTGACAATGAAGTCAACAAATGATAAGTAATGGGTGGGCTCCAAGCCACCTTTAATTTACCAGAATGTCTCGCAAGTGACCGCGCATGTGCTGTCTCAGGCGAAACCTAAAAAACAATATGAGCATACATTTCATGTGTTAGAGGCACAACACCAATACTCATGACCGAGTTTTGCGTAAGTGATCACGTGTCAGTGGTATACAGGGAAAACCATAGTGGTGCTATTTAAGACCGTTCTAACAAATGTTTCTCTGTTAATTCACCTTTTCTTACTACATGCATTCTCCACAGTTTTTAGAATGCAGGGCTATAAAAATATTTATTAACCCATTTGGACTTCCACAATTTCTCAACTGGGGCAATCCTGCCAAAAGCACAGAAGAAATCAATGCATGCTTTGTATACTTTTTGCTTCCTCCTGATCACATACTTATCCATTTAATAGGCATAACAACAATATTGGCTGTTGTGCAAGAGTTAGGTAAAATCATTGACTCTCCCCAATCACAGTGACCATTGGTCTTTCGTGGTCAAAGCTGCATTACGTACACCTCATTGTACTAAAATTATACAGCCTCAAGGGCATTACATCTGTCATAAAGCATAAGTAAATGGAAACACATAGATGAGTAAGAGCGCATATCTTGGTGGTGATTGGTAGTCAAGGAAAAAGTAGCCACACAGACGATTTTGGTTGGTTTGGAGAGTGTTGTAGTGAGTCCCTGAAACTGAAGTTGTTCACCATTTGGAATGCAACAGTTTGTTACATCCAATTGTAACACTCTCTAAAAGTCAATCTAAATTTCAAGAGACAAATCTAGAAGAGGTCTTATGAGTAAGTGTAATCTGAAACAATTTAGTCTACTGTAGCACAAATTAGTCGTGAAAATAATGATCCTGTACCTCATACATCAGAAAACATTGTAAGGCACATTGCCCTTTGATCTCTCCGGACCCTCAATTAGAAGCTGTTACCTCATATGACAATCTCCTGACAGTAACTCTTTAGGAGGCTCAATAACCCAAAAGGTGCCCAAGATCCTGGCAGTGTCCTGATTACGATCGGTATAGCCGCACCCGGAATCTGGGTACAGACTTTTAATGTTTTGTTTAATAACTGTATATAGGAGTCTCCAAGCAAAATTTGCAAATCAATGTGGCTAGTTATCACCCGATTCTACTCCTACGCTAAGTTGGCAGCTTGCAAAGTGGCTTTAAAGCATGGAGCCGAGGGATGGTAGGGAACAATCAGATTCTTTCCAACAGAATCAGATTGTTTGCTACGTCTAGTAGTGGTACAAACAATAACCACCAAGACAAGCAGTATTTCTCAACTAGGTGGTTCCATGTAATGAGGATTGCTTCTTTTGGTACTACAAGGAGTACTTAATGGTGTTTTGCTGTCACAATTGTGATAGTCCCTCGGACCCCCTTGTATCTCATTAGCTGCTTGAATACACGCGTGCCAAACATATGGCAAGGAAGCATAATTAATGACCGTAGTAGACCGTCTTAGTACAATTAGACTTCCTGGGGAGATTGCCATCAAATCTTCAATTGAACAGGGCCAAATTTACCTTACCCGCCAGTTAAAGGGAGAGCAACCGCCTGGCATCACACATTATTACAAAGCTGTGGATTATCCATTCCCCTATGACTACCCAAATCAGCAAACCTTATATGTAAATAAAGCTTGGTAGCTATTTAAGTGTTAAAAACTCAAGACAATATAACAAATTGCATTAGATGCTGTTTATCTCGAATGGTATTTGACACTTCTTCGAAACTTTCAGAGCCCTTATTGCCCATTTCGACATAAATATTACATAGCAATGTGTTCAATAACTTCCTGTGAACACCCACCATGGTAATTTAGATTAGCAGCTACTGCCAGCGAGTCTCATATCATGAGTGTCACCTTTAGACAACGACACCTGGTGCTCTGCACCCTGGAGCTTTGCTTTCCCTGTGGGACTTCACTTCTACAATCTCCGGCATCCTTAGTGTTGCTGCCTAAGGACTGGCGATAGGGACCCGCAGTTGGCAGGTAATACCTATATTTTAATTTCGGCGGGAACTCCGAAGAGGAAATCGTTATGCCTTTTTGGAACACACCGGCAATTGTCAGTAATGACTCAATGACGTACCTATGAGATGTGTTTGCAAATGATTCCAAGCAAAACCAAAAAACACAAACTTAAATGTATATACATTAACAGTTTGTTTGCCCCACTTCCACCTGCTTCGCGTTTTTACTTAGCCTGTACTCGCAGGAGGGGTATTGAAGCAATTCTATTAGATGCTATCAGCGTGAGCCGGGGCTGCTCCTTCGTTTGAGCAGAGGAGCGTCACCCACTGAAAAAAAGCCACAGACCAAAGCTGAAAAATAAAATGGTATTAAACTTAATTTTTTTGATTTTATTTTTCAGCAACCTGTCCCGAACTAAGTATTGGGACAGGGTGGGGCCAGTGCTGCCAAGTGGGGAGCGGTGCGCTTTAAAATGCTTATGTCCCTTTGGCTGGCCGTCTTGCGACGGCCAGCCACACATACACATTTTAAAGTTCTCTAATCCACCTGTTTTAGACAGCTGGGTTAGAGAAAGAGCAGGCCTCCAGTGCTCTTAGGAGCGCTGAGTGAGGCCGCTCCCTCCAATCCTGGTGCTGCTCTCATGCTAGGGAGAGCAGCACCAGGATTGGGTATGGGAGTTTGCTGGCTCCCGCATTGGAGCCTGACAGAAGACCAGAGCAGGACATCGCATCACGGAGGAAGGTAAGTCTCTTTTTTTGGACAATGCCATCATCCCCGCCCGCCGTACATGGTAGCCACCACTATGCATCAGCATCTCTGATTAGGCCGGTGACTTTATCTTTGCAGCTTTGTCCCGCTTACCCAAAGCATCTGGCATTATGTGAGTTACAGGGTACATCCAATCATTTTAGTAGGCTGCCTTGTGTTTTAGTGCTAATATTCCACAAGATCCTCTCTCATAGAAATTTTCTACATCCTAAAAGAAATAGTCAAACCGCTGTTCTTCATTAGAATCCAAAAATACCCGAGATCGGATGGCATCCTAGCCTTGTGTAGAAAGTTTTAATGAGCAGAGAGGGGCCTTGAAATAAAGTTTTTTTGCTCGAGTTCTCAATTTTAGTCTTTTGTGAACATTGCAAAGCTTCCCGCTCATCTTTGACTGAGTGAAGTTTTTTTCCCTACATATAGTAACATAATTTTCACTGCATATTAACAAACTTCTCTCTAACAGAACCCAGCCAAACAAGCTCTTCTATGCACAGTGGCAACGTGCAGGAGAAGAACAAAGTGTTTTCTGTGACGTCCTGTGGACAAGTGTAACAAGCTGGAGCAAGCCCTGACCTTTATAGGGGCAAGGCGAAGCGAAAACCTTCTAAACCGTCGCACAGTTACAAAACACAGACAATGGCATCTTAGCAAACCACGAGTTAGGAGTTTAGCATAAACATGACTTTTCTGACCCTGTCCATTCCAGGTCCTTCACCTCACATTCCAAAGTTACTGTCCATTAATTAACCTTCTTCTGCAATCCAGCTACAGGTCTGCTGGTTGGCTAAGGTTGCTAAGTCAACACTGCCACATAATTTGCTCCTCCCCTGCCACATAATACCAGTGGCCCTGCATATAAGTGAATGAAACTAGCATTTACACCTCACTTGGGCTCAACTTACAATGAGTCTACAAATGCTTGCCACCTAAGACTGGGTGTGTTTTCTCAGACCACTCGTGTCAAAACCCTTGGAAAGTCCACTGGTGTGAATGAAGTTAAAAAGCATAAGTTTGAGAAAAACGTCTATGCAGGTACAAGTAGCATGCAATTACATCCATTTCATACTTTGCAGAAAAAAAGTAAACTACAAGTGCACATTACAACATTTCCAGGAATACATTGAACATCGTGGCCTTTTTTTAGAAAGCTTTAATGAGCAGATTGGTTCTTTCAGATAACGTTTTTGTTTTGTTTGCAAACATATTTTTCTCTACTCAAACCCAGTCAAACAATGCACAGTGGCACTGTGCAGGAAAAGAACAAAGTGCTTTCTGTGGAGGTCTGAATATCTTAAAGATAATTATTTTGGTTAGTGATAAATAAGTAAATGTGCAACAAACTGAAGCAAGTCCTGACTATCACATGGGTAAGGCAAAGTAAAAACTCTCAAAAGCTACAAAGCTTTCTATAGTCCTTTGTGAAGGTTGAAAACTTTGCATCGTAGCACACCACAAGTTATCCCATTACATGCCAGAGGTATTGCAGAAGTATCATGGAATGGACTGGTGCCAGGAATGAAATCAGTCTGGTGACACAACAGCCACATGGCACTAGGAACGAGTGATGGTTTGGTCCACTGAGAACCCCCACACAGAGGAATAGGAGTAGACAGTCAATTCTGGCATCAGGACCACAACTGGCAAACGCACAGTAAATCAGCTCACATAATCTCAGCACATTGCCCGGCAAGTCCAATTCAATTAATCTGGCCCAATTATCTCTATAAACTGTGGTGGGTAGCCTCTGTGACCTGCTCAAATCCTTCCCAAGTTCTAGCCTCATCAACCCAACCTCCACTGTATGCATCTGGCTGCAGCTCAGGCTGGCCGTGTGGGCTACCAGGGTATTCAGTGCTTAATTTGTAAAATATTAAGTGCCAGGGCTCTGACTGGGAGGCCACTGCAGCTTGCATCACCCATCGCCCTTGTCATCGCTGCCAAAACAACTACTAGCCATCTCTCTCGTATGTAAATGCGACAGTTCAGATTATTCCAGGTCCCCAAAGCTAAAGGAATGGCTGGGAAGGCAGGTTTTAGCAGTTTTAATGTATATTGTAGTCCTAAACTACCGTTGTTCTGCTCATCTCTAAATAAGATGAGCAGCGCCACCATGTGGTAGACTGTTCTTAGTATGATGTTGACAATTAAGTGCTGGTGCTGAGCGCCGGCTCAAATTAAGCACTGAGGGTATCGCTTTTTAAGGCTTACTCAACCCCACTTGCTGCCACATAAACAAGTATGTAAAACCTTGGTTTCTATGCTCCGTTAACCATCAGTCCTTCTAGGTACCTCCCAAGAATGTTGTGGGCATTTTGGTGCCCTTGAGTGAACAACGGCTCTGCCAAGCAGTGGCGTCTGGCATGGCTCGCGGGTGGCGGAGCGGACGGGCGGGTCACACACGGGGTGGGGGTCGTGCGTATAAAAATAAAACATTTTAAAAACAATTTTTAAAACTTACCTTGCTGCCGTGTCCCGCGTTTCTGCCCCTGCTCTCCTCGTGGAACTCGAGGAACAGGAGGTAGGCCCCACTGACCAATCACAATGCTGCAGTGCAGCGTTGTGATTGGTTTTGAGCGTCCTGGTATGAAGCTCAACAAGGGAATTGGGGCTTCGGCTTGTTCTACATGCAGGCTGCAATGCAGCCTGCATGGAGAACAGGGAAAGTGCGCACGACTGGTTTGGGCGGCCCGAAAGGGCCGACCAAACAGTCATTGCACACTTAGGAGTGGGCAAACCACTCCTCCCCTGCCCTTCTCCCAGAGCAGAGCAGAGCAGAGCAGCCCACCCGCCCACCCGCAAAGCAGCACGAAGCATAAAATGTTAATAACTCAAAGTTATTATAATTTTAAGTTTCTTATTCGCACTGCTTAAAAGCAGTGGGGCGACCTCCTCCGCCATAGCGGAGGAGCAGCCACTGCTGCCAAGTATCACCATGAAGGCATACCATTGCAGACTGAAAAAGGACCAAGGCAAATGGTTTGCTGTACATCAAACAGCATCATGAAGGAGTGAGGGAGTCCTATCGGACCAAACATCGGCTCTAAATAACACCATGGGCATTCATGCGCCGGGCAGTACCATCATGTGTGGCAAGCATGGGTAACAGGGCTAGGTGGATAGACAGGATTAGGAAGAATACTGCAGTTAAAAAGGAAGGATGGATAAAAGGACACGTTCACAAGAAACAACTCTTACTGGCCAGAGTAAGGACTTAACCAAGATAACTGGTTTTGGCAACGTTGGTAGTGCCAGCATTTGTGGTACAGACTGACAGCATGTCTAGAAAGGATGGGTACATGGACACGAAGGATAAGAATGATGTGTAACATGGCTTTGAACAATAGAACGGATGGGCAATAGCATGGCTAGAGAAGATGGATAGGAAGGGCAGAAAGGAAAGAGACTGCATGGCTAGAAAGATGGGACAGGTTGCACGAGAAACATTGCTTTGAAGAATGTATAAGACAGAAGAATAGAACAGACATGACATAGGAAAGAGTGCAATGAGACAAGATGGATGGATAGCATGGCAGGGAATAGGTATTGGGTAGGGGTTGGCGTAACTCACGGAGTTTCACTGCGTGGAATTCCGCAGACTTAACTAAAAACTCAGCAAGTTTCTGTGGAGTTCCGCGAGGGGCGGAACTTTGGCATGCTGCGCTACTTGCACTGATTTTTAGTGCCGGGAGCTAGTTCCACACTTGGAAATCATCGCAAACTGGACCATGTGGCACACCAGAGGGTGCTCCTTTTTTCTGCAGTTCGAGTAGATTTTCTACTTGAGCAGCAGTTTGCTCAACACAAATGGTAGCGACCTGCCACGACAGCCTGCATTGAGAAATCTCACCCAGAGGCGTTCTAGTGCTCGAAAATCACACAAGGACAGTGCTACCCCGTCCCTCCCCCGCCCCCAGTAAAGAAATAAAATTAATCCGGCCCCCCTCAGATTTTTCACAATTATTCTATTAAACTGGCAAAGTTTAAATATGTCTCAACTTATTAAAACACAAGACATATTTAAACATTGCAGTTAAATTCTGTTACCATTTTTCCCAGCAAGGATATAAATGACAAAAGAAGCTAGTGATGGCCCATTACAGAGCGGCTTACTGCCCCTCATTTTTCCCCACCGCTTAAAACAAAGCACTGCTATCAGCATAATGCTTCTTTTGGCCAGAACCTGGCGTCCCCCCTGGGATCACTTGAGGCCCCCCTAGTGGGGCCTGCCCCCCAGTTTGAAGACCCCTGCACTAGGAGGTGCAAATTCTCACTTGCCAACATAACGTTGGTGAGCTGAGCATGAGGAAAAACTCTGCCACGTGACTGTTGGCAGAGTTTTGCTGGAACTCCACGCGGAGCGCAGAGTGGGCAAAACTACACAAATTCCACTGGCGGAGTGGAATTTTTCATCCACCGCTAGTATTGGGTAAGTAAAAAGGGTAGATCGGAAGGACGGATAGCATGACCTGATAGGCTGTATGGCTATGGTAGAACCAATGCACAGAAGGGTGACAATGAATGAAGGAGAGAAAAGATGGACTACATGGCTAGGAAGGATACAGCGATTGGATGGCATGGATGGATGCATAGGATAAGAAAGATCAATATGATGGATAAACAGGAAGGACAGATTAGGATGGACACACTTTATCCTTATCCTAAGAAGAGTGTGCCAATAAAATAATTCATTGGTCTGAGGAGCTATTAGGAGAAAATTGGAACTTGATTGAATCTGTCATCATGGCATGGGGAGTACGCTGGCATGGGAAGTCACCCAAAATCTGGGTTGGAGACTGTATAGTTGTTAACTTTAATAACCCTACCACAGCACGGCGCTTGTTGACCAATCTTTCTAGTTCATGTGCACCTGATAGTAACATTCAATCATTACCCCTGGATTCTTTTTTATAGACCCAGGCTTCAGATTCTTCCAGTAGCTCCTTATTGGTCTTCACATCTGACTGGTGCCACTGATTAAATCTTTTACTAGCTGAGATATCGGGGAAAAAGAGCACAGTCTGTTGAGTTCCCTTGCAGACATTGATTGACTGTCTAATGGCACTTTTAGCAGTAACAAACCGTTTCGAAGAGGACTCCGAAACCTCAAACCCAGACCAACCTGGACGTCTTAAGCTGGAAGGTGGCTGGGGTTGCAAGAAACTTGGGAGATGCTGGATGGATTACTTTACTGAAACAACATAAGGTTATTTGCCTGCAGGAGACATCGAATAGCTTGTTTCTGAAAGGCTTCAAGGGTTTTTCTGTCACTGATATAGGTTCTAGCTCGGGTGGAGCCAATAGGGGCCTCTTGGTTTTTATTTCTTTAAGTCTTAACTGTAGCCATTTGCATTGCATTCCAGCTCTCCAAATTTACTTGCAGGATGTCTTAACTTTTCGAATTTGCACAATATTTTATTGATACATTTCTACAATGCTAATCCTACCAAGTTTTGTAGTGATAGTGCCTCTAAACTGAGAGGTTTTTTGGCCAAATATACTTACCCTTCTAAGAGTACTGTATTTGTTGCATTATTAGGTGATTTTAATACCCGTCTGTGCACCATTTGTCCTGTTTATAAAACTTACAATTGGCCTCCTTTGCCGCCATGTGCCCATCACTTTAGACACTCTCCTCGGAGTAACCCACTGGACACTATTTTGAGTGATTTTAACATGCTCCGTTTAGAGTCTGACAACCCAAACATGAATTCTCCCTGATCATGTCCACTTTTTATGGGCGAGGTTGTTCCTCAACCATTGATTTTACTTTTGTTTCCTCTGGTCTGTTACGTACTTTGCTTGATTTTGAGGTTTTTTGGGATACTAGAAGTGATGATAACCCACTCTGTGCTACTTTTTCCTGGGTAAATAACTCTGCTCCCGCTTATCACTCTTTGTGTGGGCAGGTATATGCTAAAGATCAGAGACGCAGAATTCACTGGGACAAGATTAACTCTAGTCAATTTTATCTTATCTTGTTCAGAGATTGCACCTTAGAGATGTTTATCTGTTTGGATGAGGGTGGTCTGGATTAAACCATTTTGTCCTCTCTTTTTGTTATTTACACTAAGGTGAGGTCCATCCTCACCTCGAAAAAGTCCAACACCCTGCCTTTCAGTGGCTGGTTTGACCACTCCTGTTCCATTGCTTATTGAAATCTCATGGAAACTTTGAAGGAGATACCCAGGGACAAATATAGAGAGACTTCTTGCCAGTAGGCATATGACCTAGTCATTAGGCATAGGAAATACAAGCTCAACAAGATGCTTGGGCCGAACTGTTTGAGTCTTGTTCCTCCAACAATTGTTCCAAGTTTTGGGAAGTTATTAACTGTCCCTTTTAGCATCTTCTGCTAGGAGCACTATTTCTCAGATGATTACTCCTGATTCTTGTCTTGCGCATTTTGTTTCTATTTATGATGCCCCTGTTAATAACAACGGTTCTAGCGGGAATACAATAAATCTATATTGGTAATTAGAAAATGTACAAATCGCAATCAATTAGGGTTAAGGAGTGATGTCAGAAAGAAAGAGAGCCTCGCAGACTTGATGTTCATAATAATCCTTTTTATCCCAAAAATTTTATAATTCAAAAACAATACAAACACAGAACGAGAAGAACCACAATAGTGATTATATGTCCCAAAAAAATGGAACCATCCAACACATAGTGAACAGACATGTGATATATACAAAACTTGGTTTCCACAATTATTGAAAGGAAAGCTCTTTCTCCCATCTCACTGGTGTTTCACATTTTATGTGGCTGTGCAACTACCATCAGATTGTCCCTTATCCCTTGGTCCTGAGGAGACCCCACATTGCTAGAGGGTCGAAACGTCGTCGACTTGATTGAAAGCGAACCATTTTTAAGTAGCTCTGTCTATTGTATACAGATACTATAATCATCACCAATTCATGTTGTGGTCGCTTTCCTTTCAATAATTGTATAAAAATCTTTTGGATAAAAAGGATTATTATGAACATCAAGTCTGCGAGGCTCTCTTTCTTTCTGACATCACACCTTAACCCTAATTCATTGCGATTGTGCATTTTCTAATTACCAATATAGATTTATTGTATTCCCGCTAGAACCGTTGTTTTCGGATACATATGACTTACCCTGGTTCCTAGTGAGTAGGGTCCCCCTTGTCCTCGTTTTCGCCCCTGTTAATAACAGCTCTATTGACGGCCTGGCTAACACTTTGCCAATTCGTCCTCTAGATTCTCCATTTAAATTTAGCTAGGAAGAGGTAAGAGATGCGATCATTAAGCTCCCTAATACAAAAGCTCCTGATCTAGACGCTGTGCCGATTGACATATTAAAGCCCAATGTTGTTCTATGAGCTCCTCCTTTAACGCTTTACGTCAATACTTCGTTCAGATATAAAATTCCATCTTCGTGGGCCAACTCTGCTATTTTTTTAGTCTTCGAAAAGAGCAACGGAGATGATCCACGTTATTGTGCTATATCCTCGATCGACTCCACTGTGATGACACCCAATTTAGCTTTCGGGCTGATTATAGCACTAACACTGAGCTCATTAAAGCAACTGAGGAAATTCGATTCTCACTAGATCAGGATGGCAGTGCTACCCTCCTCTTGCTCGATTTGTCGGCAGCCTTTAATATGGTAGACCATGGGCTGCTGATGCACCAACTGACTAGACTGGGAGTGACAGGCCCCGCCTGCAGACTTCTTCATTCCTTCCTTAGTGGGCGGGAACAATCTGTTCGCTTAGCCGATTTCATCTCTGATACCTATTCTTTGCCGTGCTGGGACCCTCAGGGATCCTCGCTCAGTCCTACATTGTTTAATATCTCCGTCACTCCTTTGGCATCACTTATAAAATCTTTTGGCTTTTCACTCACATCATATGCGGACGACATGCAAATTGTAGTCGCATTTGACTCGGATGTCACAGGTACAGCATTGAAGTTCCAGGACTGCATGCAGGCGGTCTGTTCCTGGATGTCCTCTAATTGTCTGAAGCTAAACTCAAGCAAGACGGAGGTCTTGACTTTCGGCTCTTTGCCTTCCTTTTGGTCCCCCGGCTGGGGGCCCTCCGATTTAGGCACCCTCCCTACCACTATGAGGGCAGTCAAAAATCTTGGTGTCACTATCAACGACAAACTATCCTATCTTTACCAGGCTAACTCCGTCACCTCTTCTGCCTTCTACACTCTCCGGCTCGCGAAGAACATTTTACCTTTTCTCCCAGTCACTTTACAGAAATCAGTGGAAATGTCTCTTCTCCTCTCTGAGACCGATTACTGTAATGGTATCTCTTTAAATGCCCATCAACATGCTATAAACAAACTTCAAACCCTGCAAAACGCAGCGGCACGTTTGCCTCTCACACTTCCCAAATACCAATCGGTCTCCAAACATTTAGTGAAGCTTCACTGGCTTCCCATTAGGCAGAGGATCCGTTTCAAGGCACTCTGCATCATTTTTAAAGCACTTGACAATCACGGCCCCATCTTTCTTCAAAACAGTTTCACCTGGTACACACCTGCTAGAGCTCTCCACTCGTCTTCGGCATTGTGTGTTGTGGTTCTCAGATTCAGGCGTGCTACCTGGGGCAGCAGAGGCTTCGTTCATAATGCTGTCAAACTTTGGAATGACCTTCCTTTGGCCTTAAAGACCCGACCCAATCTTCTGGCCGTCAGAAAGGCTCTGAAAACTTGGCTGTTTTCTACTATTTAGCCCACTTTTTCTTCTGTCTCAGCCTGATTTTTCTCCTTCTGCTCTTTCCTATGCAGCTCTGCCAGCGCCAAGATGCCTTCGGGCATTTGCACGCTCTACAAAACCTCATAACATAACACTGTCAAGGTGATTGGGAGCATTTTATTGAGTTGACTTCCTGAGTGGGTCAGTGTCATCGTGTTTTGTTTGACATGCAATACGGTCTTCAGGCTGGCAAGGGGACTGTGAATCAAGGTTTGAAACTTTTTTTGATCATATCCAAGTACACTAAGATGAAAGCGGGTTCTCTCCATTTGGGGTTCATGGACCTAACTTCAGCCTTTGATAGGGACAGTAGGTCCAAACTCTGGAACATCATGTTGGGCATGGGCTTTGAGAAAACCATTGTGGGTTTTTTGTACGACTTACACTCCAGCCTCTCAGTGTTGTTCGCTATGGTCCCTCTGGGGAATGCACCACTAAGATTATCATGAAAAGCGGCACCAGACAAGGTTGTAGCTTAGCACCTTTTTTGTTTATATTATGTATTAACAGTTTGGAAAAGGTTTTGTGTGATGAGGGGCGAGATCTACTGCTAGTGGGGGGTTGGCCTGGTCCTGTGATACTTTACGTAGACAATGCCGTCCCGATTTCTAGAACTGCTTTAGGTCTGCAGCGCCTCTTAAAGTAATTAGTACTAAGATCAAGCTTGTCCATGAAGTTCACAAAACTCACTAAGTCGAATATTACGATTATTGGGCCCATGAACACTAAGACCAGTTGCAACAGCCTTTGATTCTTCTTCTAAGGTAGGGCATATATATGTACCAGCAATGTTAAAAATGTACCAAGCTAAGTGTTTATCAGTACCATCCGATGGCTCCGAGATCTGGGGTTTTCCAATCGGTTACATTTACAAATTATTGAGAACAGGTTTCTCAAACGTTTGCTTTCATCGCCTTGCAGTGTGTCTACCTTTGATCATGAAGAGTTCGCTTGCTAGCTTTGTCCCAGTTGTAACTCGACTTCGCCCCATTATCTTATGCTTATGGCAGAATGAACTTGAGCTTAACCGAGCAATTGGATTGTTTAAGCCTGGACTATGCCTATTAGATTATATAGTTCTTGCCCTCTGTGAGATCTTACATTTTGGTTCAAACTTCTTTGTTCTTGGAACCTTATCTCAATTACGGTTTGTCAAATGCTCATTGCTTTTTGTTAACACATTTTAGGTTCAATTTAATTCATCACCTGTTGCGTGTGCCAAACAGTTGGACTGCAGAAGACATTGACATCCCCTGTCTTTGTGATGGTTGCTCTAGGTCCTCCATTACATTTCGGGCAATTAGGACCTGAAATGGTGGCAATTGCCATTTCAAAAAATGAATTCTCCAGTGCGTGGTATTTGCACAGGCGCTAAATGCACTTGCGCTATTTGTTCTTGTGCAAATTTGAATATGGGTGGTGTATGCGAAAGACAAGTTGCCTGTGCTAATTCACGACCATGTGTTTATGTTTGAGAAAACATGGACCCCTTTTGTAACTTGGATGAGAAGGGGAGGCGATACAGAGGGGGCCCGACAGGACGACTAATACTCTTCAACGTTCAGGTATCGATGGAGTATCTTCGGAGACTCAGTCCTCCACCGTGGACTAGAGCAGTATACGAATGTAAAGCCAAGTCTAATGACTTAGTTTTGTATGTGTAAACTGCGCCGCTCTTTTACATGCACCTGAATATATTGGAATGTAACACTTGTGAAACTGATATTACTAAAGCAATTTATTTAAATGCTATTGTTTGACTTCAGTAGAATAAAATAAAATATTTAAATAATAATAATATGCCTTAGCATTACTTTCAAAAAGCATCTCCAAGTCATACAAAGATTATCGACCCTAAGGAATGCAATCAAAATTGGGTTGATGTGTTTACCTAAAGATAGGGTTAAAAGTCAAAGTTCACTCCAGGCATCTAATAACAAGAGAACTAACTTGGAGCTGCCCTCTCTTTGAAACTGGCTTCATAGAGAAGTCAGTTGCCACTAGGAACAAGACCAATCGAAAGTCAACCCTGCACCAGCAGGGTTTGGCACAGTGACATGTACCAAAGGTGTGTGAGCACAGTGCAAGTGACCACACTGTGAATCTACAGTCCTAGAGATGAACCAGCACTAAGGGCTCTCAGGCAGCAATAGTGGGAATCCACTGAGAGTGCAGGAAACAGTAGCCTGGCATAAACCCATGCTGCTAAGTGGATAAACACAGGAGGACGATAACATGGTAGACACTACATAGTCACCAAGCACAAGCTAGTCTGTGCTATGGAAAACAATGGAGCCTCTTCACAAGGGCATTCTGGAGTGCGTAAAGAAGAACTCCTGCATTACTCTTTTGTGTACTTTTGAAGGACTTTGTGGACTGGCCCCAAAATATCTAAAATGAGAACACACTTTGAATACTCGGGGAATATTTATAAAAAGTATAAACAGACAGTGCCGTCTTTGCACTTTATTAATATGGATTTGGATGTGTAAAAGTACGTAAAAGGGTACACCTGGTGTACGACTTCCTGTACTCAAATACTCTTGGGAATCGCTCCCATTATTTTTTTAATCTATTTTCATTATGCAGCGTTATTTAAATATTATGTACTTACTGTCTTTGTCACAATATCATATGTTCCAGATGCTTTAATGGTTTAGCAAAGTCTGCTGCGGTTCATTGCCTTGAGGTAGCTTTTGACTTCAGTCAAGCACTAACTTCAGATTTTGTTCAATTTGCCGTACTGCTTCAGGAGTACCATTGCCTCACAGGGATTAGCGCTTCCATTTTGTGTCTTTTGAAGTGATGGGTTCACCAACCAGTAGACGGTATTGGTTGGAAAGTGACCAGGCAGTGGGTGGAGTGACGGGTGTGCAGGCTAGTATATTGTTCAATAACCTGTGCATAGTACACAAGTCACTATCAGAAAATGCCTGTGTCTTCTGGAGAGAGCGAACGCACCATGACAGATCCCTCTGTTGCAACGGCCATCTTTACTAACAGTCCCAGGCTTCACGACGAACTGCATCATCCGGGCAAAGTGTAGTAGGTTTTCCCCTATGGAGTTCTCTGTCCTCTCCCACATAAAACCCCTCCCAGGTGGCGAGTTCGCCCCCTCCTTGTCATGCAGCATCCCCTCCCAGCTTGAATCATTAAAGGGACAACTGATTATGGTGCATCAAAGGCCACAGTTTACAGTTTATTTTCAACACATGGATTATACATCTCGCAATTTACTGGTTGGTCATTTGCAACACATGCTCATTCTACATTACATTCATGTAACACATTGCCCTCCCCAATGGTGGTCTCCGTTCCTGGCTGACAGCCCTACCCTGCACGAGGGGCCCCCTTTTGCAGGTGTCTCAGTGTTCTGCGGGTGTCTAGGCTTCCCTTGCTAACGACTCTGTGGGCGGCCGTTAGTTCCAGCCCGGGCAGCAAGTGCCATTCCGCTTGCCCTGGACCCTTGCTGGCCACTCGCCTGCTTCCCAGTGCCCCTGCCGTGTGGCATCCCAAGGACACAGTCTGAGCAGCTCTTCTACCCATGTTACTCTCCCCTCTGGGTATCTTTCTGGACTGCCTCCGCCCTCCCTTTTCCCATCGACCATGCGGCTGCGACGGCCGCTCCTTTTCGGTGTGGGTGGGTGGGTTCTGAGGCGATGGTCAGACTGTGAGGTCAAAGGGAAAGCCAGTGTCCCCTTTTGACCTCCTTGCCCCCGCTCCGCCCCTCTCTGTTATTGGGCGGCTTGCGGGATTCAATGAGCGGGCCGCATCCTTGCGTGCCCCTTTTTCACTGGCTTTTTTCCCCCTCTGGTGCGCCTGTCCCCGGGAGGCGTTCGCCATGGGCCCCTACTGGGTCCGGCTTCGGCTTCCCCAGCCCGCGTTTCGATCCAGTCCAGGCCTCCTAATCTTCTGTAAATAAGTCAAACAGCTGGATGTTTGCTCATTATTGTGCATTTAGTCTGGTGTTCATTACCTCCTCAGCGCCTTGAAATCCTTGCATGGTGTACAAGCACTTCACAGAAGCTTTATAACACAGCCTTTATTGTCACGCTGATTGCATCTGACTAAAGCACTGTGTCCTTTTTGGCTCTTTGCAGAGGCATCGTCAGGCGCTCTGTGTACTTGGCACAAGAGTACTCAGTGCACTGGTGAGTGAGCCAGGAGCCAGTCTGGCATGGTTTGCACAGCAGCAGTAGTGATAGAAGCTCGTGACAGGTTTCTGCCATTTCAGATGTGGGTCAGAGGAGCGGGTTCACAGGTTGAGGCCTGTGAAGGAGACAGTGAGTGGCTACCCGGGGACCTCGGGGTGCACAGACTCTGTGCCCCTTGGGAGGGGAGGTGGGGCAGTTTGCATGGAATGGGAGCGGGCAGTCTCTCAGCTTCACTGTGAGAGTCTACAGTAGTGGAAAGGTGGGCGGTGACAGGGCCACCAGTTCATGCCCAGGGCAATGAGCAGTGCTTAATTTGTAAAATAATAAGTGCCGGGGCTCTCGTCAGGAGGCCACTGAAGCTTGCAACACACATAGCCCCTGCTATGCTGCCAACGATAGAAACAACACAAGTACTAACCATCAAACTCCCACAAGTGTGACTATTCGGACTATTTGAGGCCCCCAAAGCCATAAGAATGGCTTGGGAGGCAGGTAATAGTCATTTTAATGTTTATTGAATGAATAATTACCTGTTGTTGTGGTCATCTCCAAATTAGCCAGACAGCGCCACCTTATGGCAGCTGTCACAAGCGCTGGTTTTGAGCATTAAGTGCCGGTTCGAGCACTGAAACACAGCTCAAATGAAGCACTGGTCAGCACCGG
The DNA here is from genome assembly GCA_963921515.1 of Calotriton arnoldi. NCBI lineage: Eukaryota > Metazoa > Chordata > Amphibia > Caudata > Salamandridae > Calotriton > Calotriton arnoldi. Next base: position 975,955 of record CAWUFW010004716.1, read on the forward strand.
CAACACTCCTTTAGAGCATACCCATGGCTCTCAATTCTATAGACCCGGCCCTGAGAAATAAGTGCCGGTGCTTAGCACCAGAAAGCACCGGCACAAATTAAGCACTGGCAATGAGGCTCCGAAGGGTGGACTAAACCTGCCCCATCCAGGTCACGTCCTTCTCCAAAAACAATAGGTTATTTCTAAAGCACCAGGCAGCGATGTGCGTATTAAAGGGAAAACATCCTGGCAAAGTCTGACATTTTAAAGGTTTTTGTGAGAAAAGGAAAAAAATAACCACAGCCATCAAGTTGTCACGTGCTCGGAGCGAACGCCCAAACTCGTCACATGTTCTGGCTCACTCGGTCGCAATGTGCCAACAATTTACTTGTAAACTGTGAGAAAGCGGTAGCTGTAATGTTATCGTGGGCCCCCCCGGTCAAATCCTCGGAGGGGGCTTGCTTTGCGTCTAAGCTTTGAAGAGCGGCATCTTGGAGGGTCGACGGGCAGAATCTGTGCAGGTGTGAGGGGTGTGTGGAATCGAACTGTGCTGCACAAAGAGGCCATAGTGCACAACACTATGGTTTATTCACTTTGGAGCAGGTGGGGGGTGGTGGGGCCGGGCGGTGGTGGTGGGTGGGTTGGGCGGTGGGGGGTGTAGGTGAGGAAGATGTACCCCTGTGCATGTTCGCCGAAAGCAGGCGGAGAATTAATAGGGGTGGGGGAGGGTGTCTTTGGGAAATCTTTTAGCAAAGTTCTGACCCGTGGTTTCTATAAGATGTCCCCAGGGCTTTAAGTGGGATAAAAAAAACTGGGGGGGTCTCTCTAAGGGGCGTGGCCGATGTGATTAAGGGCGTGGCTTTAAACACATAAGCTAAAAATCTGTGCCTAGCATAGTGTGCCGCCCCACTGGTATTCTGCTGCTGTCATTTCATCCAGATATATAACACAACAAGGAACGTTACACCTACAACAAGTCACGGTTATTGGCTTTGCCAATGGTTGTTAGCTGTGGAAGAAAATTAAGCAACAACTACGGCTTCGTTGTATAGAACATTGAAAATGCTTCAGTTTTGAAATGTTGAGACTGTACAACAACTATAACGAGTCTCTTTGAAGTTATCTCAAAGGCAGTGAAGGGTGGTACTGCTGCAGAGTTTAGATTTTTTTTGTCTCCCTGATGGGGAAAGCAAAAATGGAGAGCCCGCTAGGGACCCGTCTCAGCACCTGCTTTTTAGAACTGCCGGTGCCGAGCACCACTTAAAGCCCTGGATGTCCCAAAATAGGGCCTAAAGGTGCATCACTATAGCCACCTTATCTGTCCTGAAGTGGTCCCGTGTGAGGACTACTCTAATGTGTGTTTATATGTGTTATGGGTGGTTCTCTTCTCATGGGCGCCATTGGTCTCACAGGAACACAAATGGGCATCTTCCTCAGATTCAGTAGCCTCAAACAAAATGGAGGCCAGACAGCGAGTCAGGACAGTCAGCGAACTCCGAGCCTGGGAGGGCCAGGAGCGCGTTTTCCGCGGAGCATGGGCGGTCTCTATGCCTGGACAGAAGAAGGAGCGAATTATGAACATCGGTGCCTCGAACAATCATCTACCCAACAGCCATAACCCAAAACATAAATTCCACCTTATTCCCCACTGGCATTGTACTGTACTGTAACTGCATGTATATAGCTCCTACTATTCTTGATGAGGCACTGAGGCGCTTTATGCCGGGCAGCTGCACGGGAACCCAAGGTTAGCGGTTAGTTGTGTGTTATTAGGATTAGTCTTGTGCTCTCAAGGAGACCCTTCCCATGCTCTCCCTTCAGCTCCTTTGGGGTAGATTACATTAAAATTAAAAGTGGGGGAGATTGGGAGTGAATGCAGATGGTTGGTGGGATCATTGCTGCGAAAGAAGAGCTCCTTCTTTAGCTCTTCTAAAGGGTGAGTTTATGCTAATCTGTCAGGTCATCGGGGGCAAAAGAGAATCTTTCATCTGAACATGTCCCTTAGACCTCTTTCAAGCACCAACTACCCTGGAGTAAGGAAGGGAACAGACACAGTGCACCCATGGCCTGGAATTCCTGCTGGAGTATGTTCTGGGAGTAGGCCTAGCAGTGAACTTCAGATAAGGCACAATGCCATTGATCTGTGGATGGTCAATGTTTTTGTTGTAGCTGTGTGAAATAATTTAGGGGTTTATTTCATGCAGATATCAGTCTTTCCTTAACGTTTGTTTTTTATATACAAAGAACCTTGTGAAAAGCCAACGGACCATCTAAAGGTGCTACTCGGCGGGGTAACGAAAAATTATAGGACCCCTCGCTCCCACAGAATGTGATAAGGGGCCCCTGAGTCTCCAATGTCTCACAGATATTCATTGGTCTTGGGCTCAATGGGGGCCCCCTGAAAAGTTGGGGGCCGCTAAAGGGTTGGGGGCTGTCCTACGCCCCTGGTGACACTATGGCCGTCCAATGACAGAACGTGCGCCACGCAGACGCCGAGGACATAAATTTCGCACCATGAGAATTCATAGATTTGCGGAATAATGCCTAAATTGTAGAACATAGGGGGCAGAGATCTAATCGAAATCACACTAAGGATCCAAGGGAGAAATCCAAAATGAGAGCGTATCACTCCCTACCAATACATGAGACTCACAAAAGATACCATCTCCAAAATCCGGGGGTTTTGTTTGATAAGGAAAGGTGTTCCTTTATAAGGACGACAACCCTCACTCACCCGAGGGTGACATGCTTCATCATGGGGCTCCGCAAGGTCCTGGGTGTGGGCTACAACTCTCCACCGAACGAAGTAGGTGGAGAGGAGCTGAGGTGTTTTAAATGGGGAATGCCACTGAGAAGTGTGAGTGAGGGGCAGAGTGCAAAACAAGTCAAAGGTTAAAACTACCTCCGGGGACTCAATATATTTATTCAATGGTACCCTTTTTAACCCAATCCAAGGGTACCATTGAATAAATATATTCAAACGCCACAGTTGTATCTGTAACCATCCAGGCAAGTATTATTCACATTCCAGCGCCTGGATACCCTCACGGGTGACAAGAAGCACTCTACAAATCTACTGATTGATTTTGAACTTTGCTTCTTCTGCTAGGGTTACTCTTGCTGCAATGGGGGCTGCTCTGATCAGAAGGAAAGAGGACAAAGGGCTTGAGGGAGTAAAACTCCAGTAAGCTCATTTGCCGTCAGTTGTAATTGACGACATTGATAAATTTGAAATCCCTTACAAGGTGTTCACCTGATTGCCTCTTTTTGACCTAAGCTGATCCCCACTGCATTACTGCTTTCTGAGGCGAAGAATTCAGAGCGCTTCTCCCTGCTCTTCTGTGAGTATTGCTGAAGTGGACCAGTACCAACAAGAAAAAACCCACAGAAGCCAGGAAGAGAGTAGAGTGAAATGAGCAAAGGGGAAGAGACAAAGATTGCATTATAATAAAATGAAATTCTGAAATGTTTTCTAGAAATACTTTAGGAAACCTTTGTGATTTCGAAAAATGTGTATATCTACACCTAACATAACAAACATTACATAAATCAATTGGATTTTGGAAAGGTGTAGCGCAGTTTCAAAATTCATGAACAGAAGTCAAGTGTGGGTGAAAAAAGTGACAAGCGCGGACAATGCAAATATCTGTCTCAATCGTGAAATCAGTTTAGGCACCCAATACCTCATCAAAAACGCAGTCTGCCACTCATTCTTGCACTCATGCATGCATTCACTCAATGATTAATTTTTATCTTCACTCATTCACCAATCCACATTAAAACAAAGACACAACAAGCATATGCAAGAATCACTAAAAGTAGAAAAAAAGAAAAGATGATGTCTCCTAAATGTGGTGGGATATGTATGGCTGCAGTACAAAAAAAAAAAAAAATGATGACGATAGCCATCTTGAATGTTATTCTGCATTGCTATAATGTTCCAAAATGACTGTCATATTTATAAGCAATGTGTCGGCTTTCGTGAAGCAGTAAAACAATGACAGTATGCACAAAACCATTCCAAGAAATCCGCTCACTAACCACTGCAATGAACAGCCATCTTTTAAGGGGAGTGAGTTTAGCGCATCATTATTTTACCGATCGAAGATGGCCAACATGTTGCTTCTAAGTGTGGTGCCCATTTTGAAATAGTAAACCAGTGACACTGGATAATACCATTCCAAGATGTCCGCCCGAGTTTAGAAGCAGTGGCCACATGAGATGTTCACACTGCAAATTACATGAGAAGCGTTGTCTAGGCAATTGCCTGACAGTTTAAAAACACAAAATAAAAAAAAGAGAATGCAAGAAATGAAAGGAGACTTACAAAAGGATAAAACAGAAAACTAGGGGACTGGCCCACCAGCTCTGGCATGGAAATACGTTCTTTTTTCGGACAGACACACACACCTGTGATCAGATTACATGCTGCCGCTAGCATGGCAAAAGAGCCAAAGTGGGTTGATCAATTTTTCCCATGTTTTAATTTATCATGGGCCGAAACGGAATGGGAGGATTCTCTAACTGACCAATGGCTGAAAAGGGCAAACGCAAAACTAATCTATATGTATATGACGAATGCATGTTTGTTATGAATTATTTTGCTGAGGAGACCCTAGTAGTTGGCTAAACCTGCGAGGCCAGACTGAATATCACTTTAATACACAGAGTAATACTACATATAACATCACAAATGTGTATAAAATTTACAGTTGGGAAAATTATATACAACCCCTCCTTTGTTTTAACATTTCAGAATGAACAGGGCAGGCCTACTGCATCTGACAACCGTTTCCCAGTGCACCAATTAGGCCCAGAGACTATATTGTGGTGTTGTCACCATAGCAAGGGAGGCCAACTGTACCGAGTAAGAATTTTCACACAAAGCAACCATCGGGCATGCATTAATAAAACTACACTTATGCACCAAATTACAGCATGCAAAACCAAACTTATCTCCCTCCTAAGAGGGCCCGTCAAGCATTATCACATATTTTCCCCCAGTGTTTGCTAGAGGGGGGAAGAATAACACCGAAATGATTGCCTACGACAGTGATCTGTATATTCCTGGTAACAAAATACTTTACCCAAAGAACCAGTCAAGCCTATAGACTTGGTCACTGCCTTGTCACCATAACCAACTTATTTCTACTGTATTGAGCATAAGCTTTCACACCAGACAAAAAGCACCATTTTCCTGTGGAATCACCCACCTTCTGCCTAATCAAAATCTTACAGAGAAGACCACTCACATGTAGTTAAAGCCTTTCTGTTAGTACTGTTTTTCCAAACTCTTTTTCTGGTTAACACATAAGGTCAGGCATGCAATCGCTGCACTGTCAAGCCAGACTTAAAAATAAAACGGGATGCACGAGGGGGAGGGGAATGGACACATCCTTCTCCGCATACTTGCTTTTATAGCTACCAGCAGGAGAAACTGAGGAGACCGAACATCATTTTTCCAAAGCAGTCAAGCCTCACTAGATGCAGACGCGGACCATGTGTGGAGCACATTTGCTACCAAACGAACAGCACTACAGAGAGGGAAGAGAGAAGGTTCTGGCAAAGCATCAAAACATGAAGTTTTCCAAGAAGTACAACCAGGGGCGTAGCTTCAGGGGTGGGGTTTGGGGTGCTACACCCCCCCTAATAAATGTATTTTCTGGTAAATAGTTGGGTAAGGTGCTTTTAGTAGGGTATGGTGGTGTATTTGTAAGATTTCACCAGGAGGTTTGACAAATAGATGCAAAAAACACTCACATGCTGGCTCTTTGTTTTGAAAGTCTTCAAAAATGTTGGTTAGTTTACAAAATATTGTGTTTCTCTCACTTAGTACCCCTACCATTTCACATTCCGCTCCTTTTTCACTTCCCCTTACGTCCCTCACATGCGCCCTGCTTGTTGTATAATGCATTCTAACATTATACACCTGCGTGATTGATGGAAAATCTGAAGCTCACATCCCCCAAATCTTACTGACCAATCTAAGCCCCTGAGTACAAGGCTGCACACGAAGCATTGGCAGGTTTATCCGGGGGTAAAACTCAATGTCCATTGATGGAGGCTGCAGTTGCAACAAGAGTTGATGGGTGAGGAAATGCACAAAATGTTTACTTCCACACTCTCAGCTACGGCAATGTACGTGGACCGAAACGTGTGACCTGAAACAATCGCATGGAGTGCACAGGTCTTGGCTAACTGATCTGGAGACCAGTGGCCGAGATTAGAAGAGAAGATCTCCAACCAAAGAGCTTTTTGAACATCGAAGGATCCAGCACTAAGGATCCAGCATTAAGGATCTCAGGATCCAGCACTAAGGATCTCAGGATCCAGAACTAAGGATCTCAGGATCCAGCACTAAGTATCTCAGGATCCAGCACTAAGGATCTCAGGATCCAGCAATAAGTATCTCAGGATCCAGCACTAAGGATCTCAGGATCCAGCAATAAGTATCTCAGGATCCAGCAATAAGTATCTCAGGATCCAGCAATAAGTATCTCAGGATCCACCACTAAGGATTCAGCACTAAGGATCCAGCACTAAGGATCTCAGGATCCAGCACTAAGGATCTCAGGATCCAGCACTAAGGATCTCAGGATCCAGCACTATGGATCTCAGGATCCAGCACTATGGATCTCAGGATCCAGCACTAAGGCTCTCAGGATCCAGCACGGAGGATCCAGCACTAAGGCTCTCAGGATCCAGCACGGAGGATCCAGCACTAAGGATCTCAGGATCCAGCACTAAGGATCTCAGGATCCAGCATTAAGGATCTCAGAATCCAGCACTAAGGATCTCAGGATCCAGCACTAAGGATCTCAGGATCCAGCACTAACGATTCAGCACTAAGGATCCAGCACTAAGGATCTCAGGATCCAGCACTAAGGATCTCAGGATCCAGCACTAAGGCTCTCAGGATCTAGTACGGAGGATCCAGCGCTAAGGCTCTCAGGATCCAGCACGGAGGATCCAGCACTAAGGATCTCAGGATCCAGCACTAAGGATCTCAGGATCCAGCACTAAGGATCCAGCACTAAGGATCTCAGGATCCAGCACGGAAGATTCAGCACTAAGGATCTCAGGACTCAGCACTAAGGATCTCAGGACTCAGCACTAAGGATCTCAGGATCCAGCACTAAGGATCTCAGGATCCAGCACTAAGGATTCAGCACTAAGGATCTCAGGATCCAGCACTAAGGATCTCAGGACTCAGCACTAAGGATCTCAGGACTCAGCACTAAGGATCTCAGGATCCAGCACTAAGGATCTCAGGATCCAGCACTAAGGATCTCAGGATCCAGCACTAAGGCTCTCAGGATCCAGCACGGAGGATCCAGCACTAAGGATCTCAGGATCCAGCACGGAGGACCACAGGGTCCAGCACGGAGGATCTCAGGGTCCAGCACGGAGGATCTCAGGGTCCAGCACTGAGGCTCTCAGGGTCCAGCACTGAGGCTCTCAGGGTCCAGCACTGAGGCTCTCAGGGTCCAGCACTGAGGCTCTTAGGGTCCAGCATCCAGGCTCTCAGGGTCCAGCATCCAGGCTCTCAGGGTCCAGCATCCAGGCTCTCAGGGTTCAGCACCGAGGCTCTCAACATCCCTGGTGCCCATCTCTCATTTCTGCATGCCCTGCACTCGGTCATAAGGAGGGTGAATGCTTTCAGCTGTCACGTGACCTCACTGACCTTGAGCAATGATTGGCATGGCCTCTGATGCTCCCCTGCATCTGTACCTCCCCCACCTAGTGTCACCTGCTCCCTTAATCCCTGCAGAGGAGAACACCTCAGTCCACCGGGGGCGACTTACTCTAGACACTTGCAACACAGCCGAAAGATCAATGAATCTTGCAAAGTGTAGCAGAATGATAAACAGTCTTGTAACTGTGCCATGTCACATGCCAAAAATTGATTATTTTACATCGGTGTCTAGTGATCCCGAAGTGGCACTTTGGATCAGTGCCTCAATCACCAAGGTGGTTTGTGTTATCCATCCTATCTGCAGGTCATGCTATGTACTGACACCCTTGTGCAAGACATTTCAACAAATGTAAACAAAGGCTCCTAGATCCTGTATCAGCAGAGGAGGAGGGTAGCACATGAGCAGGAAGGAAGGTAGCACATGAGCAGGAAGGAAGGTAGCACATGAGCAGGAAGGAAGGTAGAAGGAAGGTAGCACATGAGCAGGAAGGAAGGTAGCACATGAGCAGGAAGGAAGGTAGAAGGAAGGTAGCAGATGAGCAGGAAGGAAGGTAAAAGGAAGGTAGCACATGAGCAGGAAGGAAGGTAGCTGCATTATGGGTAAGTTAGTTCTATCACCTTTAGAACTATACCTTTGTTAATAATCTAGAATTGTAGAACTGTATGAGGTAGTTAGGATTCTCTTGCATTCAGTGACTGCTTGTGCCTTGTTCGTGTTGGATGTCCTTCATGCGGGGGCTGGAATAAAGGACCTACAAACCTACTCTTATTCGTGTATTTTGTGGATACTACATTTAATTGGCGACGATGGATGGTCCAGCCCCTGCCAACGATTTTCTACAAATCTTCCACACCGAAGATTCTGCAGTCTGTTTTCAGTTGTAGCCGTGGGTACATTTAAACCGACACGCAAAATACAGCAAAGGAAACTTACATCAACAGAAGAAGAGCCTGATCTAAACTCCGCGCTCTGTGAGTTTTTTTTTTTTTTCTCTCTTTATTTCCTGCTACTACAACTTCTACTATAACTGCCGCGCTGCTTACTTTCAAAGTCGAGCAACCGACACTCCATGCGCAGCCTCACGAGGACATCCACACGCTGCATTCTAAGACGCGTGGACATGTTCTGATCCTCCTGCGTTCCACCGATCAGTTCCTCTCGGAGAACGTCACCACGTACAATTACGAGGTCACGTTACGTGACCTCAGCGGCCATTTTGAATTCCGGATCGGAAGAAAATACTACATACAGTGAATCCAAGCTTGGGAAAAGAGATTTTCTCTTCGTTTAAAAAAAAAACTTTATTGAAAATTGCAGCGATCGCTGGAAGCAGTTCAGTGACTCCAAATCTTGCAGTAAGATTCCTACCCACTTATATATTTTTTTTTTGTGTTATTTGCTCATCTTAATACCTTTGTTTTATTTTATTATGGAAGGTAACTCTGCAAGGTCTGCTGGTACAACTCCCATTACAACAAATTCTACTGCAAGTAACTCTGTTAGTATAAATCTTAACAATCCTAAGGAATTCTTAACTAGCCCAGGAGAACCTAATGTAAAATGGCAAGAGTGGAAAGAATATTTTGTGAATTATATTGCCACTCTTGAAGACAATGGAAGTGTCATGTCTCCTGAAAGAAAAAAAAGAATTTTAATGCATTGTTTAGGTCCGGAAGGTCTTAGAATTTATAATCAAATGCAGAAAATAGAAAGAAGTGGCGATTTAGATGTTTTCAAATGCGCCATCGCGGATCTTGATGATCATTATTCACCTGTAGTGTGTGTTGCGGTATCGAGACGCACATTTTATAAACGAAAACAGGACCCTAATGAGTCAATTGAAGATTTTGTATCTGCATTGAAGAATTTGGCTATTAAAGGCAAATTCGGTACTTTACACGATGACATGATCAGAGATCAGGTGGTCATGTGCACCAAAACAAAAATATTCAAGATAAGCTATGGATTGAAGGTGAATCTAGTCTCAAGGATATTATAACTCTAGTCAAAAAGCAGAACTTTCTGACAGATGCGCAAAAGCAATTACTCTGTCTAATGAATCAGTTTCTGTAAACAAAATCAGTGATAATAGAAAAGAAAAAGTTTACACGTACAAGCCGCTTTAAGCCATATCAAAATATGAGACCTTATCAAAACGCTAACCTGAGGAAGGAGGAGAATATTACTCAATCTGGTTTTGTATGTTATAGATGTGGCAGTACATCTCATACCGCAAGATTTGACAAATGTCCTGCTAAATCAGCCAAATGTCTTGAATGTGGACTTATAGGTCATTTCTCTAAGGTTTGCAGAAGGAAACGTTCCAAGAAACCTAGTGTCACTTGCATCGTTAACAATAGTTCAGATTTATCTGATAACAATGAGGATGATGAATCTCCAGGAAACTCTGACATTACGCCCGCTGGTACTGTAAGACATGTTGTGATAAATATCACAGATAATGACAGCAACAAACCTTTATGCATGATATCTTTTGGGGGCATAATTTTGCAAGTTGCTGCTGATTCAGGATCTCCTTTCACCATCATCGCTCGATCTATTTGGGACGAAAAATTTGCTAATTCTATTGGTTCTTATTTACACCCCACTGATGTGAATCCGGAGAGTTTTACTGGGCAGAAAATTAACATGCTAGGCTTTAGATCTCTTATATTTGAATTCAAAGGTAGAAGGGCATTGTGCAAATTGTATGTGGCTCCTGATGGACCTTCTGTTTTAGGGTGGAAAGATCAACGTTCACTCGATATCATTTTAGACCCTAACAGTCCTGAACAAGTTTTAGTAATGTGTGATGCAGAAAATACAAAGAAATGGGTTATGGATGAGTTCCCTAAAGTTTTTGCTGGTGGCATTGGAAAACTTGATGGTTTCTCACATAAGATTCGGATCAAAACCAATGCCATTCCCAAAATTCACAAGGTTCGTCATATTCCTTTAATTGTACGAGAGGAGGTAAAAAAGAACTTAAAAATTACAGGATGCTGGTATAATAGAACCAGTTGAGGCTTCTGACTGGATTTCTCCAATTGTTATAGCCAGACGTGCCAATGGGAAGATTCGCATGTGTATTGACTTAAGGTATTTAAATGAGAATATTATTATTGATCAATTCCCTCTTCCAAGAATTGACGAAATGCTTTCATTAACCAAAGGTGCCAAGTGGTTTTCTACCATTGATCTTTCCAGTGCATATCACCAGATCCCTTTGCATTCCATGAGTCAACATTTTACAGCCTTTTGCACCCCTTTTGGTTGTTTTCAATTTCGCCGTATGCCATTTGGGTTAGCTTCTGCAGCTGCGGTTTTCCAAAGACTCATGCATGAACTGTTTGGCGATATGCAATGGGTAGTCTTTTTCCAAGATGATATCCTGGTTATGGGGGACAATAAGAAAGTCCATGACGAACGTCTAAGAAAAGTTATGTGTATATTACAAGAAAAAGGTGTGACAGCAGAAGTTTCTAAATGCAAATTTGCGGAAAAGAAAGTTACCTACTTAGGTCATGAAGTGAGTGCATTAGGTATCAAACCTAAATCAAGTTTGATAAATGCCATTGTTGATGCCCCTGCTCCGCAATCCAAAGAAGATCTCAGGTCTTTCTTGGGACTTGCGGAATTTTATTCAAAATTTGTGGATTCATTTTCAGAAAGAACTCATGTCATGAGATCTTTACTGAAGAAAAATGTACAATTTGTATGGAATGCTTCTTGTCAGCTATCCTTTGAAGAGATAAAGAAAGCCATTGCCCATGCACCAAATCTTCAAGGTTTTGATCCCTTTGCAGACACTATCGTTACTACTGATGCCAGTAGCAAAGGATTAGGTGGTGTTTTAACCCAATTGGATGACAACCAGAAAGAAGTTATTATCGCCTTTGCTTCACGTTCTTTAACCCCTACAGAAGAACGTTATTCAGTAATCGAACGGGAGACTTTAGCTTGTGTATGGGCTCTGGAACATTTCAGAAAATTTTTATGGGGCAGGAAATTTGTTTTACGTTGCGATCACAAACCCCTTACTAAACTACTCACTACTGAGGGTTTAACTAATGCCACTGCTAGGATTGCCAGACTTTCTATGCGACTACAAGATTTCATGTATAATATACAATATGTACCTGGTGTAAAAAACTTTACGGCTGATTTCTTGAGCCGCATGTCCCTTCCATTAATTGAACTGGACAACAATTCTTGGAATGATTATTCTGTTGCTTCCATTTCAGTTGAGAGTACACGGGGTAGTTTTAGTAAGGAAGAGTGGCTTGAAGCAGAGAGTTCTGATCAAATTTTACTGGTACTCAAACAACTTATTGTGAAAGGTTGGAATGGGGTAGACAAAAAAATTGACAATGATGAGCTTAGAGGTTTTTGGGAAGTGCGCAATGAGCTCAGTCTAAATGATTCCTTGGTATTACGAGGTGATAAAGTAATTCCACCGAAGGATTTAAGGAAAAGAATACTTGATTTGTGTCACGAGGGCCATTCTGGTATTACACGTACAAAATTACGCATAAAAGAGCTCTATTGGTGGCCTAGAATTGACATTGATGTAGAGAGATGTGTTAGATCATGCATCAAATGTGAGGTGTCAGATAAAACTCTTAAAACTTTCAATCCACCCTTGGCTTCTCCTTATTGCCCAAAGTGTCCATGGGAAGTAGTAGCCATTGATTTCATGGGACCAGTCTTATGGCAAGATGACTCTCACAAGTACATTTTGGTTCTTGTGGACACATTTTCTAGATGGCTAGAAGTATGTGTTGTTGATGTTATAAATACAAAGACTGTAATTTCATTTTTAGATGATATTTTTTAAGAGAAGGGTTTCCGAAATTTATATTATCTGATAATGGTGTACAATTCAAATCTTTGGAAATGAAGAATTATTTAGCTGCTTCTGGTGTTCAACAGAGGTTCACTGCTTTATATCATCCCAGCGGAAATGGCATTGTTGAGAGGGCTAATCGCAGTATCAAGGGGTCCTTCAGCTTGCCAACAAAAGTAATTTACCTTGGGAAGAAGAGTTAAAAAAATTACTCTGGGCATACAGAAGCACTATTCATAATTCCGTTGGTAAGAGTCCTTTTCTTTGATGAGAGGTAGGATTCCCCATTCGAAAATTAATCCTGGTTGGCTGGATAGGAATGGAATGGTCCAGTGTGATATACCAACGGTGAGAGAATGTATCAAACAATCTCAACTTAAAAACAAAGTTTATTATGACCAAAAACATGGTACCAAACAGGTTAGTTTATGTGAAGGCCAATGGGTTCGTGTAAAAAGTACAAAGAAAGTTTCTAAAGGAGAGAGTAAATTCAGTAATCCCAAACTTGTAGTAAAGGTTATGAATAACACTGCTTTATTACAGAATGGTGAAGTCTGGCATTTCAGCCGTCTTGCTCCTGTTGCATCTAACAGTAATAAGGAGTGTGTGAGTATCAAAAAAAACGTTTGGTGGGATACTTTTAACACCACTCAGGATAGTAAAAATTCTAACACCCTTAACACCACTCAGGATAGTGGAAATTCAAGTGTTGCTTCCGAAATTGTGGGCATGCATGATTTTGTTTCCAATGGAGAGCAGAACACTCTTCCCAATTTAGAACCTGTGTTAAGTGAAAATTTACAGTGTTCCACAAACCCAAATGTATCCTCTGGTGACAGTAGTGTCATCAAAACTTCTAGTGGAAGGACTGTCATGAAACCAAAGTATCTTGAAGTGTTTGATTGTAATTAATTAATTATTATTTTTTTTGTTTTTTTTTTTGTGGTTTTTTTTCAAGGGGGGGATTGTGTAGTATAGTGCGTTATGGGTAAGTTAGTTCTATCACCTTTAGAACTATACCTTTGTTAATAATCTAGAATTGTAGAACTGTATGAGGTAGTTAGGATTCTCTTGCATTCAGTGACTGCTTGTGCCTTGTTCGTGTTGGATGTCCTTCATGCGGGGGCTGGAATAAAGGACCTACAAACCTACTCTTATTCGTGTATTTTGTGGATACTACAGTAGCACATAAGCAGGAAGGAAGGTAGCACATGAGCAGGAAGGAGGTAGAAGGAAGGTAGCACATGAGCAGAAAGGATGGCCGAAGAGGTAGATATTACTGCGAAATCCCTAGGAGGGCTACAGCACCACTCAACCTTCTCCCGCCTCTCTTTAAATCACCAGAGCGGCACATGAAAAATCTCTTGATTTATGGGGAAACATGAATAAGTATCTGCATAAAACATCAACCCGGGTCTAGTTTTGCTTCTGGCAGTGGGGACAGACAGACAGACACACACACACACTGACCTTGGCGGGGACAGGAGAGGCGCTCAGCGTGACTCACCCTCTTGTGAGCAGCAGCACTTCTCAGGAAAGTCAGCTGTCCAGACCACGTGGGGAGGATTCACTCCTGCCCTCATCAGTGAGTCCATCGTGAACTTTGTTGTAACTAACCGGCAAGGATATTATGAGACAGGAGGTGTTTACCGCAGGACAAGGAGAAGATGCGGGCTAGTGCTTCGAGCTGCTGTCCTTGGAACTTGAGGAACTAGGCCTGAACCCTGGCCTCAGATCACCATTCTGTGATTCTGGGAATACCAAAATCATCCTGTGCTTAAAGACAATGTGTAATAGTCTGGTTCTGTAATATAACACTGCATACAAATACAGTATTTATTTATATAGTGTTAAGACATGATCCACTTTTTTTTTCTGAGGCTCTGAATTTTCCCTTTTTGGGGGTCAGGCCATGAGACAGCTTTAGCGGTCTCTCTATCCTCATATTTTGCAAAACAAAGAACGCATTCATACACATATACGTAGCCTTTCAGTGAGCCCGTTTCATCTATTCGTTTATTTAAGTGTCATTCACATTTTAAGTCCACCCACCACAACCTGCAGCACGGGCAGTGGGTCAGCCCATTTCAGCCATTCGCACTTTTCAGTTTGGCGTGACGGCATTTTGCTCTTGCACACGTGCACCTAAGCCTAAAATTAGTGCACTTTCAGTGCCAGGGCAGGAAGAACATTCTCTGCTTCCAATTTCTGCCATTAATTTGATCTCTTTTTGCGCTGTGCATTTCTTTACTTAATTTTTGTAAAAAAACACATACACACAACATTTGGATGGCAGCAGTTCTACTCTCCATTATTTTCACACTTTAAAAGCCTATTGCATATGTTTGGGAAAAAAATAAAGCAAAAACGAGTCATAGCACTGCTAAGGTCAGCCCTCCTGGCTTTGCCAATGGTTGTTTTATTTACTTTATCTCACATAGTAGTAGTAGTTTCCTTTTTCATTGCCAAACACAGAAACAGCTTCAGTTTTTAGAATCTTTTATGCCACCGCCCACTTTAGGGACTGTATTGATTCTTTTGGTGTCAACATCGAAGTCAAGCAGCTTTGGGAACTTGGATATAACACTCCCGTTACAGCCTTATGGACATTTAAAGAGAAGTCCACCACATGGCTAAGTAATCTGAGAACATACCTGTGCAATACCACACAAGTATTTTATTGTCATTCGAAAAGTTTTGGAGAGGCACTTTGACCTAGACAGGGCTCGCCATCAGTCTGGCGTTGCCCTCGAACAATTCGCCATAATGGGATCTAGTCCAATGTATAGTTTGGGGTTGGATAATTGTTCTGGTCAGAAAGAACACAAAGAACACAAACTCCATTGAGGCCCGTCGCGCAGTCAGATCCGCAGAAAGCCTACAAGAGCACAAGTCAACTCACTGAGTTATAAACTCCCAAGTGTCTATATTTTTTATTCATATTTCACCGACTTTGGTACACTTTGCCCCATCTCAGGTCACTCATTGATTTGATCTTTTGAAGACTTTGTCTTTCTTTTCCTCAATAACTCAATGTATTTCTACTGTTATTGCATTTGAGGGATGGTCATTTGAGCGTCCTTCTTCCCACCCCCGCTCAGTGTATTGCTCCGTATTTCCTCTCCGTTCATCCTTCTCTCTACTTCCCCAGACACCCTTCTTTTTTCACAGCTTGGTGCTTTGTCCCATTTGCTACTACTGTCTTTCCCAGACTTTTCACTGTTTGTTACCTTCTTTCCTGGCCCACTCTGCCCCCCACCCCAGTATTCCGCTCATCAAATCCATCATGAAGACTTTTTCTTGTGAATTTTACATAAACAATTGTAAACTGCGACTGCCATGCTGTAGGTCAGGATGGGGTTGTGTAAAATAATGTTGTTTTTTTTTAGTTGTGTACTGCATTTCCCATTTTAACCACTTTCAAAACTTGATAAATTAACTCCTCCAAGAGTGAGTGGATGAGTTACTAGCTCGTTTAGTAGGTACTAGGACAGATGACATAACTACCTTTGGTCTGTCACACCCCCCCGCCCAGCGCCTTGAGACCCTCACGTGCTTTACAAACCCCTGATTGATTGATTGATTGATTGAACAAAGGGTGACAACCCTACTCCAATGTCTACACTTGGGTATTTTGCTGTCTGTGACGCTATATGGCCAGTGAGAATCTGGATCGCCCCAGTGCTTCCTGTGGCCTCCCGTGGGTGAGACAGCCACGTGCACTGCCAGGCTGAAACCCTCATAGTACTCTTTAAGCCCCAGAAGTATTAAAAACAAGCAAGAAGTGGCCCTCCGAGACTGGGATGGGATGTTATGTGTGTGTTATGTTATTGGAAATTTCTAGAGCGCACGTTCACCAACAGGTCTCTTGGCGCTGAGTTCTATTTTGGAGTCACTGGTTTAGAAAGACCGTGTCTAAATGTGAGCTTGGGTAAAAAGCCAGGTCTAAAGCTTTTTTCTAAATCGCATATGGTCTGTTTCTAGTCTCAAAGATGTAGGCAGAGAGTTCCAGAATCGGGGTCCCTGTATTGAGAAACGCGACCCTCATGTCCGTTTGCGTCTGAATCTGGGAACCACCAATAGATTCATATGCATAGATCTTAGGGTGCGCTGTGGGGAGTATCTGTGAATTCTAGAGGAAATGTACTTGGGACCTGTGCCATGTATAGCTTTGAACAGGATGCATCCTGTTTTCAACATGGAACACTGCTCCACTGGAAGCCAGTGAAGCTCCTTCAGCAGCGGACTGATGTGACATTGTCTGCCTTGTTGATAGATGATTCTGGCGGCTTGATTTTGTATCAGCTGCAGACGGTATTTCTGGTTGCATGGAGGCCTAAATAAATTGCATTTGCATAATCAATTTTTGATAAGATCAAGGAATTGATGATTTGAATGCTGGCCTCTCTGCTGAAAAATCTTCTGATTTTTCGCAATTTCCGTAGTTGGAAAAAGCAGGCAGAGGTAACGGAGCCGATCTGCGAGCTCATGGAAAGATCCGAGTCAAATTGTATGCCTAGGCTCTTAATCGTGTTCTTAGGAATAGGTGCAGGGCCTAGCTCCGAGGGCCAGTGGGCAGGAGTCCAGTGCGATAATTTGTTGTTAGGGATGATGATTTCAGTTTTTCCGGAGTTTAGTTTTAGTTGATTTTTGTTCATCCAATTCCTGATGAACAACAGGGTGTTCCTGAGAAACTCCTTGGAGTTTGTTGAATCATCGATGGAAAAGATCAGCTGCATATCGTCAGCATAGTTATAGATCTTTACCCCCATCTGACGAAGCATGAATATGAGGGGGCGAATATAGACATTAAAGAGGTACGGGGTCAAAGAGGAACCCTGCGGTACTCCACAGTTCATGTTGACGTTGCTGGATTTGTAGGGCGAAAGCCACACTGATTGCTTCCAGTCCTCTAAAAAGGATTTAAACCAATTTAGGGCAGCACCTCTGAGACCTGCTGCAGCAATGGCTGTGTGCAGCGCCTCAAGGCCCTCACAGGCAATTTGCCGTGCTTTATAAATGCTTGATTGATTGATGGAGGGTGGAGTCAGGCTCCCCCCACTTCCCTCTGAAGAGCACTGTTTGAGTGCGGACATGATTCACTGCTATTTGTCACCTGTCTGATGTTTACTCTTCCCAACAATCCAATTTCCTAACCTGTTAGTCACACGCGCCCTTCTCCTCAGGCCCAGGGTACGTCGTCCATCCTTTCCACCTTCCTGACTCACCTGGAATCTGTGTGCTCATTCCCCAGAGCAGGTAGGTGCTTGCAGCTTCTGGTTATCACCGGCTTTCCGGTTGGTCGTCCTCCTTCCTCTCGGACCTTCCTTTGCTTTCTGTTGACACCACAAACAGCTCGGTGGTGGTCACTGATGTAAATGTCAGGCCACTCGAGCCTTCCTAAAACAGATTTTAGCTTTACTTTCTCCATGCAGCTGAATAAACAGACCTAGCAAGCCTCTGATGCCATCCACTGCACACAAAACACAATCTCTTTACAAACCTCCATCCCAAACCTCTCTTTTCAAATACAACTTTTATAAAAAAAACAAATTCCTTACACACTTGCCAGATGAATGCTTTTGTAGTTCAAAACAGAAACACCCTTATTACAAAATTGGTAAAAGCTAGATCCAGTAAGTAACTCCTGTCGTAATGCTGTAAGATAGCTTCAAGAAGAAGAGAGCATCTTTCCTGAGATGTTTTGTTGAAAAGTGCGAGTCCTGCCTGGGCCCTCCAAGGTTACATTTTTTGTATGGACTCCTGTACTTCCCTATCTCATGAAAACACCATCTGTCTTTTCTGTTTGTGGAAAGTGCTCACGGATATGGATACTGCTCATACTGCGCTTTACCAGATGGAGCATTAAAGTAAATTACCTTTGTATTCTTTTTCAAAACTTTTCTTTTTCAGACTCTTGCCCCTCCAACTCGTCAAAGAAAAAACCCCCATATTTTCACATTTGGGAACCCGGGAACTGAGTGCCTTTACTTTAGAAAATCTACCACCTGTTTCAGTACCGTCTCATTTATCACATTATATTAAGCTGCATAGAAAACTGCACAGTAAAAACTACACCACCTCCTAAGTCGAAGCACCGTCTGAAATGAAGAGAAGTGTGCAAATAACTCCAACGCTAACTCCCACCATTCACCTCTTGTGGGCCCGACAGGCAAATGTATTGCATTGTATTGCTGTGTTTATATAGCGCTTACTAGCCCTATTAGGGATAGTAAGTGCTGAAGCACTTGTCTGCATGGGTAGCACACTACACCGTGTAGGGTTAAGGGCTGTGGCTGGAAGCGTGTTGTCTCTTTTTTGATCCTCTGTGGGAAGTTTTTGCACGTCGTGCGTGGCGACCACCGAGGTGCGCTTATCATGCAATGCTTAGCAATGTGATGGATGAAGACGTGTGAGTGAGTAGCGTGCAGTTTATGGTTTTCCGTAAGTCCACTTGGCTGGTTACTACACTGGGATGTCCAGTCGAGATATTTTGTTTAACATTTATGGACCAGAGCAGGCATAGGTTTGAGGGAGCAATCCTGGAGCAATAGAGAGATCTGCTGGGATAGAGTTTGTTAATATCGCCCCAATTCTGGTTGCCATTGTGCACTGTCAGGAAGCTGCTGGGACCTGCAGTGGTGGACTAAATTAAAGTCCTCCGATGGCCAGTGGCAGGCTTCAGTTCTCTTCAGTTATTCCATGCCCGTTCACTTGGTAGTAGGTGGTTTATTGCTGTTAACTTTTGTGGGTATAAAAGTGTCAAGCATTATAAGGGAATTATTATGCAGCCTGTATGAAATATAATCGACTGCCCAACCATTTAGTGTTATGGTATTGTGGGCCAGAAGGATTACATATTGAATTGTAATTGCATTTATATAGCGCTTACTACCTCATACCAGGCACTGAAGCACTATATGCTGCCCAGCACGCTGCTCCTGAATCACTCCCGGAGAGTCTGTTGGCTGCTGTATGAGGACAGATACCGTCAGCGAAGGGTGGAAGAGGCATTGCCTCTTACTCCTGTGGAACTCTTGGGCCTAGTAACCTACTAACAGACGACCTCTAACTTCAGATCTCTAATAGGCCAAAACGCAGTCACCAGAGAGACGGACACAGACACACTTGCACACGTGTCCACAAACACATAAATACATGCTGGGGCACACAGACTCCACTCTTTCTTTTTCTACCTTTTACATACTAGTATACCAACGGTACAAAAAGGACGCCCGGATTAGGAAAGCACTTCCGGGCCATACTGAACACTGAAGCTTCTCTACAACTGTGGCTATCTTGACATTTATCTATAGGCTGATCCCACAAGCCAGGTTTTCTTACCATGAATACACCAAGGTCCAATGTAGAGCAGTCAATGGCTGGACATTCATATATTCAGTATGTAGTTACTAAGGCCATGTGCGGAGCTATATGACAGCTGTAAGATTGGCGGATCAGTGTCTTTGAAGAATGCATTGATTCTTCATATCCTTTTGTCCTTCAGCCTTTCTCCCACAGGACAACCAAGATGACTAGTCACCCTCAGAAAGCGCCACCCAACAGACTAATGAACAAAGGTGACTCTGGTTTTGGGGAACAATTAATTCCAATAATGGCCCTCTCACCATCCAAACTCGCAACCCAGCTCATATTCCATGCATAGTACACATGCCTTACACCATACACCAACCAACACACATTCAATGACAGATTGTTGGATGGGAACAGTGAAAAGCGATGGGTTGGGATGCTATCTGAATGAATGCCAGTGGTTAAACTGTTTGCAAGCATTCATCCCAACACTTGGGACCTTAATGTAGATGTCCTTAATGTACCTTAATGTAGATGTCCTCCGCAGGGGTCTGGAAAGCGTACGACCCCTGCCTCGGGCTCGCCACAGCAACTAGAATATTGTGACGCCATTCTCAGCATATAAAGAGATCGCAAGCATACATTGGAGGTACTCTTTGTAATATGAACTGAGACCCAAAGCAGAGTTCTGCAGTCCTGAGAGGCACACCATCTGCACTCCCTGTTTGTTGAATAGCTCTGCTGTCAGCTCACCGGTCTGTAGCGGCTTACAGTGGTAGCAGCAATTCTATTTCTAGTGGCAAGACCGATCATTGTTTTTCCCTTACCCTACCAAGTAGAGTTAGCTATTGACTTCTCCCACTTTTTAAATTGGTCATCTCGTCCTCTGCAACCGAATCCTTCATTTATACCTGTGAGTCATGGATGTCACGCAGGTGTAACACTTGGAGTGTGTGGGAGAGGGGTGAGGAAGATGCATGCAAGGCACAAGTATGAAATGTGTATGTAGCCTCCCTGGGTTCCATTTTGTGGCTGCTACATGTGAGCGGTGCCTATTATGAATTTTGGAGGGAGAACCCAGAGAGGAAGGTGGATTTCAGGGCTGCTCTCAGAACACTCCAGGGAATCTTTGTAGTGGGTCAGACTGAAGAGTGTTTGGGAAAGGAGGCTGTGGGCCCCTCTGAAGCTTCCCCCTGCCGTTTCTTGGCCCATTGTTCTCTGGAGAGGCTTTCCCTCCAGTGTTTAATGGGTTCTTGAGTGCAAGAGCCTACCCTTATGTCTTTGTTGTTGGTACTTCCTGAGAGGAGACTTCCAGCTCCACCCCACCATGCTGCTTGCACCTGTTGACAAAACGCTGTCTGAAACAGACTGAGCTTGTGCTAGTCTGAAATATTTTATATAGTATTATGTTCAGGACCACTGGAATTATGCACCAGGGGAGACCAAATTATGTGCCAGGGATAACTAAATTATGTGGTAAGAAAAGACAAATTGTGCAGTGTAATGCATCACATTTTGAGATAGTATTACCTATCTATTTTGTCATTTTTACACAGGTTAATCCTGTCTGGGCAAAGGTTTCACCACATTGGTACTAGTTTATCAACCAAGTACAAAAAAAACAACAGAAACGGGAGCATGTCAACTTTTGAAAAGCGCCTTCCATTGTGCTGCAACAGGTATTTGCTGTGTTTTTAGTAATTTTTGATCCATTTAAATAGAAAAAAGTTTTGCAAAAATCTGCAGACTTTGCAGCAAAATATGAATTATGTGGCAAATGTGGCAAATCCATAATTATGCAGAGAATACCACAGCCACAAAATCACATAATCCTAGTGGCTCAAATTAGGTTGTGTGTGAATAAAGTAAAAATACTTCTTTCTAAAGAATAAGCATCGGTGGGGCATTGATTTATTGACGTACTGATTGTTTTTTTAATTCAGAGTCCCTAACCTCACACTACTTCCCTCAGTAAGCCTTATACTGCACAACTGTGCACACTCTGGGGGTAATGTGCTAAAGGAGTGAGCATGGTGCTCTTTTTTTGGGCCCAATAGTAAGGCTAACCACCAGAACACCAGTGGTAAATGGCTGATTGACACAATCTGAGCCCAATAAGCCTCAACTGCACAAGAGTCTCTGAAAAAGTTACCACACCCAGGGCTTTAAGTGGTCCGGGTCCTGCCGGTGCTCAGCACCAGCAGTTCTAAAAAGCAGGTGCCGAGACAGGTCCCTATCGAGCGCTCCATTTTTGCCCTGACTCTCAGGGTGGAAAAATAATCTTAACTCTGAAGCAGTACGACCCTTGGCTGCCTTTGAGATAACTTCAAAAAGACAAATAGTTCTTTTACAGTCTCATCATTTCAGAACTAAACCATTTTCAATATTATATACAACAAAGCCATAGTTGTTGCTTATTTGTCTTATGCAACTAACAACCATTGACAAAGCCAATAGTCATGGCTTGTTCTAGGTGTAATGTAACTTGTTGTATTATTTATATGGATGCAATGACAGAAACAGCATAATATTAGTCGGGCGGCACACTATGCTAAGCACAGATTTTTAGGTTACGTGTTCTTAAGCCACACCCTTAATTACATCGGCCATGCCCCTTTGAGAGACACCCCAGTTTTTTATCCCACTTAATGCCCTGACCACACCGATATTTGGGCTTTCTTTAGACTCCTCACACCATCATTCCAATATCACCTGCATATGGCCATACTGACACTGTACACACTAGAGAGAAACACCTCCCCATCACAAGCACAACATGGCTCCAAAGCCACACAGTTGTCATAGGTTACACCATTTCAACAGCGCTTTTATTCGCCACACCAGCATACACCCTACAAACATGCTGATAAAATGAATATAAACATTACAAAACCTCATGGGCAAACAAATCTTAAAACAACGACTTGACTTGTGATCCTTGCATAAAAAGCATTTAACTCCGGGTGGATCAAAAACAAACCACCCTCCCCCCACCACGATTGAGGGGGGGGGGAAAAAACATCAGAATCCCTTCGGGACACGCCCACAAATCAAACATCACAAAGATTTTCATTGTTCAAATTCACTTTCACTTTAACTCACACAAATCATTTTGAATCTAAACATGTACAAACTCTCTACAAACCACACACAACCACCACCCCAAAAAAACACTAACAAATGATGGTTCTTCTAGTACAATGTATGCATTTTCCAGACCAACATGAAATGGTGCTCACTTCATGATGTGCTATTAGGCTGGTGTTTAAATGGGATTAATATATTTTTAAAAAGTGGGGGTCTCTAAAAGGGGCATCCCCTAAGAAGTGTCATTAGGAATGCTTTCCCCGAACAGTGGCCTATGTAAATAAGGGTATGGCTTAAATACAAGCTAAAATCCTGTGTTCCCATAGTGTACCACCCAACCTGCATGTTGGTGTCTCTCTGTGAGCCTTCTGTTATTGCTTCCACATATATCATGTCAAACCGACATGCACATAAAACAAGCCGCCATATTGAAATTTCCAATGCTTATTAGCCATATCAATAATTTTGTTGTAAATAGTTACAACTGAAAATGGTTCAATTCTTGAAATTAGACTGAGTTACACATTTCTTAAGGCTGTGGAAGGGCTGGTGGTCTTCTGAATATCTCAATCACCCCTGTTGTTCGCTTCACACCATATTTCTCTGTGGTCTCTCTCTGTTAAACACGCGCTCCCCATATCTTTCTGAAATTCTCTATATGCATATCTCACACCTCATCCCTTTCCTTTTTAACACCCTCTTTTCATTCTCTCCTGCACATACTTTTTTGCATCTTCACTTCACAACACACACAAAAAAAACAAATGCAGACACCTGTAAGCACTGCATTTTCCTTTACTTCCGCTCTGCAGGAATTTCGACAGCTGTGTAACTCCTTCACATACAATCATAGTTACAATTGGCACCCGTGGCTATTACTCTGTGCGCTTTGCAGAGAGGCCAAGAATTGGATGCATTCCTGGCACCTTTATGTATTCCTTGCACCTGCGAAACTTGCATTGCCTTCATCCTCAACTCCAGGTTTCTCAATGGCGGCTCTTATAAACAACCACCAGCAACCTTTACTCACAGACACCTGGAGGTGCCTCAGTTCAATGCACGCACCATAGAAGAGTAATATGGTGCATGAAAAAATAATGACAGAAACAACAGCTTGGAAGAGCAAACACTCTTAAGCAAAGCAACATTAAGCAAAAGTTGAAATATACACAGGAACTACATAGATGACATGAATTACTTTATGGTGATTACAGTCATTGTTCTGAAACGGATCAGTGTCTGAGGACACTAACATATGGCCCAATGCAGGGCTGGCCTAGAAACCCAAAGCAGCCCTGGCAGTTTTGCAGACCATGGGGGGTGGTGGGGATGTTGCAGGTGTTAAGCACTGCTGCTTTGGTTACACTGGGCCGATATTGCAGCACTGCTGCAAAACCAGTCCTAAGTACCAAAACCAGCCCCCACTGCTGCAAGACCGGCCCCCACCCTTCCAAGCTCCCAGCGAAATGCCCGATGCTCGCTGTTGGAAAACGAGGCAGTATCTGTGAGGCCTGCACAAATAACATGACTACATTTGTCCTTCACTGGGAACCAAACACCCAATTGTAGCGCCTGACTCTCAGAGGGTAGCGTTGCAGAGCAGTCTGAGGCTTTACTCAAGGGAGGTGGTGTGGGCTAGTAATCGCCATTTGCAGGTGCGCCGAAATAACACTCAATAATTGATTGTCCAGTCTGTACTTTGCTTTATAAAAGTAAGAGTACATTTATTAAACACACACACTACTCAATACTATGCACCAATTTACAAATATACATAAGCTGTTGGAATTACTTTGTGGCATTGCGTAACATCTCCACCCCTCCCAAAAGGGGGTGGGGTCTAGTACCACCACTCCCATGTATGCACATCATCTTGCCCCTAATGCAGTGTGTTGAGCCTAACCTGGAGCGAGGGCCCTGCGCACTGGCACCATCCCAGTGGCGACCCACCCCATTACCTCAACGCGCATTAAAAATGGGTACACCTGCCTTGGTGACACATAACCCTGACTGAGCATTTCCTACTGACCATAAAGTATGCACCTCTATATCTTAAGGGCTAGCAGTCTGGGTCTTCACCTAAGTGCAGCAGCAAGAATACATGTTTACGCACACCTTAGAATGACAGTACTCATCACCTTTGTTGGACATTAGAATGCATTGCAATTACAGCCCCTAAGGGCATCAGAGATGAAATCACAGGATTACGCATATCCAGCCAGACACCCTAGCAGGAGTGTCTGGCAACATAACCCACTTTGCTTATGACATCACCTTACACATGTACTTCACATTACATATGTGACCTTCAGTCCCTCTAAAAAGGAATAACAGTTAGTAAATGCAGTGCTGGTGCAATAACACCTCTTCACCTCCAGGGGATGCCCTTCTCCAGACATCCCCAACTCAGCCCTTCATTCCTTGAGGCACTTCTCAAAACACCCTCAGCTGTAGAACAAAAGTTCCAGCCTAAAGGGAGTTAAATGCTGGCTGAGCTCTTGAGGAGTTATTCTTTTAGAATCCCTATGACACTTAGGGAGGGACTTTTCTTTGTGCTGGGGGGAGACTGCGCTTCTCCAGCAGCTCCCCCAGCACCTTTGCGCCTGTGTGGTGGTGACCCCGTTCTCCTGGGGCCACTACAAGCCAAGAAAACGCTGTTTTGCCCTTGCAGGCCGATCCTGGCCTGCAAGGCATTATGGGATTCGCCGCATATTTGATGAGCGGCTCTCCCGCTGTGCCGGGGAGAGCCGCGCTGGCGCTTTGCGCCTCGCTCCTTCCTCGGTGGGGGGCCCGGTCCCACCCGGACCCCCAGGTGAGGGTAACGGCTCGGGGAGCCCACCCCCGGCCGCTTGGCTCATTTTTCGGGGCCCGGTCCCACCCGGGCCCGCGATGCCCCAACTCGGTTTTGGCGGGTCCCGGTCCCACCCGGGACCCGCGGCACGCCTCTCGGGGTGGAGGGCAGCCTGGGGAGCCCACCCCGGCTGCCCCCGCCGGCTCCACGCCCGGCCAGCACCCTCGCGTGCTGCCGCGGGAGCCGGCACTCGTCTTCTGGTCTGCCCGCTCCAGCAGGCAGACACGGAGGTTCCCGCCGGTCCCGGCGGACCACGGGGGAGTGTGACGGCACTCCAACCGCCACCTCGCCAGCACCTCGGGGGCCGTGGATGGGGTCCCGGGCCCCTGGACAGTCTTCACGGGGGCGCGACGGCGCCTCCCCCGACTTCAGTCTTCTCGCCGGGGGCCAGGGTGGGCTCCTGGTACCCCCGCCTCTCGGCATCTTTACGGGGAGCGCGATGGCGCTCCCCGGCTTCGGGGCCCATCTTCGCGGGGGCGCGACGGCGCTCCCCCGCCCCCCTCCTCGGCACACGGGGCCCGGAGTTGGGATCCCGGGCCCCTCCTCCTCCACACCTTCGCGGGGAGCGCGCCAGCGCTCCCCGGCTTCTTGTTCGGAGGGGGGCCAGGGTGGGCTCCTGGCACCCCGCGGCCAGCTCTTCACGGGGAGCACGACGGTGCTCCCCGACTTGGCTTCGTGTTGGGGGCAGCCCCGGGACCTGATCCACCCGGGGGCACATGCAAGACCGGCGGCGGAGCCCTCGTGCTTCGTCGTCGGTCTTCTTGTAGGTCAAAGGTCGCTCACTTTCTGGGGTGCATATCTCGGCCCCCTGGAGTCCGATTCCCTTCATTTTCGTCTCCTCTCGCTCCTCTTGACCAGCCCCCACCACTGGGAACACTCTCCTTCGCCCTCGGGGTCTCTGAGAGGGGGGATTCGGCAGGGAGCTGTCTTCACTGGCTCCCTGCGCCAGCCTTTCGCCTGTCTCTCCTCCTTGGCCTCTCTTCTCCTTGCGCAGAGGCCTCTGCTTCTGCGCACTGGTCCTGGGCTCCTCTTCTGGTGCTGGCAGGGCCCTGGGGGACAGTCAGGGGTTCCTCCTTCCAACTGCCCATTGCGCCAGGCTCCAGCACCTTCAGCCTCCACAGACCACACCCCAGAAAAAGCTTCTCTTCCTGCGCAGACACTTTTAAAAGTTGAGTAGGGGGCTGGCAGGAAGTCTCTGTTGATCCTATCAAACAGCGACACATCACTTCCCTGCCCCTGCTCCCTCCTCCTGGTCCAGCCTCTGGGCTTGTTCAAAATGGCGTCGTCCAGGGTCTCTGGCCACATGGTCTCTAAAACCAGACCCCTTCCCTCCTCGCTGCCTTCCCTCCTTGGTGCAGCCTGGTGCCTGGCACACAGTGATAGCTGCTGATGGATGAGCCTGTAGCCCCACCCATCTTCTCTTCGTGGAGAGGAGGCCTTAGCTTGTGGAAGAAAGGTTATCAATCCATCCAGCTGAGGTCAGCCCTCAGCCTGGCCCTGGTTATGACTGACTCAGAGAAATGTGACATTTCTGGATGACCCAAAAGCAGTACAAATATGACTTTGGACTCTGCAGAATACTCCTTTTCACATCCGCTACAGTGGACTTTAGTGCGTGTCTGGAATCTGTAGGCCTTAGGAAAGTTAATCTAGCACATGGGCTCCACATCCCCATAGGGGAATAATGAAGTGAAAAACACAGTAAAACACACTGACTTTCCCTGGCATGTTCCTTCCCAGTGTATAAGGCCTATTCCGTGTCACCACCCACTTCTGCATAAGTCCCGCCACACCATTAACTTTGTAGCTGCTTCTGGACTGCGCACGCCAGGAATCTCCCTGCGCAGCCCCTACACGTGTGCACACGCTTGTACACAGGTGTCTGCATGTAACCAGCCCGGTGCCCCTTACTCCAGCTGCTGCGCAGCGGCCTAGTCAAGCTAGGGGGACACCAGTAAAATCCACATGCCGTCTCCTTCATTATGAGTTCACTGTGGATGAGTCCCAATTTATGAGGCTCTCCCACAGTAAAAGCTCCACACATAGGTGCTCAAAAAGCGAAGAATCTGGGCGGCCCATCGTGTCAGAACCACCTTCTAACACTCGCTACGACCAGTTCGACCCTGGCCCAATAAGGACCCGTTTCAAGTTCAGGTTTTAATTACTGCCGGGTCTTATGTTATGTTATGTTAAAGGATCTTGTAAAGCGCACGTACACCAAACGGTTTCATGGCGCTGGGGTCCGAGGGATGCTACTGCTTGAGAGGCTTAATCATAAACCTGGCGAAACAGCCAGGTCTTTAAGAGTTTCCTGAACTGGGGATAAGAGGTCGGTAATCTGATGTCCAGATGGAGAGAATTCCAGAATTGGGAGGCCACGACAGAAAATCTTAGTCTCCCAAGTATCTTGCGTTTGAAGGGTGGGATGACAAGAAGATTCAGATGGGAAGACTGAAGGTCCCGAGAGGGGACGTAAGGCTGCACCCAAGAGGAAACAAAACTCCGGACTATTGCCATGAAGAGCTTTAAAGATGATGCAGCCCAGCTTAAAAGCGCTGCGTTTGGCTACCGGTAGCCAGCGTAATTTTTTCACTAACTGGGAAACGTGGTGCCAATTAGGCTGGTGGTAGATTAGTCTGGTCGCCTGGTTTTGCACCAGTTGTAATCGTTTTAGTTAATATGCCGGAATGCCCATGTAGAGTGAGTTGGCATAGTCAATGTGGGAGAGGACTAGGGCCAATACCACTTGGGTCAGGGCTTCAGTAGTAAGGAGTCTGCTGATCTTCCTGATTCTTCAAAGTTGAAAAAAGCATGAAGAGACCACTGTCCCAATCTGGGCTTTCATAGAAAGATCACTGTCGATAGTGATGCCCAGACTTTTGGTTGAGCTCGAGGGAAGTGGAGGGTTTCCCAGGTCGGTTGGCCAGAAGTTGGAATTCCAGGGATTAGGTGGGCCGCCGATTAGAATCAGCTCCGTTTTATCCGGGTTCAATTTCAGGTGGTTGCTGATCATCTAATCGCTTATAAATCGCAAGGTGGATTGGAAATTGGAGACAGAAGATGCCGACTGATCGATATCAAATATCAATTGAAGGTCGTCGGCATAGTTGAAGATGCAGACCTTCCTTCCTCCAAGGGAGCGAATGAGGGGCTGTATGTACAGGTTGAAAAGAAGCGGTGAGAGGGAAGAGCCCTGCGGCACCCCACAGGTCAGTTTAACCTTGGGGGCGGAAATGTGGGTCTTAGACCCGGAGGGACCCAGCCCACTTAAAGTTCTACTACTAGGCCATAACACTGCTGCTTGGAGGACTACAATGGTGACTGATATAACTTTGGTGCATGGCTTTAAAAGATAAATAGGTTGTTGGCATTATAGTCAGCTGGTAAGACTACATTAGAGAGGCCTGACTCTCCAGCATGTGATGCGCCAACGGGAAAGGTGACACTTGTGCTCCTGATTTGTGTGTTGATCACTTTGGTTGCAGGGCTTTGATGCTCAACAGATTGACTTAAGTAGAGCATCCAAGCGCTGCAGCCAAAGTGACCGAACTACTACACGATATTGATGACAATAATGCCAATAATTAAGAGGTTATCCCTCAAATATTATGGAAATGGCCAGGCCGGTAGCAGCACATTTAGTGCAGGGTCTCTATCCATTCCTATACATTTTATGACATAGTCATATGTGAAAAGAACATAATCGGTAGCGACATCAGCACTTTTCAGAACATGTTGGGAGGGCTAAATGAAGCATCACTTCTAGGGTCATTACCATAAGACTTTTCTGGCAGCAAATGGCTACCATCGACACCTCCAGTAATTATCAGGTGTGCGGCATGACCAGGACATCTCTTGGTATTACTGATGCAGCTCCCAGTAATCACTGGCCAGGTATGTGGTGTTCCAGAGTTGAACAAGTGAGCGCGGACTCCTTTACTTGACTTTCCTCTCTTTAGGAACTACTACAAGGAGGTCCAAAATGCGCCCTGGAACCGCCGCATGTGGGTGGCCAGCAGTGGAAGTGATATGGAGCATGATTCTCCAGGGGCCGAACAGAAGCTAAGAAGGTGACAATATAGCAGCATGGCACTGCACCAGATGAGGATACGGGTGGGACTATTATTGTGGCCTGACTCGCCAGCAGGTAAGCTGAAAGCTTTGAAGGTGATATAGCAGCACGGCAGTCCAAAAGTGACCGATCAGCTCTTAAGGTGACAATATTGCATCCTGGATCTTCAGTATATGAGCAGGCAGGTGAAAACACATTAAAATGCTCTGGTATTTCATGAAGCGGAGCCCCCAGCTGAAAAGAACAAGTATAGAGGCCTAGCCTTCAGCTGACGAGGCACAAGCTAGGAAAAAAACGTACATTACAACAGCCCAGTACTCCGGCTTAGGCGTCTTGTGTAATCGCCTTGTCAAGGTGTATTGTCGGCAACAATATTGACATTCTTAGCTGCTTCCCTCCACAGAAAAACCTTTAAACTTCGAGCTCAAAACTTAAAAAAGGCATTTGACAAGTTAGAATGTGGAGCTGTTCTTGGAAGCCTAGACTCCGGCTTTAGTGCATCTCCAGAGGCATTCTGTCTGCACGTCAAAAGGAGTGATGCATTTGCAGGCCTCGCTGAAGCTTTAAGACTCTCCAAGTATAAATAGGAGTGGGTGAGGGCTCCAGACTGTGGAACACTGTACGTGATATGTCACAAATCTTTAGAAGATGTGAGCAGATGGACAGCAGGTTCAGAGGCACTAATGCCTTATTGGCTGTTAAGGCTGGAAACGCATGATTATGTAGCTTGACCACAGGAAGCCTTGGAAGTGGTCCCTTAGATCAACAGCAATGGAGTGATCAGTGTGGATTGGTCCTTGGTCTCACGTCATATGGGAGCTGAAAAGTGTGGCTGGTCCAAACATCATCTTGGAGAGCCGACATGGATGATGTTGCAGCAGCACAGAAAGGAAAACATCACGGCAAGTACCAAGGCATCCTTTTGGGGGAGAACAACAGCAGGGGAGGACTCCTCAGAAACAGCTGTGAATGATTATGCTCTTGGTAATTGCATTCACACGAATGATGGAGGAGAGATTGTGAATCAGACACCATTTCTGAAGCGGCATTGGAGGTGGGTCCATGGAATCCAGCCAAAGTAGAAGACATTAATACGGGGTCTACAGAGCCCACCACGTGGCAAGATTCCTGAATTTTGGCTGTTCAAGCACAAACCATTTTATTGCATCCACTATTGTTAATCAGTCAATCAAGCTGGATTTGTATAGCGCTGCTAATCATCCAAGACGGTATCCAGGCGCTGATTGTTACAAACATTAATTAGGGAGAAGGCTATAGCACACCTTGAATTGCATCGTGGATGCGCTCTCTGTACCCTTTCCTAGCAAGCAGACAGGTCTCTCCAAATCAATCTGTTTTTTTAAGTAACAGGTAAACCATAGCTTAATTAACCGGCGCTTATAGCTTGAACTCCATCCTAAGTCGAGTGGAGTGCTTTTCATGAGCATCAGTGGAGAACGCATTCATTTTTGGGAGGCACAGGGAGATTGAGTGATTACGCCGAGACTCGAACCTGGTTCCCCAGGTCCAAAGTCGGCAGCTCTGGCCCTCATGCCACATCCTCTCCCCACTTGTAGGGTTTTATGGTTAGTAGTTGGTTCTGTTATAGGGGGCAAAAATAGGAGCCTCCTGACGAGAGCCCCGGCACTTATTTTTTCACAAATTAACCACTGAGGTAAACGCACACCTGGAACAACCAGGAGTTGTGACGCCAGTACTGTAGCGTAGAGCTTGACAGAAGCGGTCAATGATTTACGAGTTGCAAAGTCCAAGGCCTGGCCATCTCTGAAAGCATTTGTATCATGAGATAACAGAGAATGCACAGGGCCTGGATCCCAGGGTCGGATTGGGAACAGAATTAGTCCCGGGCACCGAAGGAAAAAGTGGCCCACATTTGTGGATAATAACGTTTCATGAACCGTTGCTTCGTATCTGGAGTAACCTGTGATAAATTAAGCGTTCTAAACTCGTGGGGTCAGTAGCATTGGCCAAGACTAGACGAACCACTAGACACACCATTATTCCACTGCAACTCACACACAGGTCTCCTCGCCTGATCTTCAGGCCTATACATTTTTTTCTACTTTGGGTGCCTGAATGTGTTAGTCACCTATTGGTCCCATAGTTTGCGCTCCCCCCACCCCCAAAGATCCCTGAATATCCTGTATTATATCAGGCCCGGAGTCAGAGAACCATCCGCATCCATTGTGTCTGGAGGCTCCTGTTCACCCTCAAGGACCAGAGGTCTTCCTCTTCTGGTTGTCACTCAGGAGCCTCCCTGCAAGCATCTCTTTGGGGATTGCATACAACTTCGTACTTGATATTTTTTGTACGTTGAGTAGAAAATTGATTTGAATCTGCAAAAGCTGCAGGAATTCACTCCGAATGCCTTTCATTCTCTCTGTCTCTATACCCCTTTCTCACTTGCTGTGCTCTCTCGTTCTCCCTATCACTTTTTGCCCCCTCCTAGTTCTTCCTTTTTCTCTCATACTGTAATTCTTTTCCTCTCCTTGGTGTCTCTCATTCTACCTATGTGCTTCGGTCTCTCACATTTCCCCTCTCGCTTTTCCTATATTTCTCCCGGTCTACAAATCCCCCTCTCTTTCCCACTCTTGTCCTGCTGAGGGCTATTTCTTCAGTTATTTGTATATCTCTTATGCCTTTATTACCTAGTCATTTTATATCTCTCCTTTAAGGTTTATTTCATATCTCTGTATTGCAAAACTTCCCTTTTTCTCCTGTCAGTCTCCTTCACAACCCTTTGCCCCCTGAATTTGTGTGTACTATACCTAAAGTTATCTTATGTGTCCCCTTTATTGCCTTGCTGCAGACAGTAACGGAAAGTCCTCCTGTGCCTGGAGGCAGCATTTAAACCAAAGGAGAATCCACAGGTGGAATTTCCTTTACCATTCCATCCCTCTGATGAAGGAAATTCCACTGGTAAATTTTAATCTACATTTAGTACTACCTCCTGGAATGCCAGCAACCTCTAAACTAAGCCCTAGACTGAGGGAGAGACTTAGGATAGAGCATGTCAGGTAGTAACCATCCTTCTTTTTTTCATAGTCCAGAAAATGTTTGACACCCTCGTCTGCCTTCTTCTCCTCTCCATCATTTCCTTTGTCATTCACTTTTATTTTTGGAGTTTTATAAAAAAGCAAGCTCTACCCAGTGGTATTGGAGTGCTTTACATGGACACTAGAATCGCAGGATGTTGAGCCAATGCTGAAACTAAAAATTGGTTCCCAAGTCGTCAGCTCTGGCTGTTACGCCACATCCTCTACTACTTTCCTGTGTCCCTCTTCTCCTCTTTCCAGCTTTCTCTCTATCTTTAACTACTCCTGCCCTTCTCTCCAATGTCTTACATCACTTCTTCTCCCTCCGTCTCGCCATCTGTCTGCCTCTCTGGCACTCTTATCCTCCCTCCTCTACCTTTCCTTTCTTCCTCACTTGATTTCCTTTTCCTCTTCACATATTTTGTCATTCTTCTCCACTCTGCTGTCTCACTTCTCCTTTTGTCTCTCTCCACATTGCTCTCCCTGTCCAATCCATTTTGTTACTGTCCTCTCATGTCTATGTTCACTTCCCTTCGTCATTTTGGCCCAGAATTAACGTTTTTCACAGTATGTTTAAAAAAAAAAAAGTTTTGTATTGTCAAAAAAAAATTCTTTTTGGTTGTTTGTGTTGTTTATTTTCTCGTTCAGTGGTGAACAGGAGTCCCCTCATAGTTACGTAATCCGTCTCCCTTTAGAGCCCCTTTCACCCCACCCCCAGGTAACATTACTGCTAGCTGTGATGCTCAAAAAGAGCACATCCAGTCCCAGTGGCCTCACTCACTGTCACGCTGAGAGACTGGGGACGGGAGGAGACCCACCACATGCTGTGGCGGCTCAGTTTGGCTCATTGTCCTGCTGCACAAGACAATGAGCCAGACATTATCTGCACTTAGTTGCAATGGGCTCCGATCTTCCCTCTAAGGCTGCAGCAGCCGGCGGGCAGGCAAATGTGGAGTTATCTCCATGTGAAAAACCGGCCCACCAGCTGGCCTTGGCCTCAGGCCCCTCGGGCAATGCCCGATTGCCCGCCCTCCCAATCCGACGCTGCTGGATACTTCCCTTCTATCCTGTCACCTGGTGAGGCAGTCCTGTCCTCTGTTTACATCGCCACATTATCTAGATGTAGACAGCTTACATGTTTGCTCCTTCGGGTCCCCTTTCCCAACAAAGAATTTCCTTCACCTCAATGCAGATTGTAACAAGCATTTGCAATGCAATAGGTCTCGCATTTATGCGAGTTTGAGCTATTGGCATTGTAAATGACAATGTCTTTTATTTATGTTTTGGTTTTAAAACATAAATAAAAGACATTGTCATTACAATGCCAATAGCTTAAACTATTGCAAATGCGAGACCTATTGCATTGAAAATGCTTGTTTTAAATGATTTGACATGTGCTCTGTCTGGCCTGCAGCAGCACTGCGCCCCATTGACATGCCTTCATACAGCACATGAATTACTTCTAAGGGCTGTAATTATCTGGACTCTGTGCACACGTGCCTTGGACAGGCTGCTGTCTTAGTAGGGCACCCCCAGAGTCGTCCCACGCCCGGTGTGTGTTGTGGATGAGCATGGCACACGCTCTGTGTCCCTGAATAGGGCACGGACTCTGGGCACATGTGCCGTGGACAGGCTGCTGGCTCAGCAGGGTACCCCTAGAGTCGGCCCACACCCTGTGTGTGCTGTGGGTGAGCGTTGCATGCTCTGTGTCCCTGGGTAGAGCAGGGACTGGGCACACGTGCCGTGGACAGGCTGCTTTCTCAGTAGTAGCCTCATGCCCACTCCTGCTCCGTGAGATCGGATGACAGAGGCCCATGTTTTCCACTTAAGGAGGTTAATCCCGGGTTAATTACGGCGCACTCAGCTCGCCGTCACTTGTACACAGAGGAGCAGGTCCGCTGCTGTTCACCCCGATGTGCCGGCTGCAGCACCAGTAGACCCGTATGTACTAGGTGGGCACAGACGGGTATGCGTGTACCCTGTGTGCAACAGGAAGTCACCGGCAGATACGTTGTATGTGCCACATACCGGCAGATGCATGGTGCCACGTCTGTACTAGGAGGTACCGGCAGATGTGTGCGTGCGCGTCTGCACCACGATGACACCGGCAACTATGTGCGTCGTGACCCGTACCGGCGGATGTGTGTGTGCTCCGTCTCCACTACGAGGGCCCTGGCCTGTACCCTATGTGCCCCGTACCGACAGATGCGTGCGTGCCCCCGTGTACACCGGCAGACCTTTCCAGCATCTTGGTGTGCCACCGTCAGATCGCTGCACCAGCTCTGTGTGCCACCGTCAGATGTCCGCACCAGGTGTGTGCCACCGTCAGATGTCCACACCAGGTGTGTGCCACCATCAGATCTCTGCACCAGCCCTGTGTCCACCGTCAGATCTCTGCACTAGCTGTGTGGGCAACCGTCTGCTTCCCGAGGGCATTGGCAGGTGTGCGCGTGTCCCGCACTATCACGAATATGTTGTAAATAGAGAAGCTGTGCCCCGGGATCCACTGTGTCTGCATTCTTCCTGGCATCAGTGCCCAGAGCGATCCAGCAGCAGCGCTTTCTTTGGGGCAGACTCAAAGATATTGATACGAGGTGCGGGACCTATTCCTGGTGAATCGGTGTGCACTTTTGTCCTGCGCAGTCTAGAATTGGTGCACAGAATAGTGATGCGATCAATTACTTGTTAGGGGCCGGGTGGAAGCCTGGCGAGTTCTGTGCACGTAAACAACAAGTTGTCGCCATTGCGCGAATGAAAAAAAAGTGCTTACCGACTAATTGAAGGAGACAGTCTAACGCCGCAAGTAAAAGATCCAGTCCTGATGGGCGGTCCAAAAGGGAGACAGGGCGGTAACAAGGAGGGACTAAGAAGACTCATTATCAATCGGAAGCCAGCGTTTACCATGAACGATGACGCCAGCCAATGAAAAAGATGGGCGGGGCTTCCACCCCACTTCTAAAACATACCCTACTACAATATGCCTCGCAGAGCGAGCGGCGCATGCGCGCTGCAACGCTAGGCGAGACCTAAAAAGCACAATTGAAAAAAATTGTCAATTACTGCACTTAATTCAACAAATTTTAGGTAAAGGTGATCTTTTAAATTGTGAAAACACATCAGTTCTGCTCAGTTAAAGTACAAAGGTAGATTAAAAAGTAGTTTTTATGTCGAAGTGGTTTAATAAAAACAAATATGTAAAAATACCACAGTGTGCCAAAAAGTAGAAATTTGTGTATGAATTGCTCTTTTCATTATTTTTGGACACAATACCTTTGTCCCTCCCCTTTTCGTGATCCTGCTCGAAACCACTACTTTTTGTTTTGAATGATTAGTTCTTCGTTCAATGGTTTAGTGGCTTTTGAGCAGCTGCTTCCATTTTTCTGTTCCAGTTGTATTCTGTGTCCCGTTAGTAGCCCTTTAGCTGATGTACTTTGTCATCAACTATTCCACATAACCACCCTTTGAAATGTTAAACTGACAAAAGCACAGAACCTTCCTGAAAAATAAAGATTCGCAAAAATCATGAAACAAAACATGCATTGACAGGCAAAAGTCTGGCAGTAAAATTCAGACCTACTGGCTTTGCCAATGCTTGTTCGAATGTAGGCACGCAAGGATGGGCTGCACTGATTGGCCCATTAACAAACATGCTTTTTTGTGGATGCAGAGTGAAAAGGGCACAATGGAAGTACACACTAACATAACAAAAAGGTAATGGACAAAATTTATCTGAATCAGTGGCATTTACTCGGAGTGCATTCCATCATTTTTTAGCTCATAGATCCATATGCTGCAAGGATTCAGCTGCACCTTGCTGGTGAGGATTAAAATGCCCAACATTGTACTGTACTGTAGCATTTATATAGTGCTTCATACCGCTATAACGGGAGCAGGAGCACATTATCGGATGGGCAGAATACTACACCGTGGGGACAGCTTGTTTAGGAGAGTACTATACTTGGTGTGATCCTGTGCAGAATTTTTTTTACTGTTCAGCATGAGTGACCAGAGAGCTGCTCGTATCTTATCTTGGGGCAGAGCGCCTAGGAATGCGATAGAGCAGGATGCTCCAGAGAGAGATGTGCAAAGGGAGGAGGACAGGGTAAAGAGAGGAAACAGACAGAGATCTACCTGGATGGTCTGCAGTACAGGTAAGTCCTATTTGGGCATAGGAGCTCTAAAATATATAGGCAGCTATGCAGCACCCACCTAGCCAGAGGGGTCGTGATGTGCTGTGTGAGTGAAAGGAGGGGATCATCAGAGAAAGCTTAGTAATCCATATGGCAACATGTGCAAGGCAGGGATGCTGTCAAATGGGTAGAACGGTACCAAATGGCCAAGAAGAAAAGTTGGTGCCATGGGCAGAAACCAGGCACCTTTTTAAAGGCAGCCATACTGCCCGTCTCACTTACTTGTGTTCCTGGGCCTAGCAGTTTGGGCTGGAGTGCTTAGGATGAAGGGTAAAGACTGATCGGCAAACTATTGGCCCCTGACTGTAACAGTACAGGTGAGGGCTTGACAGTGGTGAGGATTAAAGCATTCCATATGGCACTTTGTGTTTTTCCAGACTGTGCCCCTGTGTAAAAAGTGAGGGAATGTGTATTCCAGTCCCTGAATTTCCCTGAGTTAAAAAGGTTTGGCAGTCACTCATTTAACTAGGGTGAGAGGGACCAGAATATGATTTTCTCATAATAGTGTATTAAGAAATGTAATTGAGTTTAGTTAAATTTGAGGTTTAGAGTGTAGGACAAAAATATAGATATTCCTAATCTAGACATTCTAGGCAAAATAAATTAATAAGTAAAAGTATAGTTCGTTGAATACAATCTATAAAGACAGAATTTCTTCGAATTTGGCATCATTTATTATTCTTTTATAGCGGTGTACTATCGTCATTCATTTGGTATAAATCAGCGCGAAGGTTCAATGTGGGACAGGTTTTTCTTCCAGACAAAAAATGTTTCACCCTACTGCGAAACGCAAGCCAAGGCCTTTCTCGAGGCTTTTAGGCTAGAGGTTTTAAATTGTAGCGCATAGAAATTCTAGTGTTCCTGGAAAATATATTGTCCATACAATGTGTATGGAAGGATTTCTAGGAAAGGGTATTCATATGCAGTCTGGGCCATAGTGTATTTAATGCAGCCTGTGTGACCAATCTGTCGCATTACATGTCTTCAAGAGGCTTCTTTCTGTGCCATACGGCTGACGCTATTCCTCACTGACGAGGTCCAAGGAGGCCGAACCAGCCTGGTGATGCACGCGTGGAGGAGACCGGGACTAGCGTTCTTAGCTGGACGGTTCCTATTGGGGCAGGATCAACACTGATGCGTCTATAGCTGTTCTGTCTAGAGTGCCATAGTGGGCAAAATCCGCACAGGTGGGATACCGCCCGAGCAACCACCAGTGGCTGAGATGCAGGGGCGGCTCCTCTGCAAAGGCGGAGGAGCGTCGCCCCACTGCCTTTCAGCACAGCAAAAAAGGAAAAATGAAATGATAACGCAGTGTCATTATCATTTTATTTTTCTGTGCTGGGGCAGTATTGTGGTGCCAGGCTGGGCTGTGCCGGGGGGAGGAGTGGTTAGACCCTCCTAAGTGCGCATGAATGTTTTGCGGGACTTCTGGGGCTGGTCAAACATTCATGCGCACTTAGCATGTTCTCCTCCCAGGCTGCATTACAGCCTGGGTGGAGAACATGCCCAGGCTTCCATTCCCCATCTGAACACCGAACCACGGTGCTCAGACCAATCACACCGCTGCATTGCCATGTTGTGATTGGCTCAGGGGAGCCTGGCTGCTTACCAATCACAACGCTGCATTACAGCATTGTGATTGGCTCAGGAGAGTCCATCCTGCTTCCTGTTCCAACAGAAGCCAGGAGAGGACAGAAGAGAGACGGCGGCCGGACAGCCAGCTGACAGGTAAGTGATTTTTGGGGATTTTTTTTATCCACCCCTTACCCCCCTCTCCTTTCCCCTGTCCTCACCACTCCCACTCCCACTCCCACTCCCACTCCCGCCCCACTACTGACTCGCGGGACCAGTGGCGACTGCGGAGATGAATTCAAGTGTTCCTTCCATCACCTTCTTGTACATTGCAGTATAGCTCCTTCATTGGCAGACACAATGTATTTTCACATTTGCCATGTGAATGTCACCTGAGCCCAAGGAGAGGAAGGGTTCGATCTGGGTAGAAAGATAAGAATCTACTGCCCACCTCACACTTTCTGCACACTCCCAAATGCAGACTTCAACTGCTTCTTCATTCATTCCGATCACTGAACAATAGGTAAAATACTAAATGCAAGAAATAACCAACTGTTTGAAAAATGTCAATCAAATGACTAGATATAGATCCTCTGGAAGGATCTGAACTGTAGGTGTGAAGTGGTAATCTCCGTATGAACTGCAACCATTAAAGCTATATTCTGATATTAGTAGGCATCTGTAATGATCATTTCACCACTACTCACTTGTGATAATTTATTACAAAGCAAGCAGTGACGTCAAAGCGTTAGTGCTGCAAACCCAAAACATGTCACTGTCAGATCTGAGGGCTCCCTCTTCCATGACCGTACCCAGGGGGAAGGGAGCCTTGTCACAGACGTTGGGTGCCATCACTGTGGTCAGAGTGCGCATGCAGTGCTCACAGGCGCCTGGAGGACGACCTCGCCCACCACATTCTGCTGGCGGAAGGATGCACTCAGGTCGGCGGAGGTGGCCAGGCTGGGCACATTCCCGAGAGGGTTCCCTTTGTCCTGTGCCTGGTTATGCACTGGCATGGCCTGTAAACATTTCCCTCAAAGCCCAGGTGACCACTTCATGCTAACAAGCCAAGCTGTAAGTCTGTAAGTACACCTACTGCCAAAAGGAGAGGGTGAACTTTCCATTTTACCATTCTCTTGTTCCCAATCCACCTGTGAACAAAGCGGATCTTTCCGTCGCTTCCAAAGCTTTGAACTTATCCCAGGTCAGGCGTCATTTTCAGATTCAGCCGTTTAGACCTATTCTGGGACATTTAAAGAAACCTACAGCCCCAGAATCTAAAGAAAAATCCATGACTAAACGAGCAATTCATTTCTGACCTGGAACAAAATTCTGGGGGGTGGAAATACCCATCCTATGTATACGGAATAAAATAACCTCTAATGTACATAAGGATCCTGCAGTTCCGCGACGTCAGTCAGATACTCCATCACTATACAATCACGATCATAAAAGTCCTAGTGACTTGCAAGGGCGTACTTTATACTGTATATAGAATGTAACAGAATATGGTGCAGTCACTTCAAGACAATGGCTGAACCTGCATCACCAACGCTAGGAGGCAGATAGGCCATGTTTAAATGTTCAATTAAAGGACCTAGGTTCTAATCCCGGCTCTTCCACTACACCGGATTGTGTGGTTGTGCGCAACATCTGGGAGATGTGATCCAGTGGTGAAGTCTTGACCTTGGAACATCCAGATCTGACTTCAATAACTGTAAACGCAAAGCTTTTGACCTTGATGTGCGCCTGTTTCTCCATCTTCAATTAATGGAAGCCTTCCGGGCTAGCGAAAGGCTGCTGTTGATTAACACTTAATAAAATAAATGGACATTCGCAAACCTGGAAGTATTCGATGTACTCACTGGGAGCATGAAGAACAAACTGCGCCAGAAAGAGTCAAATGGAACAAAAAGGAGATTTCACATCCATTAAATGCCTTTAAATCCCCGTATAAAGTCATATTGTCCCAATAAAAAATATATATATATTCAATGTTTTACATGATTTCGGTTCTTCTCAGCAGGGTTGGCCATTCGGCAAAATACTGACACTTAACAAAGCATGGGGATGAGATAAATATGTTTTCATCACAAGGCCTTGTAGGGTTAAAATATACTTGAGAGTAGAGATTGGGGCACGCACATTGCCATAATAAAAAACTACTTCCATCGCAGTAAAAAAGTAACTTTTGCATCTTATACAGTGTAAATATTTAGACTCCTCAGTTTATTCTCGGAGTAAATTTAAAAATTCACGTAGGTGCAGAGAGTCCTACGTTTAACACTCATCACCCTACACACAGGAAGGTTCGTCCGTGTCAATGTGACAACGCACCCGGGCAGATTACTTGCATATCTGGACACTCAAATGCTTCCAGACAGCCAGACTTGAATTCAGCTCATACAGTCTTTGGCAAAAGAGTCCGTAAAATGCGGATGTTGAAAGCCTGGTATTAATTTGAGACCTGCACACACATTAGCTCCTGCATTGTTGAGCACCGTCCAAACCAGCTCGCGCCAATGTCGTGTACACTGGCCTCCGGGGGAGACAAAATGCTGAAAGTGTCTGGAACTGGATGCCCGACATTCAGAACCTGTGCACCTCAATTGATGGGTTCGGAATGCCCAGATGGAATGACAAGCAGTCCTCGTGGCCAGGAGGAAGTGCAGACTGAAGTTCTATCCCCCATCAGGACACAAAGATCAGCCTCACATCTCACCATTCATGAGGGCCAGGAGATGGAAGGTGCCGCCTACTCCAGAAGTGGTCAGTCCACCAACTAGACAACCTTTCACATTCAGTTCAAGCCAAGGTCGAGCCGTTCCCATCAGCTGGAGTTCTGACCCCCTGCATAACATGCATACAAGTACCGTGCCGGATGACAGAGTCAAGAAGTTGTGGTAGGTGAGATCATGAAAATATCCAGAAATTCACCGTTTATCTATCTGGATACTTAACAAATCTCCCACCGTAAACACCAGGACGGGTTGTGGGAGAGCAGTCTTACCATACCTGCAGAGGGTGACAAATGAGGCTGAGCAGAGCCCCCTTCTCAGGGGACGAGGCCTCATTCTCCCATTCCCACACGCGAGTGGATGAATAACAGGACTGCATGATAGGACACTTTCATACACTCACCCCCACTGGCAATACCTTTGTACACAGTGCTTGAGAGGGAAAGACAGAAGTGCCGGTGCTCACTGTCCCAGCGCAACTGTTTGCTACTGAGAAGTGCTGGTACTCTCCCCTTAAAAGTGCTGCACCATGCTGAGAAGTGCAGGTACTCTTCCATTAAAAGTGCAGCACCTTGGCCAGAAGTAATGGTACTCTTCCATTAAAAGTGCTGCACCTTGCTGAGAAGTGCAGGGACGCTACCATTAAAAGTGCTGCACCTTGCCCAGAAGTAATGGCACTCTTCCATTAAAAGTGCTGCACCTTGCTGAGAAGTGCAAGTACTCTTCCATTAAAAGTGCTGCACCTTGCTGAGAAGTGCAAGTAAACTTCCATTAAAAAATGCTGGACCTTGCTGAGAAGTGCAGGGACTCTCCGGTTTAAAGTGCTGCACCTTGCTGAGAAGAGCAGGTACTCTTCCATTACAAGTTCTGCACCTTGCCGAGAAGTGCTGGTACATTCCCTTCCAAATTGAAGTGCAATTGCTCAGTGCCTCCTCATGTCAGGTTCACTTTGTGTTTGCACAAGAGTGTTTTAGGGTGTAAGTTGGTGCGAGGCGTGTCAGCGCCATTGCAGTGGACGCCCCTATGCCTGTACAGCTTTGGAGGTATATGGTGTCCAGACAGTCCAGTGTGTGTCTGAGTAAAACCGCATGTAGGTTTCATCATTGATTAAGAGTACCGTTCGATGTCGATGGAAGCCCACTTATTGATGATCAAATATGTGGCGTTACCTTGTACCATTAACTTTCTAACCAATAGAAAGAGATACATTACTAACCGACTACATCTCTGTATATAATCTCAAATGATAAT
Source organism: Calotriton arnoldi (assembly GCA_963921515.1). Taxonomy (NCBI): domain Eukaryota; kingdom Metazoa; phylum Chordata; class Amphibia; order Caudata; family Salamandridae; genus Calotriton; species Calotriton arnoldi. The sequence goes on from CAWUFW010004716.1 coordinate 1,018,608, forward strand.
TTCGCTGCTGGGGTTTTGTTCCCTCTCCAGCGTCCTTCCAGTTCTCATAAAACTGCTGCAAAATCAAATTTTATACTCCAAACCATCATACGCACCCTGGTGGTGCAAAGAATCCACACTCTTGTGTATGCATGCATTAGCACATTCAAACACATTTATTGGCCTTGATACCGCTTGCGATATTCCACTACAGTACACTGGTGTTTTTGTTTATTAAATTAAATTTAAGAAAAAACTAACTCCCCTGCTGGCTTTTCTCCTCCACTGAGGCAGGGGAAAAAAGAGCGTCTGTGCTGAATAACTGTCATATTGTCAATGTTGTCGCAAACCTTCAGACAATTGTACTGCAAATGCAAAATACACAGGAGCACCTGGTCAAGAAGTCAGCTGCAGCGTTCTGACTTTAATCCAATATTTCAGAACACATCAGTCATACACATTAAGCACACAGTGGTGATAAACACAGGAGTGGAAGCCAAGATCTCTGCTGAAGGAGGACTATTGTCTAAGTAGCATGACGTGTCCTCAAGGCCAGATTTAAAGATGAACATTACCTGCACAGGGAACTGGTACTTCCAGGCACTTCCTGGCTGGCTGACGAGAAGGGTCAGGATGCTGAGGCTCGGTGCCTCCCTTACCCACTGAGGTAATACGGGATATCCCTGCTTCCGTGGACCCATATTACTTGTAATTAGGGCTCCCGGTTTTATGGTATTTTTTTTTTTTTTACATTTCGGTCTGTATTAATCCATATATATTTTTTGTCAACTTTATCTGTATTTATCCATATTTATTATGGGTTTTGTGAAAAAAATAAAGCTGAAACTGGTATATTTCCACATTTATTTAACCAATAAAATATGCAGTCATGCTTGAATGCCTGCCAGGTTTCAGCGGTATGTACACGTGCAGAGGATAAATCTATGCACTTATATGAAAATATGCATATTTCTGTATCAGTCTTGTGCATATCTACTGCTGTTTAAGCCTCTTTATTAAAATTCCTTTTTTTAACCCCCTTACCTATCAATCCACACAGTTATTAGCCTGGCAGTCATGGCAAAGTGTATTTAGAATCACTCAAAGAGCACCAAATTTCCATTTTTATCCACATTTAAAAATAAATACAGACAAGAAAATATATGTTTTTCTGTCATTATTTATCTGTAAAAAATCAGTGAAAATGGAAAACAGGGAGCCTTACTTGTAACGCGGTTCCAACTATTGACCGATCACAGAAGGTCTGTTTACACCGAAAGATAAGAGGAGCAGAGTCCAGGGGCGTAGCTTCCATTGGTGCAGCCGGGGCATTGGCACCGGGGCCAAGAGCCTAAGGGGCCCTCTGAGCCATGATTACTGCTGTATTCATAGTTCAAACGGCAGCCGGTCCCTAATTCTTTCCTTGCCCTAGGGCAGTAGTCTTCAAACTTTTTAATTCCGCGCCGCCTCCGGCGTAAAGTAAAAAAAAAAAAAAAAACTCACTGGGGTCTTGGAATGAAAACATATTTTTCCAAATTATTCTATAACATTGATAATCTTTACATATGTATAAACATATTTAAACACTGCAGTTATCCGTTTTAAAAATGTAATCAAATACATGATTGCCCACATACTACTCTGGTCAGCCAGGTCTTACCAAAGTGTAAAAGTAGCATTCAGTGGCCCTCACCCTTTGACACCTACTCCCAGCCATCGTATGAATGACAAAAGGTGTTAGTAATGGCCCATTACAAAGTGGCCTTCTGCCTCTCCGTTTGCTTACAGTAAAAACAAAAGAACTGTTATCAGTATGATGATAATCTTGGACAGTGCCTGGAGCCCATCCTGGAATCAATTAGGGACCCCCCCCCCACAGCAGGGTCTGCCCCCCCAGTTTGAAGACCTCTGCACTAGGGTTCATGACACACTGGCCACGCTCCTGGCAGTCACTCGTCCGGCTTCATATGCTATATGGAACTCACTCCCTCCATGAACACCTTGATGAGAGGTCAGCAGTAAAAAATCCCATACTCAAGAGACGGACCGGATTATGGAGAAAGAAAGTGAGAACTGAGAGAGCGACAGAGAGCGTACAAGAGAGAGAGGGAGAAAGCCAGCGGCGGCTGCTCCACTAAGGCAGAAGAGTGTCGCCCCACTGCTCTATGAGAAGTGCAAAAACGAAAAATAAAATGATAATAACACAATGTTATTATCATTTTATTTCCCCGCACTGGTTCAGTTTGGTTGCATTGTTGGGGCGGGACTGGGCCGTTGTCACAGCTAGCAGGGGGGGGAGGGGAGGGAGGGGGAGTGGTGGGCACTTTCTAAGTGCGCATGGAGGTTTGGCCGTCTGTCTTGGGCCTGCCAAACAGTCATGCGCACTTAGCATTACTCCACCTGCCGGTATTGCACAGCCTGGGTGGAGAACATGCACAGGCCACTCTCTGTCTGAGTGCTGATCCAGCGTGGTCAGACCAATCAAGAAGCTGCTGTCATGCTGGTGACAGCAGTGTTGTGATTGGCTAATGGAGTCTGGGAGCCCGTGTGCTTCCAACTTCGTCGTCAGTTGGTGGAGAGGTGTGGTGCAGCGGCCAGGGCAGCTGACTTCGGAGCACGGGGCGCATGGTTCGATCCCCGGCTCCGGCGGCAGCTCAGCTCAGCACTATGTGACTCTGGGCAATAGCTCACTTAATTTCCACGACGGCCCCCAGCGCCTTGAGACCCGTAAGGGTGAGTAGTTTGCGCTTTACAAATACGGGTTTACATTTACAAGAAGGACAGAGGAGAGGCAGCAGCAGGTAAGTCAATTTTTATTTTTTTCCAAACCCCCCCCCACCCTCACTACTTTTCATTAGCAGCCGCCACTGAGAGAGTGCGTGTCTGAGAGAAAGAGAGAGAGATAAAGAGAGCACTATAGAAAGCCATATGTCATTCAAGATGATTACCTAATTATTTTTATTGTTTTTTGATTTGCTAAAAAAAAAATCCAGTTTAAAAGAGGAGCTTCTTTTGAAATCACATTTTTTTCCCTAGAAATTTAACTTCACAGCAAAAGTGAAAATGATTGGCCTTGGCTACGGGGTCTGAGAGACAGATGGAGCCTTGGGCCTGTTAAGATTTTTTTTGGAAACCTCTGCCATCTGTTAGTGCCAAATAAACATCAGGGCGTGCTATACTTAGTCCTGGCGAGTGAGAGATTCACTGAGCGAGGAATACGGAGACTGTGACATTGCTTAGTCTCGCGCATGCCGCGTATACGCACCAGCATACAGTGCATTGTTCATCATACCCAACTTTAAAATATCTCTTAAAAGCAGTATGAGGTGTAAGGCCTGTCATACGAATGGGGCAGGAAAGGGTTAAGAGGAATATTAGAAAAAAGGGTCGTAAAGGAAATTTCCGGAATGAATTGGAAGGACGGAACAACGCCCCAGTTGGAGTGATGGAGACAAAACAATGTTAACTAGCATTTGCAAAGCAATAGGTCTCACATTTGTTAAAGTTAGTGCTGTTGGCGTTGAAAATAATGTTTTTTACTTTTGTATTTTGTATTTGCAGTGGAGTTATTATATTTGCATAGCACTATTGCCAATGGTATAAAGAAGCAAAAGTAAAAAAACATTGCCATTTTCAATGCCAACAGCTCTAACTTTAACAAATGCGGACCGATTCAATTGTAAATACAATCCGTCTTGCATTTGTTGCAGTTGGAGTTATTGGCATTATAAATGGCAATGTTTTTTTTATCTAGCTCTGTTGCAGGGTGCAGTGCCATATGTGGTCAAAAGAGGTCCCATGGGACCTCTTTTGGCCACATCTAGTACTGCACCCTGCAAAGTTTGAGTTATTGGCATTGTACATGCCAATGTTTTTTACCTAGCCATGTTGCTCCCATGGGACCTCTTTTGGCCACATATGGTACTGCACAATGCAGAAGATATGGTAGATCCACCCTACCCATAATGCATTGCATGCAAGACAGTACCACGAGTACATTCAAATAGCTATGTCCATATATACAATTAGTAGCTTTGAAATGTGACAAAAGAATTATTATATTAATTCCGGATTAGGTTGTAATCTGTGTGGAGCTGATGAAGGGAAATTTATAGAAGGTCTCATATAAATGTGAGATGTGCTAGTGAGTAAAGTAACCTCTGCCAGCCTTGCTTAGGACCAAGCATGTGTCCTGCCCGAAGCTCTTTAAGAAAGTAGTGCTCTGAGGCTGTAATTAATACTTAGGGAGTAACAACACATGTAACAGGGGAGGTTAGAAGAAGAGACAAGGCGGTACTAAGGAGGGACTACTAAGTCTATTGACCAATGAAAAGCCACCATTTACAAAAGGACAGGGACAGGAGTCAATTAAAAAGATGGGCGGAAAGTGGATGGCGCTTTATGCCCATATCCTGAATACAGCATGTCTCTTAGAGACAGCGCAAACGCTGCCTAGGTGAGACCTAAAAAGGTGTATTTGGAGATATCCAGTGTAAAGCACAGTGTGAACTTGCAATGGTCATATCGAAGAGGAGGTAGTGTGAGGTTTCAGTCTTAGGGAGCAGAGTCTACAGTAGGGTTACATCTAGTATTAGGGTGTATGTAGTGTATTAGGTGTAGAGTTAATTATCTAGTTCGAATCATTTCAGTGCTTTACAATTACTTTTTTGCATCCTTTAAATTAGTCGGAATGATATATGGCCATTGCGAGTGGGGCCTGGAGGGCTTCCATCAACAGACAGACAGGCAGACTCTCTCTCTTTCTCTCTCATGGAACTCTTCATTTTAATTTATTTGGGTTGTTGAAATCCTACAGAACAGTTACTTACATTAAATGTTGGAGGGAAGGGAGGATGATGAGGGACGAGAACGCCCATTGGGGGCTTGGCTGATTACAGTGACAATCATGTAGTTCTTTGGCCTGAAGAAGGCAGCCAAATTAAGATGCACGTATATCGTCCCCAAACCCTAAAAGGCTTTTTAAGAAGGCAGGTCAGAGTGGATTCTTGTTTTGTGGGGCTTCCACTTTCATTAAAATAAAAAAACAGGTGTGGCAGACATAGAAAGACTTGAAAGGCTAAGTAAAGGCATCAGGAGCCTTATGAACCTGAAAGCCAGAGGTGCACCACATTAGAAATGTATTTATAAGTTCAACATATCCAAGTGTTCTCAAATCAGTGAGGAATCTTCTCTTTATTGGTGCTTCTAAAAATGCACAGCAAGAACCAGCCAACGTGGTTTGTCCAAATGAAAATGGACTTCTTCAGGGCACAATAATAGTAAGAGGAATGTGTGTTGCAAAGTCCAATTGGATAAGGAAATATAGGATTCATCCGTAATGACCAAGTGCTATAAATGTTGTAGTTCTCAGGATAATTCATCCAAAAAGAAAGAGTAGAAAGTCTAAAGGGTAAGTGTCATTCTATCCATATGAAGATTCTGTATGCAAGTTTCCTGTAATCCAGGTAAGCGTTAGTGGGAGGGCATATCCGCCTCATGTGTAGCACTTCGATTGGTCCCTGTGCGCGGGAACTGAAGGAGTCCTCCCGGTCCCACGAGCACGGTAAAAAGGAGCCCTATTATTGTGCCCTGAAGAAGTCCATTTTCATTCAGACGAAACGCGTTGGCTGGTTCTTGCTGTGCATTTTAAAAAACACCAATAAAGATAAGATTCCTTATGGATTTGAGAACTTTTTCTTTGGATATGTTTAACTTATAAATACATTTCTAATGTGGTGCACCTCTGGCTTTCAGGTTCATAAGGTTTCCCTATAGTAGGGCAGCACCCTTTGGGCAGAGGGTGTTCACAGGGAGTGCACACTATAGGATACATATCTCCTTAAATGAATATGGGGACATAACAGTGTGGGTGTAGCTTCTTGCTGTGGTCCACTGCCCCTCGTTTTCAATTACTAACATCGGGAGCCTTGTAGCTCACATGACATTAGGGTGACCACCACCCTCCAGGTCATTATGGACACTATTTCCATTCTGGGGCTTGTGTGAGAGCCTAATGCATTCTGGGTGTTATAGTCGGCTTTTGCCACCACTGAACTAGTTAGACTAACACATCTGAAATCAAAGCTTTGTAGCTTAAAAGTTGAGGCCTGCAGACAGTGTCTGTAATGACCTGGAGTGAGGTGGCCACTCTATATGGCATCAGAGTAAACTGGGAAGTGATTGGGCCACATAAGGCAGGTATTCATTTATCTTTTCTCAAACTGTGAATTCTATTATGAAATAAATATTTCTCAACATGAAAGTGAATGCTTTCCATATGTAGAGAGCTTTATCATCAACAGAATGTAATGAGCAAATCAAGTCTTCTTCAAACTAAGCAGGTGGCAAGAACACTTAAAAAGCTCCATGGCACAATATTAACAGAAAAGGACAAGTAATGGTAAATAAAAGGACATTCATCATTCGGAGGAAATAAATAATACATTTCTTTGATTAGTCTAATAATCCCAAAAATGTACAGCACGAGCACCGAGGCTGGATGGTCACATCTTAACCTCTCTTCGGTCACACTTTGCCCTTAATCCTAAAGTGCATTGTGGCAGCAGCTCCAGGAGGTAGGAAGATACGGAACACAATCGAAGCCCTGCCAACGCCTGCACAAAAAGGGGCAGCTGCTGCGGCATCTTGGGGTTTACAGACAGAGAGTAATGCCAGTAGGGGATACCAAGAGAAGTTCATTCCTACCCCAAAATGCCCCACACAACCCAGAGCATCTTTTTTTATCAGTCCATGATGGCCTTAAATCAACTGGCCCTTCAAGATGAGCAAATCACATGAAAAGGTGGAGGTGGGCGTGGTTCACAGCGCATTTCCAATTAGGGCCACTATGCCCGGCTTCAAGGACAGGCATATTGGTCCTGATGAAGAGCACATGCACGAACAGTCAGTAGGGCATCATGAGGATAGACTCCTTCTACAACGTGGTGGGAGGCCTATGTCTCAGCCCTTTCAACATGAGGGCCCTAGAACGGTTGCCGAATAAGGATAACGTAGCTCTCCCATCGGATTTGTTCGAAAGGCCTCTTGAAATTAATACCCTGTTCTAGTTTATACCTCTCTTCAACTAGGTTAATATTTGAGGGTTTAAAATCAATGAAAAGTGAGGGTTCGACCCTCAAATGTTAATCCACTGGAAAATGGGAAATAAACTCTACACTCACTGGCTTCCGCTCTGTACGAAATTATATTGAGCACTTCAGAATGACTGAGAAAGAGAGCTCTGTCAGAACTAATGCACCACCTGATTTGTCAGAGTAAATTTTCATTCAAATAAAAGGGTTATTCCTATGATGGAGAAAGTTCTTTAATTTTGTTCCAATCGCCAGTCATTAATGGCCCATTCATGTGGTATCTGTTAAAGGCTATTACTGGGCACCAAAACAGTAGTGGTTTAATCTCATGGCAGTACAGCTGCTGAAGCACTGGGACAAATGTTCTTTTCAGAACAGATAGCTATTGTTTGCTTATAGTTACCTCCATATCCAAAAGTAGTGCCCCTTGGTGGAGTACGGCATGGCGCTGCTGTTTTATGAATTACAAGGCACACGTGGTTAAGACAATATTTGCAACACTTCCACCAAGATGTACTTCCACCAAGATGTACTTCCACAAGACCCACTTCCACCAAGTTGTACTTCCACAAGACCCACTTCCACCAGCCAAGACACACTTCCACCAGCCAAGACACACTTCCACCAAGATGTAAACGTCTACAACATGCAAGGTTGAAGTGTGGGCTACAGAAGCACCCCTGAAAAAGCATTTAACAAATGCGAGCACGGTATGGTTTCTGCATTGTAAAAAGTAACATGGGGTGTCAGCCCATCTTACCTTGGACAGCTGTCGCTGCAAGCCGTTCACTTTATCCAAAAATGCAGCGTTTCCTGTAGAAAGAAAAATTAATAGGATGTTTAATCTATCTCATGAATAAAGCTACAAGAAGGTAACGCTCCTCAAAATAGAATGACAAAATATCAATCAGGATTATAATCAGCCAATCACCTGTGAACGAATATTAAGATAGTTAAAACGGGCCCAGTGATTTGCTGAAATATTTAAACCAAAGTGGGCTCACCAGGATCAAGGAGATAACGAGCCAAAATTTAACAACGAGTTGATATTTAGAATTAATTAGAGACATTTGCAACCCTTATATTTTTTGTGTAAATATAACTACAAAAGATATGTTGTTTTGTTAAATCCAAATTCAATAACTTTCTCCAAGTGAGAAGATGGGCTGAGCAGAGACTCAACTGAAGAAATTGAAGACTCGAGGGTAAATACACAGCTTGCTTCACTTTAGTTTCACTGATTCAACCATACATTGAGTCAACATCAGTGTCCTTTCAGAAGCAAAAATACATTTCTGTGAACGCTGAAGACCATAACGATACAGCGGAATGATGTGAAGCAAAAGCCATTCAAAGTCCACTTCAATCACCAAAGAAACATTCAATAAAACAGACAGGACTCCTCATGCACAAGACACAACTAGTTTAAGGGGAAGCTGGAAGACTAACTAGAGTACCCAAGAGTTGCCATGTTGACACTGGCCTGAGGAACTTGGGTCCCTAGCTGGGCCATCACCTACTTGGTGCGTCCTACTCTTTCACCCACTTTCCAAGATCTAGATTAGTTACGACTGCAAAGGACTTTCCACTACGTTTAAATGCTACACATACTGCAGGAAGTGCCCCTAAGCCTTGCATAGTCCCAACAAACAAAGTATGCATTTACAACACTCCAATCCTACTCTGAAGGGGGTCACTGCAGAAGAAACAAACAGATCCAACCTCAGCAGGTCATCCTGAGAACAAATGAGCGTCAGTGCTAGAATAGAACATGGACGCGCTGGAGCGAAGCAACTAGTGAAATATCTAGCGCCAACAGACAGCCTTGCACACACACTTTACATCATGGTAGCTGATGCTGTAGGATAATACAACATTTAAGCAGATGGTACATTCAATGCACACCATCTTCAACCTCATATGCTGTGCACGTGCCTGCAGGACGATCCAGTGTGACCCCATTCGGTTCAGAAAGCTCAATAACGTGAACATGACTGATGTTCTTTACACCAGAGCCCCAGTAAGACAACCAAACATGCAGAAGACCTGAGAGAACCCTTCACGCAACATAAGTAGCACAATGAACATTCTCATTGCACTTGCCTCCTTACAAAGAAAAAGCTTCAAACCTGAAAGCAAAGCCATCAACCAGAGGTACATGGTACGGGTTAGCTAAGAGGACCTAAGATATGAGGTCATCCTTCTCGGCTCTTCGCTATGCGTGGCTGCTACATTACTGGGCTAAAATCTGCCACCAAATCATGCTAATGAAGCCAAGAGTACACATGCCTGCGTCCATCGACAGGTCATTTACTTTCTCCATGCCTTGTGATCCAGGTTTTGCCTCTTCGTGAATTAGACAATGTTGCCTTTAATTTCAGGTCAAAATAGCAATATTGTTTTTTCTTTAGCTTCATGTTTTTTCAACATCACCATCTGCTTATCTTCTTCAACCCCATGTGTGCTCCCTGCACTTTTCGTTTGTCTTCCACCTAGCCCCCTTCTATAACACTTTTCGCTTTTCTTTATCCTTCTTCTCTGCTTCTTAGTTCTGCCTTGCTCATTTTGTCATCTTCTACAGTGTCCATATGCCCCATCTCTTCTTTTTAACTCTCTTGTTTTTATTTGCACTTATAGAATGAGGCTCCTTGTCATATCAGCCACCTTGGGTCACATCTGAGAAAAATCCAAGAAAATTCCAGCTAACTATAAAACTGTAGCAATATGTGAAATATCACCAGAAGTCAGACATCAAGCCCGTAACCGGGTCCAACTCTCTTCTAGCCGACATGTAGAGCGTCATCTCTGTTGATCAAGGATCAAGTGCAGCATTTGTACCTTTGGAGCTCGCCATAGCCTTACGCTTAACCAGGACCTTTTGTGTATAAGGCTGCGAGAGTGGATGAGAAACATATATTGCTATAGGTGTATCCCACCATTGCTGCCATATGGCAGCAAAACAAAAAAATATTAATTGAATTGGCTAAATTTAAATCCTCCAGGTTGAAGGTTCTTTCGGGCTGCAAGCCAAGAGATAAAGTTAGAAAACAGAGTTTTGAAAATCGTAGAATGGAGGCGAGGCAGACACATACTTAAAGAGAGCTACAGTGACACAAATGGTTCCTCCTGGGTGTGTGATTCAGATTGTTGGTGCAGCACCACCTTTACAAACAAAGTGGCTTTTCAGGTTTCTGAAGTTGGAGATGGGTAGGTCAGCTGTACATGGCCCATGGCATTTAAAGATCCACAGACCGAGGCCCACACCTTGAGGCACGTGCACTTATGAGGTCAGGGAGCATTTAAGAAGAATGAGGAGGTCATTGGCCTCAAACCAGATATCGTGTCTTCATTAATGTTGGAGTATCTTCCAATTTTTTCTCAAAATTTTAGTGATTTTTTTGGACTCACACGAATAATCCATAATCAATCTCACAGGTTCCAGATTTTGTTCGGTTGCAGCTGGAGGCAGAAAAAGACTGTATTACATTTAATTTAATTAAAGCGATTAGAATGGCAATGCCCACTGGAGGGCAATATTAGGAATTACTGGCGAAGACCAAACCTTGTAATGACAGAATAAGTTACAAATATGCCTTAAAACGTGCACACAGTGATGTATCCAGCATTAATGAAGACACGATATCATGAAAATCGTAATCTATATTTATCTCTAAATCTTCAAATAACTCCTATGTGCGCAAATGTATAAGTACTTTAGCACTAATGTGTTAGAATTTAATTGCTTTAATTAATCATATTATTTATTTTTTGAATGTATCACATTATTCACCATATTATTAATTAAACTTTTTATTTAAAGATAGACACATACACATAATAAATAATAAAATATAAAATAAATGTCCAAGCACTGAAGCACTATGATTCCCATAATACCTTAAAATGGGTTTCAGGTCAAAATTGGGTCACATGCTATCCAAAAGTATTTTTATTGGTTGTAACAAACATCGTCACTCATACCGTGATCAAGTTCTCTGTGAGAACGAAACGCGTCGGTTGATCTTTCAACCTGGCATAACCTTGAAAATTAAACAACTTGGAAAATCGTTTCTCTGCGAGTGCGACTTCATTTTTCCCAAAAGGATTGTGTTCGAATAATTGATGGCGTGGCTCTGCCTCGAGGTTCGCGCCGGTTCGATGCGCCGTGGGTCTCAGCAACCGTGAGCCAGCAGAGGAGGATATATATATATATATATATATATATATATATATATATATATATATATATATATATATATATATATATATATATACACATACACACATATATACACACATATATACATACACACATATATACACATATATATACATACACATATATATACATATATATACAATCAATCAATCAATCAATCATGGCATTTATAGAGCGCGCTACTCACCCGGGAGGGTCTCAAGGCGATGTATATATGTGTGTATGTATATATATGTGTGTATGTATATATATATATATATATATATATATACACATACACACATATATACACATATATATATATATATATATATACATACACACATATATACATATATATACATACACACATATATACATACACACATATATACATACATACACATATACGAATATATATATCTACACATACATACACACATATACACTTTTTATATATATTTCTTTTTTCGCAAAAATCCACCCAGAAGTATGTACTAATGGAAATGAGGGCACTCTCCTCTGGTCTTTGAAATGGTCTGAAAGGAGAGGGGCCCGAGCATCCTTGGAGATGCACAAGGGGCAGTGGAGGGCGGGGGCCTGTGGGCCACAGCTCTCTGAAACCAGTGTGATGCCAGGAATAAGGGCGCTCATTTGAGCGCCTCGACAGGCTGCCTGCCACGCTAACAGGCACATACAAACCCGCTTTTCCATGCTGCTGCTTTAGACATGAGGCTCAGTTAACATAAACAAAGGATATTATCGCCCTTGAAGTTCTGCGCTCAACCACATTTGTTTTTCTGCAGAAGGAGGGGATTGGGAAATGCAGCCAGGAAACGCTCCCCTCTCTGGCTGGATGCCTGAATTCCTTCGGAATTCACAAGCCAGGCTTTTTGATCCGCTCATTTTTCTCTTGCGAAAGTGCCAAGTTCTTGACTAGGCGGTATAACACCAGCACTGTATAATGTTGCCCACAAGGGCCGTGTGGTGGGTAGCACACTGCAGCGGCCATGGCTGCCGCAGGAAAACAGTGCTGTGCCAATCCCTGATGAAACAACTTCCCAAGAAAGTCCCTGACTCAGAGGAACAGGCCTGTACCATGTAGACTAATCCAGGAGGGTTTGGATCTCAATGCCGCATATTTCAAAAATACTTTAGTGGTTTCCAAAATGAACAAAGAAACCTCTTTCTGAACTGGTTTCCTTGCACAGAAACCAACACAGGCTTTTCTCCGGATATTTCTGCGATGATCAGGTTTATGGTGTAACATGGTTTTCTATTAGTTTCGGGCTCACAGGTTAAGCGTTTACAGAAAAATACATTCGAAAATGGCCAATAAACAAATGTGATTTGCAATCTGCACGTAAGTGCAAAATAATAGGGTTCTGATCACAAATCTCCCTGTCAAAGTGATGAGGCACATGCTAGTGCATAAAATGTGCCTTGTGACCGTATGCCGGACTGCAAATGACAGCAACGTGCCGTTCTACCCCCGAATTTGTGCATGTTATTGAACTGTAAATCTGTTCTTGCATATATTTATGGGTGGGCTGAATGTAACCGCCTGGGAATTTTGGCCACTCTACATTACTCTTTAATGCGGAATTCTGGTCAAATTGCGCCAATCGCCGTGTGGTGTAATTTTTCTCCTGCGAGGTTCCAGAATACGCGAGGGAGATTTGGCGTCCCCCAGCGTGATTTTCTAACACAGGCAGTCGCGGCGTTCGCGAGCAGTCAGAGTGCTGCCGTTTGAGTAGATTTGCTGCTGCTCGAGTAGATTTTCTACTCAAACGGCAGCAAAATCAACTCGAATGGCCTTGTGCAACACATGGTGCCTTTCATACTGATTTTCAGCACTGCTCATGCTACCGGCGCTAAATTGTAACATGAGCTGCATATTTTCCGCCCATTGGCGGAATTCCGCGAAATCTCACTCAGTTTTTCTGTAACTCCAAGGAATTCCGTGTAGTGAAACTCTGCGAGTCCGCCAACCCCTACAAATAGAAAGAGTAATGCCCTTGGTTTTCAACGAGGATATATGTTTATCTACATGTATTGATGTAGTTACCTGAACAGCGGAGCTCGCGTGCCTCTGCTCATAGATTAGGAAACATAAGCCCGGAACAGGTTACAATGGAACGAATGCACACTTGCAAAGCGCCACTGGTTAGTATTTACAAGAGGCCTCACATTGCAGTGGTGTAACACAGGCCCCCGCAGTGCGGGGGGCCGCAAGCTGTAGGGGGCCCCCTCAGCACAGTACTCTGGCCGGAGAGCTCCTGAAGGAGTCCGGATGGGAGCCCCTCCACGTACCTTGCAGGGGGGCCCCCTCAAGTTTCGTTACGCCAGTGGCGTAAGGAACTGCATCAAGGAAGGACACAGATATTGCAGGGTTGGATTGCATACAGGCTGACATCAGTCGTGAGAATGGCTGGGGTGATTATTTGAGGAGGGAAAGGCCTAGCGTGGTTACTGAAAGTCAGGAGTGAGGGTAGTTGTGTTAGGTCGGGCAGTCATTCAGTAGGGAGGGAGCAAATGAGGAGAAGATGTGTTTTCGTGATTTTGTTCCTTCAGGTAAGGGACTTGTGGGTTAATTGGCGCTGTTGGCGGGACCAGCTAGGAAGAGTTATTTTTGCAAGGCGTCTGATTTTGGAATGAGAATGGTATGAGGACCAAGTATGGATGTTTAAGGGAAGAGTGATAGGACTGCCTTCCCATTTGCATTGGGGTGGTTTTGAGAGGGGCAGATACAGTGTTCAGGGAGGTCTGCTTCAGTCAATGTAAGTGAGGATGAGTCCCAGCATGGTTAGGCAGAAGATCCGATTGGATGAAAAAACGTTTGATTTGGGGCATTTGGTATCATGCATTAGGGGCTTCTTTGCGGACTGGCTCATTGAAGGCAAGGTTAGGGGCAGGGTGAAACCCCAAGACTTAGCATTGGAGGAGTGGGATACAGATATCCTTCAAGCTTCATGCAGCCTACCCCTCAAGGCAAGAGTGCAGTCTGCCACCGCCGACCGCACCACACTGTATTCTAAGGTGGTTTAGTTTCATGCGGGCGTTGGACATCCATTTGTGGAGGGTGCGAGGCCTCAGTTCCAGACTTAGGATGTCAGTAACGAAGGAAACCTTAAGATATAGCTGAATGTTCTCCGCTTCTGGGATTAGGGCAGTTCCCTTGATATCCAGGTGGATATTAACAATCACAAGAGCGAGAATGGAGCTTTAATGGAGTATGGACTTGCACAGTTCAAGCATCCAGAGGTGGAGGAGGTACAGAGTCTCGTGACTGCAGCATAGGCCTATTACCAGTCACATTTCTTAAAACATCAGGGGGTCCTTTAAAAGAATCATGTGAGGGGCTGTGAAACCATGTCCTTTGGTCGCAAGCAAGTTGGGAGTGGGCAGCACGGGGGAGGACTAACCCCCTGTCCAGCTCTGTCTAATTGTAGGTGCGCTTGCTCAGAGAATGCTCACGTGAATGCATCATGCGTGGACATGGCCTGGTCCGAACACTACATCTCACCCCATTGTGTAGATAAGCCAAGAATAGATTTGCACATCTTCAGGGCGAGCAAGCCCTGATGTGTCTGAATCTGCGGAGGGCACAACGGCAGGTGATGAAGCCATGAACGCATATCTGAAATAGGTGTGTAAATAGGTGCAAACTCTACGGTCGATTGCATCCTTGCACCGCCCTAGAGACCGTGCTAGGCCTAGGGCATGCTAGGTGTGATAGTAGAATAGCACTAAAGTGCTAAAAAGAATGGGCAGAAAAGTAAGTAGCGACAGATGCACACGTTGTGGCTCCTGTAGTATTTATCATCCGATAGCAGAACTACTGCCTTACTGACAAGTGGTTGAAACATGGATTTTAAGCAGATACTCGTAGGAGCAACCAGGCATGCATACTGCACCCGAGAGGCAAAAAATGGAAAAGCAAGATGTAACAAAAACCTGCAGTTGATCTTGGCACTGAAGAAGGAAGCTCGAGTTTGCTTGTGTCTGAAAAGAACCTCACGCTGGGAAGTGTTTTGCTGCTGCCCCAGGCTCTCAGAACTTTCTCCAAGCCCTACCCGGTGTCCCCACATGCACCATCCACTGAGGTAACGCGCTCCGCTCTCAGGCTCCCCGCTTCTAGGCACCCAAAAGCAGCTTTTAAACAAAGCATGGATTTCAACTCACTTTCGTTAAAGAAAAAAAGGCCTGGCGTCTGTACCATCGCCATCCAAGGTCACAAGGCCACCAGGGACCTCGTCTCAGAACTAGAGCAAACCGCGAGCCGCTGCGTTAAGCAGAATACCCAGATAATTTGATGTTTAAAGACATTGGACAATTTAAGTGGGTTGCACAGGCGGTTTCTTCTCGCCTCACTTTCACAAGCCTCAGAGCGTGTGCTAACCTCCGGAGTGCAGTGACTCATGGCACAATCATGAGAGTTGGCCAGTCTGAGTCTGATCGCTGCACCAAATGTGCATTGTGAAATATGTCACCACTGCGGAGGGCTCTCAGCAGCCCATCTCCGTGCTGCGGGCCTCCTGCTCACCCCTCCATCCCGTCCTGCGGCTTAACATCACACTCCACTGTCCTGCTGCGGCACAACTCCACTGTCCCGCGGCACAGCTCTGCGCTCCTCTGTCCCGCAGCACAGCTCCGCGCTTCTCTGACCCGCGGCACAGCTCCACGCTCCTCTGTCCCGCGGCACAGCTCCACGCTCCTCTGTCCCGCGGCACAGCTCCACGCTCCTCTGTCCGGCGGCACAGCTCCACGCTCCTCTGTCCGGCGGCACAGCTCCACGCTCCTCTGTCCCGCGGCACAGCTGCACGCTCCTCTGTCCCGCGGCACAGCTGCACGCTCCTCAATCCCGCGGCACAGCTGCACGCTCCTCTGTCCCGCGGCACAGCTGCACGCTCCTCTGTCCCGCGGCACAGCTGCACGCTCCTCTGTCCCGCGGCACAGCTGCACGCTCCTCTGTCCCGCGGCACAGCTGCACGCTCCTCTGTCCCGCGGCACAGCTGCACGCTCCTCTGTCCCGCGGCACAGCTGCACGCTCCTCTGTCCCGCGGCACAGCTGCACGCTCCTCTGTCCAATTCTTCTGAAGCCGCAGTCCAAGTAGGCGGAAAGGCGTACAACAGACCGCAACTCCAATCGCGATGAAAAGCGTCGCCGAGCGAGTGCCGCCTTGGAAATTCCAATGCGCAGAACTGATGACATTGCGCGTTCTCTTCGGTGGCGAATAGATCTAACCAAGGCTCTCCCCACTGCTGAAAGAGACCTTGCACTACCTCCGAGTGAAGACACTATTCGTGATCGAGCATGCACCTGCGGCTGAGTTTGTCCGCCCTGGCGTTCAGAGAACCTGCCAGGTGTTGAACCACCAGGGACATGCCCTGATGTTCCAGCCATGTCCAGAGACGCAGAGCCTCCTGACAGAGGGTCCACGACCTCACCCCGCCTTGTTTGTTGCAGTACCACATGGCGGTGGTGTTGTCTGTGAACACCTGCACTACTCTCCCCTTGACAGAGGGAAGGAATGCCTTCAGTGCAAGCCGGATCGCCCGCAGCTCCAGAAGGTTGATGTGGAGTCGGGACTCCGCCGGAGACCAGAGGCCTCTGATCTCCGCCTCTCCCATGTGGCCGCCCCATCCCAGGAGGGACGCATCCATCACCACTGTAAACTCCGGTTGGGGAAGGGAGAGGGATCTGCCGTCGACCCAATGCCGGTTCGTGAGCCACCACTGCAACTGTCGTGCAGTGCCCTCCGAGATCTGGACGTGATCGGACAGGTTCCCCTGATGCTGCGCCCACTGGAACTTCAGGTCCCACTGCAGAACCCGCATATGCCATCTGGCATAATTGACCAGCAGGATGCAGGAGGCCATGAGGCCCAGCAGCCTCAGAGTCACTCTGACCGAAACCCGGGACAAGGGCTGAAAGATGGGAATCATAGCCCGAATATCCCAGACTCGCTGCTCGGGAGGATAGACCCGAAACTGCGCCGTGTCCAGAACCGCTCCGATAAAGAGGAGCTTCTGAGAGGGGATCAGGTGCGACTTCGGCACGTTGATGGAGAACCCCAGCAAGTGCAGGAGGTCGGACGTAGTCTGCAGGTGGGAGACGACTGCCTGGGGCGAGCCCGCCTTCAACAACCAGTCGTCGAGATAGGGGAAGACTGAAACCCCTGATCTGCGCAGATGAGCTGCGACCACCGCCATCACCTTGGTGAACACCCGAGGGGCGCTGGTAAGGCCAAAGGGGAGCACGGTGAACTGAAAGTGCTCGTGGCCTACCGTGAACCGTAGGTAACGCCGGTGGGCTCACAGGACGGGGATGTGGAAATAGGCGATGTAGTAAGGAACCAGGAAACTGTTGATGTCTTGAGTAGATTTATTGAGAGGTTACATGGAAGAGGAGCTAGCTTGGAAGCAGCCAGCTCCAACAGACACCAACTCAAGAATAATCAATGTACATTCTAAAGTAACTAAGCAGCTGGAGAACATTCTTAAAGGAACCAATACATTGCAATTCAAGATAAACTATAACAAGACAATTCATTAAGCAGAGTAAACATTATCTAACTAAACGGATTACTACAGGCGTCCTGCAAGTCCAGCGCCACCATCCAGTCTTGTGGGTCGAGAGCAGACAAGACCTGAGCTAGATTGAGCATCTTGAACTTCTCTTTGCGGAGGAAGCGATTGACGTTCCGGAGGTCTAAGATAGGACGCAGGCCTTTGTCCTTCTTGGGCACCACAAAGTAGTGGGAATAGCAACCACGACCTACTTCTGGCGTCGGAACGCGCTCGATGGCCCCCTTGGCCAAGAGGGCCGCAACTTCCTGCTGAAGAAGCACCAAGTGATCCCCCGACATGCGGTGGTACTGAGGTGGCATGGCTGGAGGGGTAGTCTCGAAGGGGAGGGAGTAGCCCCTCTGGACTATCTCTAAAACCCACCTGTCCGAAGTGATGGTGCACCAGTGGGGGAGGTGATGGCGAAGCCTGCCGCCCACTGGCGTTTGATGGGCCTGAAAGTTCGGACTAGGAAGGTTTGGAGGCAGTGGTGGCCGGGGTGGTGGTGGACTGACCTGCCCGCTGGCCCCTTGGTCCGCCACGGCGGAACCCGCGTCCGCGCTGCTGCGCCGGCCTGTGGCTCTGTTGTGAACGTTGCGGGGCGCCCCTTCCTGTGCCACGAAAGGAGCGAAAAGTGGAAGGCGGACTGCCGAGAGTCCCAAGGACTTTGCCGTAGCCCGTGAGTCCTTAAACCTCTCCAACGCGCTGTCCGCTTTGTCGCCGAAAAGGCGACGGCCATCAAAGGGCATGTCTATAAGGGTGTTTTGGACATCCCCCAAAAATCCAGTGGTCCTCAACCAGGCGTGACGGCAAACCGCCACCGTCGTTGCAATCGATCTGACCAGTGAGTCGGCGGCCACAACGAATCATGAACTTTGCTGCGTCTCTCCCCTCTGCAACAGCCTGGGAGAGAGCAGGCCGGGCCTCCTCCGGACACTGGGGCAGCACGTTCGCCACTGTATCCCACAGAGAGTGGGAATAACGGGCCAAGAGGCATGCGGTGTTCACGGACCGCACGCAGAGCTGGTGGAAGAAAAAATCTTCTTCCCAAACTGATCCAGCTTCTTGGATTCCCTATCCGGTGGTGCGGAAGGGAAGGCGGTTGGGGAAGCAGAGGCTTGGACAACCAAGCTCTCGGGGTGGGGTGTTGGGAGAGGAAAATGGGGTCACCCGGAGCCGGGCGATGGCGTCGGGCCACGTTCCTATCCACAGGAGCCCCTGTGGTGGGCCTGGACCAAGTGCCCAAAAGAACGTCAGAAAGGGCTTCATTGAAAGGAAGCAGCGGCTCCGAAGAAGTAGCTGCTGGCTGAAGCACCTCTGTCAGGAGGTTAGTCCTGACTGCCACAGTAGGGAGCTCGAGGTGTAGGGCCTCGGCCGCCCTACGCAACACCACAGCATAACTAGCACCCTCCTCCGTAGCCACGGTAGGAGGAGACAGCATGCCAAGGTCTGGTGAGGTATCCAGACCACTGGCGTACCCCAATTCCTCAGCCCAGTCCTGTTCAGACTCGCAGGCTGCAGCGAGAGGGTCCTCAGACCCCTCCCAGTCCTCCCCTTGCTCCTCAGGCTGTTCAACAGGTCTAAAATAAGGAGCAGAGACATGGGGATAAAAATCCCCAAGCAACGTCGAGAACGGCATCTATTGACGCCGGCTCGACGCCACGTCGGGGCTAAAACGGAGGTCGACGCCGTCCCGAGGAGCGGGCGGTGTCAGAACTGGTGCCGGTGGAGTCGACATCGGTGGAGGCGTAACAAGGTCAATCGGCGTCGACCGGGATCCAGGCCTGGATCCAAGGGTGTCCTGCGGCGCCGGAGCCGACAGCAACGCCGGGGCTGGAGCCGCCGGTGATGAATTGCGAGGACACCCATGCGGGACCGCGGGACCCGAAGGCGCACCGGCGGGACCCGACGTCCCAAAGAGGCGAGCCATGGCCGACAGGAACTCCTGTATTTGGGCCGGAGTCGCCGATGACCCCGGGAAGGGCAGGTAGTCGAGCGGCGACTGCATAGGCTCCGCCGGAGCCGCGGGGGTGGCACCACCCACACCCTCAGCCGCGTCTCGCGACCGGCGAGGGGAAGTCGAAGAATGATGGCGTTTCTTCGACTTCTTTTGCTTCGTCTTACCTGACCCCGAGTGCGAAGACTTGGATCCTGAAGACAGATGATGACTCCGCACACGGTCCCTCGACCTCCGTCTGGACCGGGACTTCGAACGGCGCGGAGCCGACTGTCGGGCTTCCAGCAACTTTCCGGACCGCTCCCGCAAAGTCTTCGGCGCCATGGCCCGGCAGTCGGAGCACGACTTGGGGTCGTGGTCGCGCCCCAGGCAGAAAAGACACACACGGTGCGGGTCCGTCACCGACATCATGCGGTGACAATCCCTGCAGGACTTGAAACCGAGCATCCTACTGCACCAGGAGTCGATGACTCGAAGAAAAAGAGACAAAGCGACTCAAAAAAGTCAGTCAAAAATTGACTGGGGGTTCGGTTCCTGCTCTTCCCGGATCTGCGCTTGCTGGCGCGGAAAAAGAAAGAACTGACGTCAGCGTGCGTGGGCGGTGTCTAAGTAGCGCCTGCAACGTCATCTCCGCGACCACGAAGCCAACAACGGACGCGGAGCCGCACGACGCCACCTACCGACGCGCAGGGGTACTGTTGACGAAAACTTTCCGGATCCAGTCTGAGGCCTGGGGATATTCTAAGGTAAGGAATCTATCACTATGTGTTTCTTTCAGATACCAAATACATACTCAAGAGTTTTTCCAGGTAAGATAGGAGGTTATATTAGAACACTACCGAATAGAGCACCAAGGATCAAGAGACATAGGAAAGAAGGGTAAGGCGGTTTAGGTACGGCCAGCAATATATGCTTCTGCAACCTGTAAGGATTTTTACCTGCTGAAGGAAGAACAAGCCTTGGTGTCCACCTGATGGGACTCACCTGATACACACAGTAGCTACCTTATTGATTACTAACCCAACCTTGAAAGTAAAAGGGCATCAGGGAAAAGACATTCTGGTGGCGACCCAGACACCAAATATCTTCAGCGCATTAATGGATATGTGCTTTAAGACACTATGAACCCCCTTGCTTAAACCACCTCACAAGCAGACAACAAATAAATCTTAAATTCCGAACGTTGATGTTTGTGACATCCTCTCTCTGTTTCAATACCTCTTCCAATATGGGTGCTCGAAAAATACCATTTACTTTTTTACGTATTCATGTACCAATGCCTTCTAACGAGGAGTTCTACTTTATGATTAGTGCAAACCGCCAACCAAACCCTTTTCTAAACAAGGAGAATGGGTAGAAAATCCAAAATACACCACTGACTGTTGGCAGCGTTTCGGCTTTGGCTCCATGTTCAGTATCCCAACAGGATGCAGCGGAGTCTTAAAACCCAACATCTGGTTGAAAGAAGGCTGCCATCATTAGAAAAAAATACCAAGATTTATATAGATTTCCCTCTCCCTTTTCAAAATGCACTCTGTCAAACTGTTGTAATTAACTAATGAGATGCCTGGAGAAGCATGCTGATAAAACAGAAGACTTGTGGATAGCCCCATTAACCTCAAAAACCTCACTAATTACACATTTCAATCCCCGGGATCTGAGGGGCAAGACTCCATCAGAACGTCCATTTCCCTGGCTGTGGCCAAAATGTCAACATCTGCATTGGCACGGCTGCTGAATCCCTTCGCCCTCACGCCCACATCCCTCCAGGTACCAGGCAGGCCCATGGTGCATCACATGGCATTGCATCGCATGCTACGCAGAGTTATGCAAAACAGTTGGCGCAAAATGAGTATTTGCTCAAAGATATCAAAATTAGCCATCCCTCTGTCTCTGTCTCCCTTACAAGCACACAAAGATGGCCCAGAAAAAAAACCTGTAAAAAGAAAAGAAAAAACCTACAACCCTATCTTACCTTTGACAGATAATTGCAATGAAAATTCCTGGGAGGTAAAAGAGGGGGAGAAGAATATCAGAAAGTAAATAATCAAGAGAGGTGATGACTTTAAAAAAAGTGAGGAAAGTCGTTTGCTTCCCCTGATAAAATTAAGCACAGGGAAGAGAGGCTATATCATCCTCCACTGCCCATAGTAACAAGCATTTGCAATGACTCGCACTAACAAGAGTTTAAGCTATTGGCAATGCAACAGCTTAAACTCTGGCGCAAGACCTATTGCATTGCAAATATTCGGTTTTTTACTAGCGCCATTGCGGCGCTTTCACATTCAGGAAGGCCGTGCCCCAGTGGCGTAGGAAGGGGTGTGCGGGGGGTGCGGGCCGCCCCGGGTGTCATCACTGAGGGGGTGACAAAATGGCAAAAATATGTGTTTTAAACACATATTTTTGCCATTTGTCAAGCCGGGGGTGACAAGAAATTTTCCGCTCCGGGTACCACCTGAACTTGCTACGCCACTGGCGTGCCCCTTTCTTTAGACAAAAAGAAAGGGGCGTGTTCGACATTAAAGTGAAACCGCGCCATGGGGGCTTTGACAAAAATAAAGCGTTTGTTTGTCAAGATGACAAACAGATTTTTTGGGGGGTAAAAGCGTCCATGCCGCGGTTTCACTTTACTGTCGGACACATACCTTTCTTTAGAAGTGGTTTGTGTAAAGAAAGGGGCGCGGTCTCTATGAATGTGAAAGCGCCGCATGGGTGCTAGTAAACTAAATAAATATATAAATAAGTAATCGCAGCCGCTAAATGAGGAGCGGGCTGTTAAAATAAATAAAAAACGCGGCCGCCGCTATAGTTAAAGCGGACCGCCATTAGTAAAAAATTTAAATAAAAGCAGGCGGAGTGCTGCGAGGTAGTGGGTGGAATAGGGGAAGAGCATTAAATAAAATAGTGCTCACCGACTTATAAAGCAGACCATGTAACAACACCAGTAAAAGGTCCAGTCGTTATGGGAGGTAACAAATGCAGACGAGGCGGTACCAAGGAGGGACTAACAAGCCTAATAACAACTCGGAAGCCAGCGTTTATGAAGGACAATGACACAAGCCAATTAAAAATATGGGCAGAGAGTGGGCGGGGCTTAAAAGCCATACTCTACTACTGCATGCCTCGCCGCAGCGCATGCGCTGCCCAGGCTCGACCTAAAATATGACTCACTGAAAATACTACCATAGGGAGGCGAGGGTAAGGTTGCAAAAGAGAAGTGATTCGGTGCATCAGCTGGCATACATCTCCGCATCGAGCCCCCCTCTGGCATACATCTCCGCATCGAGCCCCCCTCTGCCCAGATATTCTCCCCAACCAGAGAAATTGCCTTCATCTCAGATACTCCTTCCCCACGAGAGACCGCCCTTCCTAAGTGAGAGACTGCCCTTCCTAAGTGAGAGACTGCCCTTCCTAAGTGAGAGACCGCCCTTCCTAAGTGAGAGACCGCCCTTCCTAAGTGAGAGACCGCCCTTCCTAAATTGGTGCTTGCAATGGATTTGTGTGGAAGTCTCCAGGGTTTGACGAGTGGGTTTCCACAAGGCTGCTTTAACCACTCACTCTATGCAGTGCTTGCTTTGTAACATAATGAGTGCCGGTACCCAAAGCACTGCTCATAAGACAGCAGGCGGTGCTAAAAGCACTGCTCAAAAGATAGCAGCTGGTGCTGCTAAATGACCCAGCGCCTAATTCCAAGGAGATGCGTAGCCCAGAATCCCCCTCATGCCTCTTTAATCCACTGTCAGACAATCCCGGCCCCTTTATCTCACCCCTCTTGCAGGCTCATGCTTAGGGTGACCACCCATCCGTTATTTTCACGGACTGTCCGTCATTTAGCACTAGTGTCCTTTGTCCGTGATGGATGGCTTAACGGATGCATTTGTCCCTAATTTTAGCCCTTCAGCTAAAGGACAAAAGTTAATTTGACAATTCAGATACCCCGGCTGGAGTGGAAGGGAGGGAGTCTCCTGTGCTGTGATCCCGAGGGAGGGGCAGACCGATAAGAAACAAGCCGCCTTGCCAGGGTGCCTGCTTCCTGAAAGAAATGCAAATGTGTGCAACTGGTAAATCTGGAAATGTAAGGGCTGCTTGGAAGCCGATTATAGGCATTAATTGATGGAGTCATTCGAAGTTTCCTGATGGCAAAGTTATTTTCTTTTCTTCTTGAAAGGTATTGCAAGGATGTTCCAAGCTGAGCTGCAGAGTGCGTGCTTTTAATGGAAAGTTAGAAAAAATGTTTGCACTAGGTATAATCGGCATATTATTGAAATCTATACTATAGAAGCACTGATTATCTTTAACCTAAATTTATATGCACATTTTCTGCCACCCTATATTATACTGTGGGTAATGTGTGATTAAAATAATGAGCAGAACCACTAGAATTCTGCAGCAGGAGAGGGCCAAATTATGCGGCTGGACTCACTAAATTATGCAGCAAGAAAAGGCAAATTATGCAGCATAATGCAGCACATTGACAGAATTCATTATTTTGTCATTTTTTTCACTTGTGAACATTGTCTGGGCATAGGTTGCCCCTCAGTTTAACACCCAAACAGCAATGCGCAAATAGAAAGGTGAGTAGTCAACCTTTGCAAGGGACCTTCAACTGCGCAGCAAAACTTCTAGCTGCGATTTTAGTAACTTTTGAACTGTTGGAGCTAGAAATATTTTTTGGGTTAAAATCTGCAGATTATGCAGCAGAAGATAGATTGTGTGGCAAATGCGGCAGATCCATAATTATGTGAAAAACACTGCGGCTGCACAATCGCATAATTCCAGTGGCCCTGATAATGACTTATGCATTTATAGTGCTTTCAGGGACCTATTAGAACTAGAAATACACAAGTAACTTTACCTGCTGCACCAAACAGGATTTAATTATATGGGCCACTGATTGCACACAGGCATCTGTAGTGGTGGCATTAACGAATAGAGAGCGGGTTAATAACATAAAATAGTGCATTTACCACTGATTAGTTTAACTTTTGTTTATTTTTGATTTGAGGTGTGTGTTATTCTATATATAGTTACTTGGTGATGAAAGATCAGCAAAATGGTTACAGAATTTTTTTTTTTTTTTAGCCTTGCCTTTGAATCCGCCTCCGCGCTCACAGTATCCATATGTTTTTTAATGCACTTCGACCGATGCATTGAATAGCTATTTAATGTCTGAAAAAGCCAGTGCTATTAGCATATGGTGTCCTGCCTTCCCTTCGCATCAATATATAACCTTTTCTTTTTTAGATATTGTGTTCGATTAACCTGTGATCTGTATTTCTTTAACACAGTGTACTACTGAATGTACAGAATCGGACAAAAAAACAAAACTCTTCCGGTTTTATAGGGGATTGAGAAAAAGAAATTAACCTAGTCAGTGTATTAAGTGCACTATGTGTGATCAGAAAGCCTGGGTTCAAATCCCGGATTTTGTGCAGGACTAAACTGTGTGATATAAATCAAATCAATTTACTTCATGTGTCTGATTTACTTGAAAGTGACATTTGAGAGCACTTTCAAGTAATTCAGTTTAAGGAGAACTGTGTACAAAAAACTCACTTGTATGTTTGATCAGTCTGTAACGTTCCACTCTTCAGAACAGGAATATTGGCCGTGATGTAAGGGACACCAGGCATTTGGTTCAATTTGTTCACTCGTGATGTTGTCAAGAGGGAGGGTTAATTCATGTTTTAAAGTTAATGTTAAGAAACTTTCACTTTATTTAAATGCCAATGCAATTTTGTGACCTAATGTACCAAATTGAAACTCTACCATATGCTTTTTAAAAGACTGTATTCTTGTATGCTAAAAGAGGTTACGTTGCAGGATACTAGCCATGTATGTAGCAACAGATTCCATCGTATATTTACAGAAGAACAGTGCTGGCCTGCATACATTTAAGAAAAGTTAGCATGCAATTTTTACATATTTCTGCATAGCAAACTGATTCATAATAAACTGTTCCTCGATACCCCCCTGTCCAGTTGCTGCTGCCTTACCTGCAGCGGCGGCTCCTCCGCTATGGCGGGGGAGCGTCACCCCACTGCCCGCAGAGGCAAACGAAAGATAAAATGATCTAAATGCAGATCATTTTATTTCTCATCCTGTGGCTGGGGCCACAGCACTGCAGCAGGGGGAGGAGGAGTGGTGGGTCCTGCTGTCAGTGCGCATGACGGTTTGGTGGGCGTCTTAGGACGGCCAAATCGTCATGCGCACTGACATCTCTCCAACCCAGCTTTGTTGCTGGGTGGAGAGACCAGCAGGCACAGGCTCCCAACTCCCGATGGAGTGCAGAACCAGTGCGCTCCGCCCAATCCCTATGCTGCTCTCATGGTGAGTGCAGCATTGGGATTGGCCGCAGCAGCATTGGGATTGGCCGCAGGGGAAACTGGGAGCTTTAGCCTGTGCCCAGAGGAGGAGAAGACCGGCAAGCAGAGCGGCGAGCATGAGACCAGCAGGTACGTTTTAATTTTTTTATTTCAGCTTCCCCCCTCCCCTGCGCTGCCCCCCTGCAACTGCCTCCGTGCATCCCACATTTCCCTGACACCAGCTGCTCCTGCGTATCTGTCAGCATAGGGAAGCAGAGCAATAAACCCTGTGGGGCTGAGAAGAAAGTGTTCTACTGGGGAAATCATGACAGCGTGTCAGAGATAGACGCCCTTTGACCACTGCCTGGTGTAGTTGCCTAGATGTGGCAAGAACAACTAGTACATAGAAACCGGGAGTGTATGTGTCTGGTTTATGGGGTTAGAGTACCATCCCTGGTGCCCTCTTTAAAGGCTTCCACCACAATATACCATGTCCGTGCAACAAAATATTTTCTCAGACCGGCTCATTCCTCTCTGTGTAACAGGGTGCTCTCAGATCGAAACCAAGAGAGTGAGACCATGGTCCAACTAATGATAGTCCGAGGAAGTGAATCCTTCCAGTGCAGTGTGACATTACGTTTTGCTAGAAGAAGAGCCAGATCGAGGAACTTGGTGGAGGGTTTCTGAAACTTAGGGTAGGGGAATACGCCCAGAAGGACCACTTCTGAGGAATTAGTTAGTACACAGCCCATCGTGGTCGACAGCACCTCGAGAACTCTCTGCCAGTATGAAAGGAGTGTGGGGGCAAGACCAAAGCATATGTAGCAAATCGGCATCTAAATGCATGCAGCGAGGACATGCAGCTGTGGCCCCCCATGTATATTTTGCTAATTCGGGCAAGTGTAAGGGGGTTCAGTTAACATTAGCTATTAAAATTGAATATACTTAAAATGACAGTGGCGGGATACTTTGTGGGGATAGCCCACTTTTTTTTAGCCCAGTCCGTTTTATGCAGAGATTTTTCCATGTCAGTCTCCCAAGTATTACGTATAGAAGCCCTGGAGTGGTCTCCATGTTGCAGAAAAGCTCTGTACACACATCTTATCAGTTTGCCACCAGTCCCTATGGTGTAGTGTCTGGTACTCCTGATGTAGGGTTGGTGCTAGGTGGCAGACATTAAATAGGGCATTTAATTATTGTTTAAGGTGTTCGTAAGTAAGGAGTTGACCCAGGTGAAGACTGTAGTCTGCCATAAGGGTTTGGAAATCTAGCAGCTTGCGGTCAACAAACAAATCCCCCAATTTTAAGAGGCCTGCTGTTAAGAACAAAACACAATCATGAACATTCTGCGCCATCTTGTCTGATGAAAGTTCCTACGTGCACATAAACTACAGTCATTCTGATTTACCACAGCCATTTTGTACTCTGTTGGTCACCTTCATTTCACCCTGTCCTCTAGCAGCCTTCTGACTCTCTGACCAAACCTGATATGTGTGCTGGGGGCTATAAACTATTTCCACGACAAACATCAACATCACCTGCTGCCTCAAACTCGTCTTTCCTCTCATCCCTGCACAAACGGGTTACAAATACCAAACAGACTCTTGCAAACATGGTTTATTGCACTACACACAGCAAGACTGGTTTTTGCCAACAATGGGACCTGTTCTTATCAACAGAACGGACTCTTAGATCTGGCCGGTCTCACTCGTTTTTAGACCCTGAAGCAAGGTCCAGCTGCAATTAAATTGTCTGTTTTTGACCTGGGTGGGAGGAGAGTTAATGTTGGGCTTGTGTAACCATGTTGATAAAACAATGTCAGGCTTGTGTGACAACCTGCCCGGGGCGGAGACTCCAAGCCCGCTTCAGCCCCCGACATCGCCATTGCCATCCCGGACGGATACAAGATCACCCGCAGGGACCGTACCAACGGAGTCGGAGGAGGCATCGCCATCGTCCACAGGAACACCCTCAGAGTCTCAACCAACACCGACGACACCCTCAGCACCGCCGAACACATGCACTTCCAGATCCACACCGATCTCAACACCACCCTCAGAGGAACCCTCATCTACAGACCCCCGGACCCCGACCACAGTTCAGCGATTCCATCGCTGACTCGTCTGCACACACGCCATCGCCTCCACGGACTACTTCCTCCTCGGGGACCTGAACTTCCACCTCGAGAACAACAAGGACACCAACTCCACCACCCTGATCGACAACCTCGCCACCCTCGGACTCAGACAGCTCGTGACTACACCCACCCACGCCGCCGGCCACACGCTCGACTCCATCTTTTCCGCAAGCCCACACGTCTCCTTCAACCACACCTCCGAACCCCACTGGACTGACCACCACTGCATCCACTTCACCTACAGGAAGCCCACCACGCACCACCGCACCGAACAAATGCCTCGCCGCTGCTGGAGCAGAGTCACGGAAGACCAGCTAACCACAACCCTCGCCCTGAGCCCACCCGCCGAACCCTCCGACCCCGACACCGCCGCCCGCAACCTCAGACAGTGGATCGACGACTGCGCCAACACCCTCGCCCCGCTCAAGAATCCGCCCAACAGCCACACCAGCAAGAAAGCCACCTGGTTCACCGAAGACCTCCAGGCCTCCAAACGAACATGCCGAAAACTGGAGAAGATCTGGCTCCACGAACGGACAGCGGACAGCTACGCCGCCCACAAGAGCGCCACCCGCAGTCACCATCACCTCATCAGATCCGCCAAAAGGGCCTCACTCAAAGACCGCCTAGACAACAACGCACACAACAGCAAAGAGCTCTTCAACATCGTGAAGGAACTCTCCAACCCCAGCTCCAACACCAACGACATCCAGCCGTCGCGAGACGTGTGCGACTCACTGGCCACCTTCTTCCACCGCAAAATCGCCGACATCCACGACAGCTTCAACACCACGACCGCCCCGGCAACCACCGAGACCACTGCCCCCACAACCACCAACCGCCTGCTCTCCTGGACCAACATCAACGACGAGGACACCAGCGAGATCATGAACACCATCCACTCCGGTTCACCGCTAGACCCGTGCCCTCACCACATCTTCAACAAAGCCAGTACAGCCATCGCGCCCCATCTCCGGAAAATAATCAACATCTCCTTCGAGACAGCAACCTTCCCGGAAAGCTGGAAGCACGCCGAGATCACCGCCTTACTCAAGAAACCCAAGGCAGACCCCAAGGACCTCAAGAACTTCCGACCCATCTCTCTGCTCCCGTTCCCCGCGAAGGTCACCGAGAAAATCGTCAACAAACAACTGACCCGCTACCTCGAGGAGAACAACATCCTGGACCCTTCCCAGTCCGGCTTCCGCAGCAACCACAGCACCGAAACCGCCCTCATCGCCGCCACCGATGACATCAGGACCCTGCTAGACAACGGAGAAACAGCAGCCCTCATCCTCCTGGACCTATCAGCCGCCTTCGACACGGTCTGCCACCACACACTACGAACACGCCTTCACGACGCCGGGATCCAAGAGAAGGCCCTGGACTGGACCACATCCTTCCTTTCCGGCAGAACACAAAGCGTCCGCCTCGCCCCCTTCCGATCCAAGGCCACCAAGATCATCTGCGGCGTACCCCAAGGCTCCTCCCTCAGCCCAACGCTGTTCAACATCTACATGGCACCCCTCGCCCACGTCGCCCGACAGCACAACCTCAACATCATCTCCTACGCCGACGACACCCAGCTGATCCTCTCCCTCACCAAAGACCCTCACACCGCCAAAGCCCACCTCCACGAAGGAATGAAGGCCGTCGCCGAATGGATGAGGACCAGCCGCCTGAAGCTGAACTCGGACAAGACGGAGGTCCTCATCCTTGGTTCCAACCCTTCAGCCTGGGACGACTCCTGGTGGCCAACATCACTGGGAACAGCCCCGCCACCCACCGACCACGTACGCAACCTAGGGGTCATCCTCGACCCCACCCTCTCCATGACTAAGCAGGTCAACGCCGTTTCCTCATCCTGCTTCAACATCCTCCGAATGCTCCGCAGGATCTTCAAGTGGATCCCCACCGAAACAAGAAAAACAGTCACCCAGGCCCTCGTCACCAGCAGGCTGGACTACGGAAACGCCCTCTACGCAGGAACGACGGCTAAGCTCCTGAGACGGCTGCAACGCATCCAGAACGCCTCTGCACGTCTTATCCTCGACATCCCCCGACGCAGCCACTTCACACCCCACCTGAGAGACCTGCACTGGCTCCCTGTCAACAAGAGGATAACCTTCAAGCTCCTCACCCACGCACACAAAGCACTCCACAACTCCGGACCAGCCTACCTCAACAGACGACTCAGCTTCTACACCCCCACCCGCCAGCTCCGCTCGACCAGCCTCGCCCTCGCCACAGTCCCCCGCATCCGGAAAACGACCGCCGGCGGCAGATCCTTCTCCCACCTCGCCGCCAAGACCTGGAACACCCTCCCCACCAACCTCCGACAGACCCAAGACCTACTGGCCTTCAGAAGACTCCTCAAGACCTGGCTCTTCGATCAGTAGCAGCACCACCCCCCTCTTCCCCCAGCGCCTTGAGACCCTCGCGGGTATGTAGTGCGCTTTATAAGTGACATGATTGATTGATTGATTGATTGATGATAAAAGAAACAAATACATTGTGTAAAACTGTATAAAAGGAAGAGTCAGAAGCATTGCCAGTAGAACACCTCCCTGAAGACATCCTGGTGTCTGCAGTTGACGTGGTCTCCTCTAAGAGTAATAAACCTTTTTCTTGCCTTCCAGCTTCCAGCGCCTGCCTCGTTATTTTAGATAGTGAATCCAAAGTGGATTAAAGGTGACTTTGCGCCGGGCAGCATTGGGGATCCCAGGAGACTCGCTGCTTTTCACAAATTGGCGACCCAACGGGGGCCCATCAGAGACACGTGGGTCCAGTAGAGAGGTCCTAACGACGGAGTGAACGACTAAATGATTGGAGTGCACCTGCCTGAAAGAGACCCTCGTCTGGCTGCCAATTGACTGAACTTCACCGGTTCCGAACGGACCTCTCTCGAGTGACCTGCGGTCCTGACTGGGGCCTTACAGGAACGCCGCATTGATTGTTGGAGTAAGAGGACAACCAGGCGCTGGAAGGGGAATACGAAGAACTGTCCATACGGTCCGGGTAAGGTCGTGAGAAAACATGACTTAAATTGATTGATTGATAGAAATACTAGTATTCCTTTTTGAGTTATTTGAGACATTCCCTGCTTGCAAACAACGTAGAATAGGAATATTCTCTCTTTGCAGACAGCGAAGGACAGGTAGTGCAGACTTTTGTCTAACATTAATTGAGATATTCATTTTGACCGCTAAATACGTCATGCCTGTTTTCTCTAGATTGTTTGATTGTTTTGGACCGGACCGTTTGTTAGAGGTCAGTCATCCGGCACCGCCGGAAGGCACCCCTAACAAGGACATGTACGTAAAATATGGATTAGCCACCGTAGCTTATAGCAAACTATGGCATAAGTACACTAGGAAGGACCGGGTAAATCAGTGGCCACTGACAGGATCTTTCGATCCCGCTAAAATAGAAACGTTAGAATTAGCTCTCCACAAAAAGAAAGCTAGACCAGCCATGTTTGATAGTTTTGGTTTATGGCGAAAAGAAGCAGCTCAACGAAAGAAAAGAGACGAAGCTAGACAAGATAAAGAAACGCGAAAATCAGCTTACCAAGCCTGTAAAAAGTTAGAAGAAGAACTAAAAGAAAAGGAAATCGATAAAAAGGAACAGGAATCAAAAATATCAGGTCAATACCCTGTTAGAACGCCCTTAACTCTTTACCCCGAGTTACCAGCAAAACAGGGGGTAGATGATGATTTATTGTTAGGTCCCCCAATGATATACATGCCACCCCCTTATGCCCCTACTCATCCCGTAGTACAACGCCAGGACCCCCAAAGTATAGCTGGAGATGGCACGATCGCCTCAGTCTCCACCACCTCTGCTCCCACCGAGCCACCCACACCAAATGCCTCATCAAAGGAGGCAGTAGTAGAGGTAGGAACCAAGGAAATAGGAGCGCCCAGGGTCCCGCGATTAAGTAAAAATGAGCGAGCAGGCATTGATAAAGTAGTTAAATCCCTCATAGATAGGAAGGAGACAGAAGAGCATGTAACTGACATATGCAACTCCTATGTTGAAAACCGCAAACGATACTTTATTGTACGTCTCTGTTACCACACCCTTACTGCATATGAAGAGAAGTACCAAGACGTAGGGCCCGAGCGATTAGTGGCTCTCTACAGGAAAGTAGACATCGGAGATGAAGGCGACAACGATGTTGCAGAACTATTTTCATCCACACTAGAAGTATTGCGTCACCTCATAGAACAAGGACAGATAGATAGGGACAGGACAACTAAGGTAGCAGGACCCCCAGTGGAAAAAACAGATAGCATGATGCCAATAAAAGAAGCTGCCCCTTACTGGGTACCTCCTAGAGGACAAGGGACTAATGACGATATAAACCATCAAGACGCTAGAGGAAGGGTGGTCTACAATTGGGTGTATCAGCCATGGGACAGACAGGACATCCTGACCTTCCGTAAATCTTTGCCGGATTTACGAAAGAACCCCACCGCCTTTTACGCCGAGCTAGGTACCGCTCTGGGATCAACAATAATGACACTTGCCGACATAGACTTGTTCTTCGGGTTATGTTTGCCAGCAGATGTGTGGAAACAGGTTAAGAAAGTAAACCATACCGAACTGTTTGGTCATACCTGGGAACAACTCGACACACTAGATAAACAGCGGAACCCTGGTCAAAAACCAGTTAAAGCAATATTAGACCTCCCTGACAAAATAGTGCAGAAAGTGAAAACGCTGATCCCAGAGAAAAAGATAGACTGGTCAATAGTAACCGCATGCCGCCAGAAACCACAAGAGGACGTCTCAGAGTACTTCTCCCGATTTGAAACTGTGTTCTCTGATTACAGTGGACAAGACATGTCCACCGCAACCGGACACCACTTATTTGTGCAGAACTACGTCAAAGGATTACTGCCAGATGTATCCCAGAAACTACAAGCCAGCGAAAGTAGTTGGGCAGCATCTAAACCGACGGCCATTCTCCAAATGGCCCAGTATTACGAGCATCAGAGAAACGAAAATGACAGGGCTACAGAAAGGAAAAAGAAGGACTTGAAGGAAAGGGTAATGATAGCACAACTCCAGGGGGCGAATACAGGAGGGGAGCAATATAGGGGAGGAAACCAGCAGAATACCCCTAGAGTACAGCCACCTAGGAACAATCCATCTACATCATATGTAGGACGCCAAGACCTAGGACAGGATCAATGTGCATTTTGCAAAAATATGGACACTGGAAATCCCAATGCCCGGCTTTGTTAGGAGCTGCTAGGGGCAGAGGGGCGAGGGAAATAGCAAGTGGACAGAGAGGAAGAGGACGTGGGAGAGGGTACGCGAGTGAAGCAAGCGAGGAAAGGCCAGGAAGAGTGAACGCATTTGACCATCCCAGACAGAATCAGTACCAACAGACAGATTATGACAATACGTACGACTTTGCATAGGACAGCCAGGGGCAAGGGAGGGATCCAGTCGAGCTCTGCGTTGATCAGCAAGGCCCTTATGTTACCGCTGAGGTCCTGGGCACAAGGTCGCCATTTTTGGTAGACACAGGAGCAACACGTAGTGCACTATCCAAACGACTGATTCCAAGGGCACCCTTGTCAGGCTCACATGTGACCTCAATAGGATTTGACGGTACGCCCTCCACCAACCCTTTGTCCCGACCCATCCCTTTTAATCTTGACAGCAATGGCGTCGAAACGACATTCCTCCTCTCATCTAACACCCCAGACGCCATTATGGGCCTCGACCTTTTGAAACACTTCCATGCGACTATCAGATGCTCACCAGACGGAGTGCGTGTCATCCTGTATGACAACCCCCAACGCCATAGAGAGAACCCTTTTCAGCACATGTTTTCCATCTCTGAGACTGACACATCCCTACTGGACACTTTGCCATCACACTTATGGGCTAGGGCTGATTCAGACGTAGGACGAATGATGATTGACCCAGTACACGTAACAATACGACAGGACGCAACCCTACCGAAGGTACCGCAGTACAAAATATCGCCAGAGGGTGAGAAAGCACTAACAGAGATCATACACTCTTTGGTAGAGGCAGGGGTGGTAGAGGAAGTAGTGAGCAACATTTGTAACAGTCCCATACTACCGATTGTAAAGAGACAGGGAGAGGGAGATGGGAAAGCCTACCGCTTCATCATTGACCTGCGGGAGGTAAACAAAATCGTAGTACCACAATACCCAGTAGTTTCCGACATCACGACAATTTTGACTTTAATCCCCTCCACTGCCACCACCTTCACTGTGATCGACCTCAAGAACGCCTTCTTTTCCATACCTATACACGAGGACAGCCGCTATCTTTTGGATTTACCCTAAATTCCCGTTCGTATAGATTTTGTAGAGCACCTCAGGGGTACACTGAGAGCCCAAGTATCTATAGCCAGGCGCTTAAAAGACAGTTGGACGCCATACAATTGCCAGATGGAGTGGCACTAATACAATATGTAGACGACATCCTTCTAGCAGCAGACACCATACCAATAGCCGTCACAGCCACCATCAAACTACTCCATTTCCTTGCTGAGAATGGTCACAAGGTCTCCCGAAAGAAACTGCAGTTCTGTAAATCACAAGTGACCTATTTGGGTCACCTTTTATCAAAAGAAGGGAGAAAACTCACTCCTGACAGGATCCAGACAATTCTAGACACCCCTGTCCCCAAAAATCAGAAGCAAGTCCGCTCTTTGATAGGCCTCACCTCGTTTTGCAGACAGTGGTTACCGAACTTTAGCCTCATTGTCAAACCCCTTCTCTCCCTCCTAGCTAAGGACATCCCCTCACCTCTCCCCTGGACCCCCGAATGCCAGACAGCCTTTAAAGAACTACGCAATACCCTTTGCTCAGCACCAGTCCTAGGAACCCCAGATTACTCCAAACCATTCTTCCTCTACACACACGAAAGGGAGGGATGTGCATTGTCTGTCCTAACACAATCAATTGGTCACAAACAACGCCCTTGTGCATATTTTTCTGCCACCCTCGATCCAGTAGCCAGAGCACTGCCAGCGTGCCTGCGCGCTGTGGCAGCTGCAGCGGTATCAATACGCCAGAGCGAAGGAATAGTGCTCTCCAATCCAGTCACTGTTTTAGTACCCCATGCAGTCGACACACTACTGAACCAGACCAAAACCCAACACTTGACTAGCGCCCGACTGACAGGATATGAGTTGACCCTGCTAGCACCGCACATTACCCTAAAGCGATGCACCACCCTCAATCCAGCCACACTGTTACCCCTACCCGAGAACGATTCTAACGTGGCTCCACTACACGACTGTGTGTCACTAACCTATGAACAAACAAAAAGTAGAGTAGACCTCAGAGACACCGCCTTTCTAGAGCCAGATGGAGAACTATGGGTGGATGGTTCGTGCATCAAACTCCCCGACGGCACCACCTCAGCTGCATACGCTGTCACCACAGCCCGAACCATTCTAGAAACAGCCCGTATTGCCCAACGTTCCGCCCAGGCAGCAGAACTCATTGCCCTCACACGAGCATGTATTTTAGCAGCTGGCACGACAGTTAACATATACACCGACAGCCAATACGCCTTCGGGGTGGTTCACCATTTCGGGATTCTATGGAAAGAAAGAGGGTTCCTGACTTCACACGGTACACCCATCCTGCATGGAGATTTAGTCTCCGCCTTGACGGAAGCAGTCCTCCTCCCCAAAAGCTAGCAGTGATAAAATGCCAAGCACATAGGAAAGTGACAGATCCCATTGGACAGGGAAATGCGCTAGCAGACGTTACTGCCCGAGCCACAGCAGAAGACAGAACCATGACACGAATGTATGTGACCAGGTCACAAGCTGAACAATGGACTGATGCTAGGACCACTGTAAGGGACATACAGACTACAGGCACACAAGACGAATTGACCGAGTGGGAAAAGGTGGGACTAAAAGACGAGGAAAATTGCTGGAGAACTAAAGACGGAAATAAATGGCTGTTACCCAATGCCTACCTCATCCCCATATTGACCATGGCACATTTACCAGCACACATAGGCTCCACCCCCATGATTGAACTAATCACAAGAGTATGGCATAATGTCAAGATAACAGAATCTGCAAAGCGCCTAGTACAACAATGTATAGTATGCCTACAACACAACTCAGGGAAAGGGACAGTAGTACCACGGGGAGGGTTTGGAGTCCCTGATCACCCCTTTGAAGTCCTTCAAATGGATTACATCCAACTAGAGAGATGCCATAGTCTAAAATATGTCCTGGTGGTTGTGTGCGCTTTTAGCAAATGGGTGGAGGCATATCCCACCCGCGACAATACTGCCATAGCCACTGCAAAAGTATTGTTGAAAGAATTCTTCCCCGGTACGGCCTTTGCAGAATTTTATGGAGCGACAACGGCCCACACTTCGTAGCCGAAGTGATACAGAACATACTGAAAGGGTTGGGGGTAAAACAAAAATTCCATGCCGTCTTCCACCCCCAATCAGCGGGCCTGGTAGAGAGACACAATGCAACATTGAAACTAAAGCTAGCCAAAATAGTTGCCACAACCGGGTTGAAATGGCCCGACGCCCTTCCATTGGCATTGCTATCAATGCGCTCCACCCCGACCAAACACAGACTGACCCCGTATGAAGTGGTCTTCGGCAGGCCTATGAACATTTGGGCGGCACCAAGACCCACCTCCATTAACGATGTCCCGAACATATTAATGTCAGACTATCTGCATAAATTGACAAACGAGCTAACAATTATCCACCAACAGGTGCAGCAAGCCTTGCCTGACATATCCAGGGGCCCAGGACATGTGATAAAGCCTGGGGACTTCATCCTAGTTCGCAACTTCCAAAGAACGAAGAATCTGGAGCCCAGGTGGACGGGCCCCTGGCAAGTCTTGATCACCACTCGAACTGCCCTCCGAGTGGAAGGAAAAAAAAAATTGGCTGCACGCCCACCACTGCAAGAAAGTCCCTCCAACGCTGGCAACCTGTGAAGAGGTGGAGGTGCAAGAGGAAGTACTCGCAAAAGACCGACCAGCTCTGAGTTGCTACCCACAAGAAGACACCCTCCAACTGTCTGAATTTCCCGACCCCACAGTGCCATCCAAGGAAGGGTACAACCTAAGATCGACGAAAAGGGGGGAGCTCCAACAACCAGGCCACTAACTGAGTCAGAGTCTCAGATCGGTAGCACAGCCAAACGACGCTACCAGGAAAAACACCAGACAAAAGTCTGTGGTCCTAACAGTTGGTGAGCTCCTCGAAGATGATGGAAGAAACGGAACACCTGCAAAGCCACCGCAAAGACACCAAGACTTTTGAACTGCACAGTACAAAGACAATTGCACTTGTAGCTGCATTTCTCACCTGCCTCCTGCTAATGGTCACACTCTGGATCATTGAAGAGAATGCACCCGCATACAGAACATTGTCACCAACCATGCAACCAATCACAAAGAAAGAACACTACCTGGTATCACTACCGCCACATCTCCGAGAACGACGCAAAGAATTCTGGAATAATTCTTTCGTACAGATGCTGCACCAGCACAATCTTGCCACCAATGCCACTAACTGTTGGGTCTGTGGGCTGCTACCACATGCCACTGAACATTCCATCCCTTTCATCCCTTCACCCTTTTCTGTTCATGGATCTTGCCTTGCCTGGATGATGCTCCTACAAGAAAGTTACAAAGACAATGCCACTTCCGATGGGAAAATCGCTCAGTTCTACAACGAGTTCTGGCTAAACCAAACAGGAAGAACAGCAGCTCCCTTTTGCCCTCACACCTCCAATACGACATTCCCAATGAATGTCCCCTCCAAAGAACGAGTGGAAATACAAGTGTTCAATAATCCTGTCAGAGCCACATTTTCCTACCTGAAGAAAAGAACTGCTGCAACACTGACTGTGGCCCTATCTGTGGTGAACGTCTCTGGCCTTGTATGCATTGAAGGCCGTGGGACTAAGAATGTGGGTCACAGCACTTGTAACATTGTAAGGACTTTGAACACTGCCAATCCTCCAGCATTTGTTGCATCACCCAATATGTACTTTGTCTGTGGAACCAAAGCCTACACCTGGCTCCCAAGAAACTGGGGGGCACGTGCTACATCGCCTTTGTTTTGCCACCGACCTACACAGCCCCTCCAGAGCATCATCGAGAAAAGCGTTCTAAAGACACTGATCAAGCAGACTCTGCCGCATCACAGTTCGTTGACGCAGCAAAAGGGCTCGTCCCGCTATGGGGTCCGATGGCAAACAGCAGAGCCATCAGACATCTGTCTCAAGCGGTAGAAACCGCCCTGAACGTCACAGCTGGCATCCTCACCAACAACACTGCCGAGCTTCAAGCGGTCCGTCTGGTGGCCCTACAAAACCGCATGGTCCTGGACGTGGTACTAGCGGATCGTGGAGGAGCATGTCGCATCATTGGTGCCAGTTGCTGCATATACATCCCTGATAATTCACCCTCTGTCTATGAAGCAATCGAACATCTCCACAGACTGTCTTCAGAAATTCATCAAGGATCAGAGACTTGGACAATTGGAAGTTGGCTTTGGGGCATCTTAAAGGACTGGGGTTGGAAAATATCAATGTTTCTCTTGGTCCCAGTATTGGCAATATGTGGTTGCTGTTTGGGTGTACACTGTATACCACCTTTGTGTTCTCTTTGCATAAGTGCCTTGCGCCCTAAGACTATGGACACTCAGTTAACAAAAATGAGAGTAATGTATGAACAAGAAATACAGGACATTATGGAGATCGAAATAGACTGACAAGATGGCTAGTTATGTTCAAAGGGGCGACTGTTAAGAACAAAACACAATCATGAACATTCTGCGCCATCTTGTCTGATGAAAGTTCCTACGTGCACATAAACTACAGTCATTCTGATTTACCACAGCCATTTTGTACTCTGTTGGTCACCTTCATTTCACCCTGTCCTCTAGCAGCCTTCTGACTCTCTGACCAAACCTGATATGTGTGCTGGGGGCTATAAACTATTTCCACGACAAACATCAACATCACCTGCTGCCTCAAACTCGTCTTTCCTCTCATCCCTGCACAAACGGGTTACAAATACCAAACAGACTCTTGCAAACATGGTTTATTGCACTACACACAGCAAGACTGGTTTTTTGCCAACAATGGGACCTGTTCTTATCAACAGAACGGACTCTTAGATCTGGCCGGTCTCACTCGTTTTTAGACCCTGAAGCAAGGTCCAGCTGCAATTAAATTGTCTGTTTTTGACCTGGGTGGGAGGAGAGTTAATGTTGGGCTTGTGTAACCATGTTGATAAAACAATGTCAGGCTTGTGTGACAACCTGCCCGGGCGGAGACTCCAAGCTTGTAACCATGATAAAAGAAACAAATACATTGTGTAAAACTGTATAAAAGGAAGAGTCAGAAGCATTGCCAGTAGAACACCTCCCTGAAGACATCCTGGTGTCAGCAGTTGACGTGGTCTCCTCTAAGAGTAATAAACCTTTTTCTTGCCTTCCAGCTTCCAGCGCCTGCCTCGTTATTTTAGATAGTGAATCCAAAGTGGATTAAAGGTGACTTTGCGCCGGGCAGCATTGGGGATCCCAGGAGACTCGCTGCTTTTCACACTGCAGCATGCCACTGACGGAGTTGACTTGCATGTAGCCGTCCCATAAGAGTGGGAAGACCTAGCAAAGGTAGTGCAGAAGCGTAGGGTTTCTTTTTGTTAGTGAGTTTACGGGTCTAATAAGGCAAGAGAAAGCTGTGTGGAATAGCCCTGGGTACAGTTCTGTAGAATGGTCAGTAGGAAACAATGAGTAGTGCAGTACGCCTCCTTAAATTCTTTAAAGGTAAACCCAATCTCATGCAGGGGGCGGCCAGACAGCCAGCGAGCCACCCATTGGAGCTGTGTAGTGGAATCTTAGTGTTCTAAGTCCAGAAGGGCTAATCCACTCGCAGTCATGGGTAGCTTTAGAGTGGAAAGAACTGCCTGGTGGGGCCCACCTCTCAAATCAGATGTAGGAAGTGTCTGAATAAGGAACGAGGGATGAGCAGGGGAAGGTTTGCAAAATAAGAAAATAACCAGGATAGCACCACCATCTTCACTAGTGCCATGCAGACCATTACTGAAAGCATAGGAGAAGGCCAAAAAGAAAACTGGGTTCAGAGGGACCGTGTCGCTCTGCCCAGATTTTCATACTGTAGATCAGTGAGGAATAATAAATATTAATCCCTCGATGTGGAAAGGTAACTGATTCCCACTTCAGTCTGGGGTCTAATTGTATATAAAGGGGAAAACACTTCTTACATTTTAAAATCTTTATTATTTTCTTAAATTTTTTTAAATTCACATCCCAATTATTTTGATGATTGTACGAGTACTTTGGCACTTAGGGATAAGCAAGTTTACTGGTTTGGCTTTCGCTCGACTGCAAAACCATTTTAAGACATGGATAGCGTGGGCAATTGCCCAGTACAGCCTTCCAAAGGGTTTTGGCCCTGCTCACCTTTCATAAGCACGGCACGCCGACCATTGCACCAGAAGAGTTTGCCAGGGTGGGTGGGTGGGTGGATGTTTTGCTTGTTTAATCACATGACAGTGCCTCTTCTGTTTCTCTCCTCTCTGCTGCCACAACTCCCCAGGTATGCTCCACTTTCTGACGGACCCATCTTGTCTGATTTTAGAAATCGTCCCACCTTGTTCTCATCTTCCTTATTTATCGAGTTCTTAGCAACAACCCTTGGAATCAGCTGCTGTGGATCATCCATCTGATCTTGATTCCATCATCCTCTTAAATTCTCTTTGATTGGTAGTCCGGGCTTCGAGTTCAGAGATAAATGTAGAGTGTAGAGCACACTCTAGTGCTGTGAGACTACAGACAAGTTGTGGGTACCTCACATCCTGACATGGAGTGTGAGGCTGTTGCTTACACTATCTGCTCTGCCTCATTCAATTTGTTTGGTTTAAAGTCCACCAGAGGTTGAGGTGAGCCAAATCTTTTTGTTCAACCTGTTTAAACTAGCAGGTCACGTACTTTAATGTTTCCCAAACTGTTTGCCATGGGTTTTTAAATGTTTAGAAAAATAATCAAAATGTTGCTGTTGCTTTCTCTCCAAGAAAGAGTGGGCACATTTGGGCAGGGGTGGTGGCCTTGACACCGTGCTCAAGGGCATTAATTTAATATTGAACAAGGATGTAATGGGCCACCTGAATGCAGCATACCTAGAGGCAATCACAAAAAGACCATAGTGAATAAATAGTGCTACGTAGAAAATAGTAAATAAATGCACAGATAAAGTAGTGGGGTATGGCCTCTCCTTGGATGTATCGTAAAATTGACCTTTTTCCTGGCTTTTTGGCCTGAATTTTGACCCTCTGTCCTGAATTTTTGTCCTGACTTTTGACACTTTGTCCTGAATTTTTTTTTACAGTCCTGTCCAGAATTTTCCTCAATGCCAGGTGGTCACCCTATTCCTGCTTTCTCCCTTGTTGACGGTTTTTCCATCTTCTCTTCCTTATGCTTTCCAGTTCGTGTGTTTTCCCCGATGTAGCTCTCTGAGAATGTCTGATAAGGAAAAATAAGTGTTGGTGGGCCCTAATGGCCCCAAAATGACTACCGGTGGGGCCCCACTGGCAACCACCGACACAAATTAAGCACTGTAGGTAGGTTTTATGAGAACATGCGTCCTACCTCAATTTTCATTTAAAGAGCTGCTGCTGCCATGTTGTGGTTTCAATTAGATGGCAGACATTTTGCTATATTTAACCCTAGCAGTGTGGTAGATGACCTGATGCGTCCTCAGCTCTTCTACCACAGTGTGGATGACGTCAACGGGTTGTCCACCTGGAAGTCTGCAGGGGAAGCTCTGGTGCTCCAATCAGAGGTTTCCTCGCTTTTCAGCTTCTGTAGGGGCTAACGCAGAATTGCTTCTTCATTAGTCTCCAACCCTCCCATCAGTCGCTCTGACATCACTGGTCCCACTGAATGGCACAAGAAGGAGCAGGTAAGGACAGTTTACTGCGAGTCCTGTGGTATTTCTCCTGTCAGACTGCCCCCTCAGGGCCTGAGGAAGGCATCCCTGTTCGTGGATCATGGACACACTGCGATCCGTGATCAGGGATCCCCTAGACAACAGGGATTCATTTTTTGAAGTGATGGGGTGGGCATCAGCTCCCCCCAGGGGTGTATGTATGTGGCGGCTATTTAGCTTTTTCATTTAGTGCGGCCTTCATGAATCCTCGGGCAGCACATCATTTGTAAAGGCATCATTGGAAAGGGGAGAGTCTCCCCTTTCCAGTGATGCCTTGCTGAAACAGATTCCTGCTTGTGGATCATGGCTGGACCACAATCCATTTGCAGGGATTCACTAGACAGCAGGGATTATCTATGTTGGAGCTGGGGGGATAGTCTCCCTGGGCATTGTCGACGCCTCCCCAGAGATCAATATAATATATTTGGTCATTTCCCCTTTGATGCGGGGGTGATGGGCCCCCATCACAGGGAAATCAGCCCCCTAGGCCCCCACTTTCCTGATTCATTTGACAACGTATCATGTATGTTTTGTCTATTGG
Organism: Calotriton arnoldi; assembly: GCA_963921515.1. Taxonomy (NCBI): domain Eukaryota; kingdom Metazoa; phylum Chordata; class Amphibia; order Caudata; family Salamandridae; genus Calotriton; species Calotriton arnoldi. The sequence goes on from CAWUFW010004716.1 coordinate 1,061,400, forward strand.
TAACCACCACAGGAAGTCTGATGTCCTTCCTTGACTTTTAGTAGGCTGTTATAGACATCTTTACTGCTACAGCAGCAGTAGTCTTGACTTCATCTGTTGTGGAGGATGTTGCAAAGCTTCAGGGTCAGCACTTTGACAACTGCATTCCTGCAACATAGCAAAAGAACCGCCAATGCAGTTTGTCCCCAGTGCCCACCTAAGCCTGGTCTGATTTCTCTAACTTGCTTCACTTTGTACCAGGCAAAGGTGAAGTTCCGGGAAGCGGACTAAAGTGGAGGTACTATCTCCCCTAAATGACTGTTTGTGGATTTATATAACCGTCCATGGGCCATTACCTGAGTAGCTTAGTAGCTTTTGAAATTCGCCCATTTAGTTTTGATAGAAGTAGTCTAGCCAAGATTTTTCTTTTCTAAATTAAACTTGAGCCACCACATCTTCCAGTAAAGAGGCACACACTGGTCTTGATTTTGGCAGCTTCCCATCTCCATCCTACAAAACGTGGCTGAAGTTCTGTCCACTACTTTACAAGTGCATTTCTGATGGGCAGTGCATGTGCCAAGCTTTGACCAAGTATCCTGTCCACCGAACCCTTAGGACCTTAAACTTTCCAGAAGAGCTCTTTAGGGAATTTAGTAGAGTATGTCGAAGAATGCTTAGGCCCATTTTCAAAAGGTAGATTTGCAGAAACGGTCTGAGGAATGGGCTACAAATACATCCTCATACACGAACAGGTAGTCAAAGCTTAGCTGAGGTTTGTTTTCATAGAGGTCTCGTGCAGGGAGAAAGTGGATCTCCATGGTCGAAGTGAAACTGTGGTCAGGGCAGTAACCCAACAGTGGCTGGCGAAAAGTGTGACTGTTAGCTGGTAGAATGTATGGCTGTTGGCTGGCATAATGTGTAACTGTTGACCGACTGGAAATTTATCTTTCCAAAAACATAAACATCTTAAACTAGAGACCAGCGTGACCCCTCAATGAATGACCAATTTAGTCAAAGTGTTCACGTTTTCTTTTTTGTTGCATAACATAGACACTCCCCCTAATGTCCTATGTTCTACCCCCACATAATGTTGGCCAAACAAATGCAGTCAGGGCAAAACTATTACAGAAATATGTGTATATGCCTGGCAGGAAGAGTCTAAGTTATAGGTTGCAGAAACATTGTGAAGAACACAGAAACTTTGGTGTAGCTAACCAGGGGGCCACTGCTGCGCTCTACAATTAAGATAGAATCTGGAATGCATCATTGCTGAGAACATGGTAAAAAAACATCAAACGGGTTACATTTTTTATTTACATTCTTGCTATCCACATCATTTTAAATAAGAAATTAGAACAGTCTGGGACACCGCTTCATTACAGATGGTAAGGGAGGGCCCATCTATAATTTAGACCCAAAGAAGAGAAATTTTCACAACAACTGAGAGGAGTGGCGAGGATCACGAACCACAGGAAATATGACCTATAAATGACTATAGAGCGTCAATACATGCAGATCAGAATGTATATATTTATAGATACATAACGGGGTACAGCGCATGAGCATCCAAATATGCTATTGACATGTTCCCTTCTGAAAAATGGGTAAGAACATGTAATTTATAGACGTCAAAACAAGTCAAAGGCACCACTACTGGTATCAAAAGCAGATTACCCATTACATATTTTTCATATTACACGTAAACATGTAGTGGCTTCTCACTTCACCCTCACGCGCAGGAAATATGCAATTTGTGTGAATTACAGGAAACACATGCATGACATCACTCCCATGAGTTACAGGTTTTGACACCATTGATGTTTGTCTAATAAGAAAAGCCACACTTGAATTGTGCCAGGCAGACGCTAAACTGAGCAGAGCTCTACAGGTTTGCTTGAAAACTGTATCCAAGATATGGGATTTCTAAGGGCAAACGTTTTTAAAAAAAATACATATTGTGAAGGTCAGAAGAACCCATGTTTTGGCAGGGCAGTAAAATATTAATATATTCCTCTCATTTGGTTCTGCAGAACTCACAAATCATTTGATGTTGTTCAGGGGTGAAATACAGCAGCATATTTAAATACATTTTTCACAACAGCATGCTATAGGCGCTGAATATGCGTTTTGTCCCAGGCACAATTACTAAAATATGCAAAGTCTTGGGGTGACATTCATGTACTTAGTTTGTAAAGGTTTTACTCGTGTAGTTTGTACGTGAACAGCATCAGGTTTTTCCCTTCCAAACATTTGCGGGATTTGATATGAATCTTAATTTCAACTTCAATTAATTTCATTAGCCTGTAAAAGACACGAACCAACATGCAGGAGATGATAGTTTTACATCCCAAGGGACAACGTAGAGACAGCCACACTCTGATGACACTTGTGCCTTGCATACAAAATATCACATGTACATCCACACATAGCTGCTTAGTTAGAGAGATGCAGAGAAGCACTGATTGAATGCTCAATGACAGTGTGATGGTGTAATGAAGGAAGGGGAGCTTGTCACAGGAACTTATATGGATAAAGACTCGGGGGCCAATTCACAAAGGTACATTTACACAAATAAATATACTGTTACACCCGAGAGTAACTTTACTACTTTATGCTACTCACCATTTCCAAGTATAAAAGATAAATTAATAGAGCAAAGTTACTACTTTTCACATTTAGGAGATCACCGCCACCAGGAAAAAAAATAAAGTTCATTAAACGTAAAAATATTTTGATGTAAAATATGCATGTAAAAAAATCTTAACTATTTATTTTAAACTTAGAACATATAATAGATTGTTACAGCATATTAACTTAAATATGTATTAAATATATATTTCATTCATTTATACTATTTTCAAAAAATATTTTTTTAAATTATCACATTTACAGTATTTTTTAATTAATGTGGGAGCAAATTTGCTAGATGTTATGCAGAGACAAATGATTCTCGTCTTTTAAAAAGTTTAATTTTAAATTTAAAAATGTATTATAATGCATTTTATTATAATACCTACTAATTATAAATAATGTTTTAAAATTAAATCATTTTTTTTTTATAACTTGGAATAATTTTAATTGACATTTCAAATGGTGTTTTATTTAAAGACGCTACCTGTATTATTTTCTATGGTAATGTGTTGCAGCACCTATGAATGGCCATGTACGGTGCTGTATTTACTCCAAGGACAAGGATGGGATGGAGTGCATTTGCTACTGTTTTTGAAACTTTTGGGTGTAGTAAATTTATAAGTGCAGTTTGTGAATAGCAATGGCTTCACTCTTTTGTAAGTAGCATTTCTACTTGCATGACACTCCGCCACCCCAAATCGCTCCTTACCCCTTCTCACCCCTCATTTAGTAATAAGTATTACCCATTTTCCAGCCACAGCCCCAGGTTCCTCCCATATTTACTTCTAAAGTGTATACCTAAATGTGTGGATCTCCCCACACACATTGTGGAGGCCTACACATAGCAAAGACTGGATAAGTGGTGGTCTCCATAGGTAGGTGTGTAAATGGCATTGCATAGAATGTGAGTTGAACTACAGTGGTACTACTAAGTGTACTACAAAGTGCAGTTTGTGAATAGGCCCTCAAATTGTCTATTCTGGTTGGGCGGAGTCGCAATTACCAGAGTGGTGTGGTAATAGAATACTATCTCTCTCCAGCTGTGTACAGATTCCAGTCACTGAGGGAGGATATCCTGCTGTATGATCACTGGACTACATCGACATATAACCAAGCCTGGTGTGCTTTCAGACAGATTTCAGTAGCAGACACTGCAACATCCCTATTGGTCTACCTACGCTCATTGCCACCACCTTGACTTGAATGCAAGTAAGGCAAAGAACCTATACATCAGATACATACAGCTTATATATCTAATGTTCACAAAGACCAGTTTACTTGTTCTGGAATAACACAAATGGGGAAAGAGGTTGCTTATGAAGACAGTTCCGTAAACACTTATATTTTAACAAACCAATTACTAAACATCTGGAGAAAGCCAACTAACTCAATTCTCTTCCATGAGCACTACTTCATCCTTTAAAGGGGGCTATCTGGTGAATAATGTCACAACAGATTGCAAAACCATCAAACAAATAACCATTACAGAATGTCTATTGTTGGTGATGGTCAGAGATGGAGAACTTGGCAAAGTCTACACCGGAAGTCAGCTTAGCATTTCACAAAAGTCCTTCCACTACACTCCTGTCATTTTTATTGTGATTAACATAACATCTAGGTAGAGCTGCTGGCAAGGGCTACTCCTGCTGCACCAGGGAAATCTTCAGACCATCCCAACATCTGCTGAAATCCTCACTGAACACTCTCTCCCTCATGGGAGAAATCACCTTCAAGTCACATAGACAAACTGTGTGCTGAAACGTACTATTAGTAAACTAGAAAACTACTCTCAATTTCCATAACTTACATTTCCATGCAAAAACATAAAATGTAAGCTATTGTATTGTATTGTAATTGCATTTATATAGCGCTTACTACCCCTGGCGAGGCATCAAAGCGCTTTTTCGGCGAGTAGCACGCCACTCCAGAACCCAAAAAGATTAGTGTTGAATTAGTATAGTGAAATATAAAATTTATTTGAGCGGTGGATAAGTTAGTCTGTTATTTGGATTGATAGGGATAGGTTAGTGGACGGATAGGTTTGCATTTATAAAGTGCTTGTTACCCCTGATGAGGTGTTGAAATGCTTTTTGACAGGTAGCAAGCTACCTTAGAACCCAAACAGGATTAGTGGTGAATTAGTCTAGGGACCAATGAAATTAATTTGAGCGGTGGACATGTTAGTCTGATATTTGGATTGAAAGGATAGTGGAGGGATGGAAGAGGAAAGCGTTTGGATTTATATAGTGCTTGCTACCCCTGATGAGGTGTTGAAGCACTTTTCGGCGGGTAGCACGCTATTCCAGAAACCAAACAGAATGAGTGGGCAATTAGTATAGGGAAATATGAAATTAATTTGAGCGGTGGACATGTTAGTCTGTTATTTGGATTGTAAAAGGATAGTGGAGGGATAGAAGAGGGAATAAGGAGAGACTAAGAAACTCCCAATGGCAAGATCTTCCTATTCTGAAAACAGGAATATTTGGCATACTTGTGGTTAAGGCCTGAGGAGTGGGCTGATTAACTCGAGCTGTAAGAATTAACAAGCATTGCCAAATTCAACACAACTGACATTGGAAATCTGGAGTGATGGTAAGCTTTTTTTCCAGTTTTTATGACAACCATATGGCACAAAAATAAAAGTAATAAAAGAAAGTATGCCACATGCGGCTATACATCTGTAATAATAATTGAATTAAAAAATAGTGGTCATGTAGTTTTAATAGAACAGAACGGGTGCTTCCTAGTTGGCAGGTGAACTAAGAAAAGGTATAGAAACTAGGAGTGGGCGGAACTTGAAGTTTCACTCTGCGGAAGTCCACGGAGTTACATAAAAACTCTGAGATTCCGCAGAGTTCCGCGAGCAGGCAGAAACAGCACATCGTGCTGATTTTTAGCACTGGGAGCTTGTTCTGTGCTGAAAAATCAGTGCGAACGGCACCCTGTGGCGCGCCAGAGGGCACGGCTTCTTTACTGCTGCTAGAGTAGGTTTTCTACTCGAGCAGCAGCTATTTTACCGCAAACGGTCGCGACTGCCTTCATTGAGAAAAACTTGCCGGGTGCCTTCCTAGCACCCAAAAAAAAAAAAAAAATCACACTAAGGTATGCCAATTCTCACTCGTGTTCACCAACTTAACGTAGGCAAGCCGAGTGTGATAAAAAAAAACTGCCACGCAGCAGTTGATGGAGTTTTGACGGAACTCCGTGTTGCAAGCGTAACGTGGAGTGGGCAAAACTCTGCAAACTCTGCAGGCGGAGAGGAATTTATTACCCACCCATAACAGAAACCCTTTTTAGCTTTAATTCACACCCCAGGAAAATATGATTCTTATTGATGAAAAGAAAATATACTATTGGCTTTGAATTATTGAAAGCTGAATACATAGTTTGAAACACACAAGAATGACAAAGAAGTAAAGGAATGGATACAAAAAGGCAATGTAAGTGGGGTGACCTACTGCCCCATTCTGTGTGCTGTGGCAGGTGGTAGCAAAATAAGAATGGTAGCTGAACAGAAAAATCGGTAAAGCGAGAGGACCCAAAACCTTTGTCTTTATCTTTATTAAATGAGGCTGTCGCTATGTTAGAGACACCAAAGCTGTCTCAAGCTAGACTCAAAGAAGGCAGAATCTGCTCTTCATGGAAAACAGGCTTAATGGAGAAAAGGAACTTGAACACTTAGCAGACAGTCTGGAGAATTTGAAATCACCCACATAACACAATGGTCATAACATTAAATATTTCTGTGGGACATACCACAAACAGAGCTTAATAATAAGTATCCCTTTTCAGGAAACGAGGCCTGTGGCATACCCACATATCCAGCGGGGCCATGAACCCCCGCTTTAGCAGCTACAGCGGGGGTGGGTCTCTTTATGGGCCTCTTATGTCTGCCATTTGGCAGATAAAAACTCAACATTAACACGATAAAGAAGAAAAAAGATGGGTTGATAGAAAAGGAAAAGAAGGATGAATGGATGAGTGGGTGAAAGAATAGGTGGGTGAGAGGATGGATGTATGAGTGGGGGAAAGACCAGTAGGTGAAAAGATGCATAGGTGGGTGTGTGAAAGGGTGGGTGGGCGGGTGAGAGGATGGATGTAATGGAAGTGGAAGGATAGCTAGGTGAAAGGATGGATGATGAGTGCGTGAAAGGATGGGAGGGTGAAAGGATGAGTAGCTGAAAGCACGTTTGGATGAGTGGGTGAAAGTATGCTTGGATGGGTGGGTGAGAGGATGGATGGGTGAGAGGATGGATGTAGGAGTGGGTGAAAGGCTAGCTAGGTGAAAGGTGGGATTATGAGTGGGTGAAAGGATGTCTGGGTTAAAGGACGTTTGGAGTAGTGGGTGGAAGGACAATGGGTGAAACGATGCATGGATGGGTGTGTGAACGGATAGGCAGATGAAACTATGGGGGTAAATGGCCCATGGATAGGTGGGTGAATGTATGCATTGAGAAGTGGATGAAAGGATGGGTGGGTGAAAGGATGGATGAGTGAGAGGATGGGTGTGTGAGGATGGGTGGGTGAAACTATGGGGGTAAATGGCTCCATGGATAGGTGGGTGAATGTATGGATTGAGAAGTGGATGAAAGGATGGATGGGTGAAAGGATGGATGAGTGTGAGAGGATGGGTGGGTGAAAGGATGGATGGATGAGTGGGTACCCTATAGCCTCCTTTCCCTGTGTCCAAGTGTCCTTTAATATTTCTGCATCTGAGTCCACGTGTTTCTTGCCCCAGTGCCCGTATGTCCTTCAGTCTCCCTGCCCCAATCCTGTCCTGTATCGTCATCCTTTGAGGGCGCATAGCTCCACATCGCGTGACAGTCTAAACAGCTCCTAGTGAGCTCAAAGTAGTAATCCCACGTGCACGCACAACTCTCGAGAGGCAGCTCGTTTACAATGTAGCGAGTGAGGGTAGGGTTTAGATGCTGGCATTCTTCCGATAACAGAGATTGGAATGATTAATCAACCAATTAATTATACATTCTATCTGTCTTTTGTAGTGCCAGCGCGCCGCACCCACTGCAGAGGCTAGCGCTTAGAGTAGAAACACTTAAGCAGCACAGCGCTATAAACAACGGAGGCGACGTGATCAGCAACACACTCATTTGCACTTAGTGATTTTGGGAAGCTCGTGCTCGGCTAGTTCGTCACTGGCGACGATTACATAATGAGAGGGACTTTAAGGCAGGCCACAGGCCAGTACAGAGTAGGATGAATCCATTTTATAATGAATATATAGGCATAATGTACAGGGTACAATGTAAACCACTGCAGAGTTCGGCGGGTGGTCCCACGGTCACAGGTTCAAATCCTGGTGGGTTCATCCTCACGAGGTCGTTAAAATGAAAACCCCGGAGAGAAAAGAGACACCCGGGGAACAGGTCATTTACACATGTTATAGGGCTCCAGACGCACAAGGGGACCATTGAACTCCGATATGTTTCTTGGGGGGGGGGGGGTGGTCTGATGCAACACAATTGATAATAGACCCTCCCCCCCGCCCGACCACAAGTGCTGAAACATTGCAATTCGTTGTGCAGAGCAGAAACCGCTGTCGAATTGGGTATGATGATACGGAAACGAGATAAATCACCGGTAAAACGGAGTCTGCCAGAGTTCCCAACTCCTCTAGCGTGATAAACGTCACATTTTTGCAGTGAAGTAAGCATTCATTTTAATTTCTCAACAGGACTGACTGACACTTCTCATGAGTGAAACCACAAAAATAAACAAACAAAAAAAACATTAGAAAGCCATTATGTCTCGCCTTTTCTAGCAATTGGCGTTGGCAATGCGTTTTGCTGATGCTGTTCATTACTGGCAAAAGGAGGAATTTTTTTTTTTTTTTACCGATGATGCGCAGCATGGGCAAAAAAAAAAAACCCAGCACTTTTCCCATGGACATGTGTCATCACAGATGTGCGTTTGAGTCACGATGCTATGTCGGCCCAGCGTGATGAACTATATGTGTACATGCATCACAAGTGCATAGACAGGGCCACAGAAATTAGGCGATTCTGTGGCTAGGCGTTTTCCCCGCAATTATGGATTTGCCAAACATGCCACATAATCCATCAACTGCATATTTTAACAAAAAAAAAAACTGTTTCTAGCTCGAACGTATCAAAAGTTACTAAAAACCCAGCAACACCTGTTGCCTCAAAGTGGAAGGCCCAATGCTGGTAGTAATGAGTTAAACCTTTGCACATAGTGTTAATGTGTGGGAAAAAAAAGCAAAATTATGAACTATTACTATCACAAAATGTGCCACTTTAGGTCACCATAATTTGCCTTTTTTGCTGCCTAATTTTGTCAACCCTGCAGCATAATTTGGTCTTCTGCTGCCGCACAATCCCAGAGGCCTTGCACATCAGGCATGACACAGCCGTCATTTTTTTAAACTTATCATTCCAAAATGGCACATGCCAATTTCTTGCATCGGTAAACAAAAACATTAAAAAACAAGCATTGGCATAGCCAATAGGTCTCGCCTTTGGGACCTTATAAGTGTTTAGCCATGCAACAGTTGGTGTTGTTGCACCAAGGATATTGTGCTGCATAACTAAATACTTATAAGGCCCCAAAGGCGAGACCTATTGGCTATGCCAATGCTGGTCTATCTCTGCCTTTTGGAATGTCAAGGACTAGATTTGCAAGAAATCTTCCCACGTTGTTTATATACAGATTAAATAATTGTGGGATTAATGCAAAAGCTTAGGAGTTTTAAGTAAAATAGCTCAAGAGCCTGCACCCCTTGCAGCTATTTATAACCTGATATTGCAAAGAAGACTCTGCCTTTAATCCTTACGAAGCAATGAAATAAGTACACTGGAGTTGGGTAATTGTTACATATGTTAACCCAGTGCGGAGACACCTAGGATGGTATTACTGTTGGAAAGCTCGAGTTAGTTTTGTTTACAAGCAGGAGCTGGAGAGTGACCACATCTCAGATCACCCCCAGGATGGTGGTGGTGGTGGTGGTGGTGGTGGAGGAGGAGGAGGAGGAGGAGGTGAGAGCTGGGAAGAGGGGGTCAGCTTCTGAGATTGCAGGTCAGTTAGAATGAGAGGGCTGTGCTATCATGCACCCGCCATGCCCCCCTGGCTGCCGACTCCGCTTAGCTTTACTCCTGCTCCTCTCCTTTTACAGTCAAAAGAAAAGGAAGAAGGACTGCAACTTATGCCAGCGGACTAGACACCTTAGAGCCTCTGCTGCAGAGATCTGTGTACAATGCGATAGCGTTGGATCTCGCTTGACTGCTTTAGCCTGCAGTCCAAAAAAAAAAAGGAGACGCTTTTACACAGCTGTTTCACAAGTGTTTTGTATAAATCTGCATCTTATGAACAAGCGACATAAATCCCATCTCCCGCACTTACAAGAGATGAGTTTTTGTCAGGGAAATCCTTCCCTGCCCAGGAAGGGGGGCACCCAACAGGGGGAGGCAGAGACATGGTAGCAGGACTGACCAACAGTGTGAACGGTCGCCAAACGGCCTCACGTCATGCACCTCTGGTTTGCGCCCCACAAGTGGGAGGAGTCGGAGGGAGAGATGGGGAAGTGGGAGGGAGAGGGGGAGTGTGAGGCAGAGATAAGAGGGGTAGTGGGAGGGAGAGATGGGGGGATTGGGAGGGAGAGATGGGGGGATTGGGAGGGAGAGATGAGAGGGGTATTGGGAGTGTGAGGGAGAGATGATTGGGTTGGTGAAGGTGCGAGGGAGAGATGTATTTTATTGTAAACAAGCAATGACGTTACGAAAGAGAGCTAATATCCTCACCAAATGCACCAAGATTTACCATACTACCACAAATGAATGTGTAATGAAACCGGTGCTCGTGTAAAGCGCTCCAATAGCTACGGGTCGAAATTGCGCTGTATAAAACTCCTAAAAAAATAATGTTACCATGCGTAATGAAACCGGTGCTCGTGTAAAGCGCTCCATAACACAGTGACTGCATCAGGCACACAGGAAGAATGTGACAGAAACAATGCTACCTGCACCAGCTGCAGGCACACAGAAACAGCTGCAGCACTATCTGCATGGAGTAAACACGTAGTGAAACAGCAGCAATGCTAGCGACACCTCGTGTAAATAACACAGTGACTGCATCAGGCACACAGAAGCATCTGACAGCACCAACGCCACCTGCATCAGCTGCAGGCACTAAGATTAAGAGTACTGCCTGCTACAAGCATAGAGTTATACTCTGAGAGTAGCAGCTTTGTCTGAAAAACATATATTCTTCATGAGCTGGTGTCTGGAATGGACCAATGGGGATGCAGAGCTTACATGTCCCTGTCCTAGGAATGGTTACCTATCTTCTTTCTTGGGATGGAGGTTTTCCTACGTAGTTTAAAAAAAGCAGATTTTAAAACCAATCGTAGAAGGAGGCAGACAGCCTCCAAGTAAAGTTGTGTATTTATGTTCTCTCCAGGTCTGGCAAATACTGCCGGCAAGTGTACTCATAAAGTGACCTTTAAAACCATTTTACATGTGACAAATGCAACATGCCAAGTCTGCATTAAAGTGTAGTATTTCTCACAACGTTTCTGATGGATTTCTTGCAAAGTTATCTTTTAGCCACGAGGTCTGGCCAGTGCACTGTTAGGGGTGATGGGGGCGGGGTGGCGGAGGTGGGCAATTGGGAGGCTGAGACAGCGTTGGGCACTGCACGGGAGATTGGGGAGATGAGATATGGGCAAGCTGACAAAAAAATGTGTAATGAAACCGGTGCTCATGTAAAGCGTTGAGATCCCTTTGTATAAAGCAAAAGAGGAGGGGGAAATTAATACAGAGCAGAAAGAGGTCTCGAACTCGGAGTGGTAGTGGGGGCGGGCAAGTGGGAGGGGTGAGATGGTGTTGGTTCGGCACAGGAGATCCGGGAAATCGGGGAGATGAGTCATCCGCAAGATGACAAAAAAAGGAATGCGCGTGAGAGAGAGGGGGAGCAGGAGATGAGCCCGGGAGTGGTGCGTGCGTGCGCAGTCTGCTCATTTTCAAGCACTGCACTCGTGCTTATGGCGCGCCCCTGCTCGCTCCCGCAAGGTGGATGCCGCCACAAGCACGAGTGTGTGCTTGAAAATGAGCAGAGCGACGGCTAAAGGCCCTCCTATGCAGCGCATGCGCGCTGCGTAGGCGAGACCTAAAAAGTTGAATGTACAAAAATGGCATACATAAAAAGGAGTGGCCGGGTAGCACATTTTTTGAATTTTTTAAAAGAAGGATTACCATTTTTAGGTCCGCCTTGGGGGGGCGAATGCTCTCCTTTGCGAGGCATGCTGTATTGAGGAATGGAATAAAAGCTTTGCCCATTTCAAGCCCATCTTTTCAATTGGCTCCTGCCCTTTCAAAATCCTTGCTTTTCATTCCTGAATAGGCTTACTAGTCCCTCCTTGGTACCGCCTTGTCTGCATTTGTAACCTGTAAACAAGAGAAGTGGTATGCAGTTCCTGAAGGGTTCGTGCAAGTGACGGGGGGAAGAGAAGCTACAATAAAAGGGTTTAGCCAGAAAGGGGACGGGGAATTCCTCCTTTCGGATAAAGTGCCCTCACACACCCAGCCCGCTGGGTGTCATGCTTCATCATTGGGCATGCTCCTCGTCGGGTCGGCGGTGCAATACCCGACGGGCACCCTCAGTGGGGGCTCTTTGGCGGAGATCTTTTATCCTTGCCGTATGGTGAGTGTGTGTAAGGGGCTCTAAAGTGTAGAAGTGTAGTATGTGAAGAGGTGAGTTAAAACAGGGGACGGTGGTCAGGGCCACTTATTTAATAATCCTGCCTCCTACCCTGATTAAAAAGGTGTGTTGCAGCTAACTACAGTGATGTTGCAGCTAGTGGCTCTTTATAAGGTCAACATGTTTCTTGCCTATCAGTCCCAAAAATAGGATCAAGCGGCAATTCTTCAGGACCAGGGAATAAATGAAACAGTGGTATAAAATCTACACTGGTGTCTGGTAAGGTGGTACGATAACCTAGATATTACCAGTTTGTGTACACCATCGGCTTGAGGTGTCCGTAGGTGCTGTAGCCAATCTAGAGAAAACAACATTTATAAAGACAAACAGTCACTTGTCAACAAAACATGAGTACAGGTGGTATCATTGCCAGGTCTGTAGATTATAACAGCATCTGACCACATTCGATCATGTTAACTCCAAGGGATAGAACTAGTCATAAATTAGACTGGATTCATTCAAAGTTTGAAAATTAAAAAATGGCAGCAGTGATAGGACAATCATTATGTGGTGACAACCAAGGGCAGTAGCGCAGGGAAAAAGGGTGGTGTTCCGGTGTAGCCACTCACCTAATAGATAGTTAGAAATGGCCTCATCGGTCATCGGCAATGAATGGGCGCGTTTAATCAACGCGTAGTTTCCTAAATGCGAGAATGTAGATAGGCTCATTGTAATCAGTTCATTCTCTAAAAGTGAAAATGCGCGGTTATTGTGTATGTAAAGGACCCTGAAGGACCCAGCGTTCAATAGTAACAACAGCGGTGCATCACCCCAAAGCTTGTTCAAGGTATAAGCGAGTTGCCGTCATAAGCAAACTGTGCACCCAGCCAGGCAAGGGCGTGGGCGTGTGGGTCCGGCCGGGTGCCTTCCATGAGTAAAAACATCCCGTCTAGCCCAGAAACGCCACCGCGCCCCTCCCAGCGTTCGGCAAGTGAGGACCAAGTAACGCAAGGCGGCTATGTAATCACTGATACCATTTCAGTATAAGACTGCCGGGGTTGGCGGGATGTCCGCAAGTGTGTTTTTTAATCGAGCGTTGGTGAGTAGTACCTTGGTCGTAGGTTCCGTGAGGAAATGGGGTGGATACTTACAGAGACTCGCGCCCACTCGGCGGAGAACCTGACCCGAATTGCCGGTCCCGGAAGGTTACTCCAGCTCGGTTCATGCTGCAGATAACCTGACGGAGCGGGAGCGCTTGGGGGGCGTCGACCTCGTGGCGCGGTAACTAGAATGTAAACCACCACAGTGAGGAGAGTAGAAAACGGTGGCCATCTTAAGTTGTTGGAAGTTCTTTCAGAGATATGGGCGCCATATTGGAGTGGTGTACATTGCTGGTAAATCAGCTACCAGTTACAATAATGGTGTAATAGGGTAAAAGATGTCACGTGTATGTAGACACTCTCATTAGGGGTTATTAATGGTGCTCCAGGGAATATCTTCATTAAGGCCATTTTTGTCAGAGCACAATCGGTGTACCCAGCGTTGTTCAATTTTGAATAGCGCTGAGGGGTAAATTAATGTATGGGCCTCCAAAACCACCCATTTAAGGGTCTCACATGAGTGGTTGTTAGTCAAAAAATGAGTGTACAGTCGTGTGGTGGTTTTGCGGCACCTGATATTGCTCTTGTGCTCCGTTATCCGAGTTTTGACAGGTCTGGTTGTCATCCCTACGTATTGGAGGCCACATGGGCACGATAGTAGATAAATGCAGTTGGCAGTATTACAATTTGTGTGTTTCCTCATGTGCCAGGTAAAGTTATTATTCAAGGTTATTTCTTTGGTCTGTTTGGTCTGGGGGCACACCGAACAAGACCCACAGGGGTAGTGGCCCATGACAGGTGGTAGATCCCATAAATTTCTTTGGGTTTGGGCAGTCTTTGGCCTAGGTCTGGTGTGTATTAGTAGATCTTTCAAATTGTTCGTTCTTTTAAATGCAAATCTCAGAGCTGGTAAAGCGAGATTTCCTGTATTCAGAATCCCCCAATGTTTGCGTATGGCGTTTCTAATCTGTGTGGACGCAGGGGTGTAGGAAGTGACACATGTTATTGCCTCTGTAGGGATTTTTTCGCTTTTTTCCAACAGTGCCTCTCTATTGTTGTTTCTTGCTCTTTTCATGGCCACAGACACAGAACGTTGTGGGTATTCTCTTTTACGCAAGTCTGACGTTAAATTGGCCGCCTCCGCTTTGTAGTCCTCCACTGACGTACAGTTCCTCCTAATGCGGAGAAATTGGCCAAATGGGAGGTTGTTCTTTAGAGTCCTAGGGTGGTGGCTACTAAAGAGCAGGAGGCTATTGCAGTCAGTTGGTTTCTTGTGTAGTGTGGTCGTTATAGTACCCGAAGAGAGATTTATATTCAGGTCTAGGAAGGGCACAGTTGAGTCGGAGATGTTGTGTGAATTTCAGGTACGGATTCAAGGTATTGATCCATTGACAAAATTGATCACAGCTGTTCTTGTCACCTTTCCAAAAGACCAACATATCATCAATGTATCTTTTCCATACAACCAGGTTGTTGACGTAGGGATTACTGTGGTGCAAAATGAACCTGGATTCGAAGGCTGCCACGTAAAGACAGGCCACACTGGGGGCGAATGTGCTACCCATGGAAGTCCCCTGTGTTTGGTGGTAAAGACTTTGGTTATATTCGAAAAAAAATTCAGTCAGGGCCAGCATTTGTAACCTCCCATAAGGACTGGACTTTTTACTTGTGGTCTTACACAGTCTGCTTTATCAAGTTGGTGAGCACTATTTTCTTTAATGGCAATTAATGCAAAGAGCACACGCCAGCTTTAGCAATGGCGGACGTTATTTTGGGGAGAGGGTATTTGCAGTGCGCTATGCACGCTTTCACTTAATGGACGTCAGCTATAAATATGCCCCCCAACCCCCTGCACAGACGCTGTGCGAAGCGGGTGCTGTTAATTTGCCAAAACTGCTTTTTACTAACTCAGCGCTATAAGTTTGAAATATGCCCTGTTCCATGCCCCCTACCCCCGCTGCACAGACGCCTGCATGTTTTTTTTTTCTTTCACTATTTAAATTTTCAAGCGCCCCATGCTGCACTTTCACATTCATAAAAGCCACGCCCCTTTCTTTAGACGAGCTGTTTCTAAAGAAAGGTCTGTGGCCGCTATTAGAGTGAAACCGCGGCATGGGGCGCTTTTACCAAAAAAAGCATGTTTGTCAACTTGATCAACAAATGCTTTTTTTTGTAAAAGCGCCCCATAGTGCACTTTCACTTTAATAGTGGCCACGGCTCGTCTAAAGAAAGGGGCGTGGCCTCTATTAATGTGAAAGCGAGGCATGGGGCGCTTGTAAACACAAGCATTTGCAATGCAATAGGCCTCGCATTTGTGAGAGTTGTAGCTATTGGCATTGTAAATGGCAATACCTTTTATTTATGTTTTAAAAATCAACACATAAATAAAAGGCAAGGTCATTTACAATGGCAATAGCTCAAACTCGTGTAAATGCAAGACCTATTCCATTGCAAATTCTTGTTATAAATGTGACCAGAGGGACAGGAAGGGGGAAAAAATGGGGACAGCAAACGGGAGTGGAAGAGTGGGAAACAATGGAGGACATTAAGGAAAAAATGTAAAAAAAAGAGAAAAAAGCTGTCTGGCGAGAGTAATGGATGAAATGAGGAGGTGGAAGCAGCACAGAGTGTGCGGGGAGGCTGGGTGCTATCCGGGTGTCTGTGGAAGAAAGCAGCACACGAGGGAGAGATCAAGTGCTGAAAGATGAAGAAAAAAGTAGCACCCTGAATGTGAGCAGCGGAATGATAAAAGTCACTTTAGCAAAAGCATGGTAAAGAAGCTATGCTTCAGGTGAGGGACAAACTCAAGTAGAGGACAGGAAGCATCCAATATGAAGCATACAAATGCAAGTGTCAAGAATCCCAACCAATGGTACGCAATTAGCTGGCCCAAAGCCCACTGAAAATATTGGCGCTGTCCAACACAGGTCTTCGACCACAGTCCGCTGGAGTGAATACAAAACAGCACAATTATGCGTATTCGCACATGAGCCATGCATGTAGGTGTTGCACATGGCATGATGCAGCTGCTATTTTATTTTTGTATTTTTACTTTTTCCAAGATGGCAAATGGGACAAACAAAAACAAAAATGCACAAAACCACTTATTAGAAAATGAAGTAGCCTGGCAGCAAATGGCAGCTGCCGTGCCATTTTTCTTGTTTTGAAGGACAGCGATGGGACGGGTAGGGGAGCAATGAAGGCAGGAGAGAGTGAGATAGAAGTCAACGTAGTGGGTGGGGAGCAATGGCAAGTGGACGGAGCAATGTAAAAGCTTGAGGTGGGGAAAGGAGGAAAATTTAACAAATCTAATAATGCAAAAAATGCTAGGGATGAGAAAGATAGGGAAGCCATGGACAATATGGGCAACGAGAGCACACATGGGTGGAAGTTATTTGAGACGAGAAGCTGCAGACGAGGGAGAAACAAGAACACACTTGCACTCTTGTGAGTGCTGAAAGAAAAAGAAAAAAAAGTAGTTCCCTAAATGTCAGCAGTGCAAGGATAAAAATTATTTAGTGAAAAGGACGGTAAAAAAGCTTTGCTCCAGGGGAGGGACAAATACAAGAAGAAGAATGAAAGCCATTGAATAAGACGCAAACAAATTAGGTTGACAAATAAGCCAACCACCCGTCAGCAATGGGCTGCCCCAATGCCCACTGTAAGTTTTGGTATTGCTCGCAAAATCAAATACATTAATACAGGTTGTGTAATAGTGACACCTGTTATTGACAGCTGAAAAAGTACTAATTCTAGTAGCAAACATTATATAAATCATTCTATAAAACAAGTACAAGCCACAAAGCTGTGGCATATGTTGCTGGCCAAGACTTGAAGCATTCAGAAACATGTAAAAGTCAGAACAGAGGTGAAAACGTGGCTATTCCTTAGAGAATTACATCGATTTCTAATCCTGAGACAGAACCAGATACAATAAAACCCTCCTGCTGGTATGATGACACTGCAGAGCTATGCAACAATCCAACCAGCACACCATGCCAAGACAGAGAGACACCATATTCAATCTAGGGCATTCACCAAACATAGACCTTGAAATACTAATGGACCATGATAACTGTGCCATCACAAGCTAAAGATATGACACGCAACTCAATATGACAAGTACCATTGGTACCCACTCAGGACCTGAAGATCTAGATCCTGACTGAGATGGATAACTCCAGACACGTTAAACAAGCCTGTGCTGCTCTTTCTCCTACCTCTAACCATAAGATGGAGATCAGTAACTCTACTCTTTCTGACAGCCCTCACGGTGTTTATCGTATTTAATGTGTTACCTTACGATATCATATAGCAGTTCACTACCTGATCCGTCATTCATCAACAGGACTTGCGTATAATAAACGACAGGACCTATGAAACGTTGCTGGCAATGGCTGGGCCCAGACACAGGCTTGGCCAGCATATTTAACTACCCACTGAATACTAGCCAGACAGGTCTGCAAAGACCGAAGAGATTTGCCTTGCAGAACTGGTCTCCGGAGGACTAACACAGTCCACCCTGCAGGTCCCAAATAGTCACATAACCAGGCCACCAAGATCCTATAGTGACGAAAAGGATGACTACAACGAAGCGCATCTTGTCAAATTTCCATACTTGACGTCTCATGAAGGCAACCATATGAAGGAGGACTGTGACACCTGGAATCCAGGAAGAGCTCGGTTTCCCACCTACTCCTCTGTACCTCTTCCTTCCCCTGGATCCATAAGATCTCAGAATGGGTGACCACCCGACAAAGTCAGTATAGAAAATCGGATTGTGTAACATAACACGAAACTACCAAAACCATTTAAGGACATGCAGAGAAAATCAGAGCTGCCAGCAGATCACAAATGATAAAAAGGCACGTCTATCCATCATAATGCCAAGTGCTGCATCCCATAACACGATAACCACACCTCAGCAGTAATCACGCACAAGATGGAAACACTTCCTACATAGGCTCAGGGCACAGACAACACACATCCAACCAAACACGTTGTAGCATGCTGTCTTTTTCGGTAAGTGCTTCCGTTCCTCACATAGGGGTATTACGTACTATACAAATACCATAATATGAAGTGAGTGTGTGAATGACTGTAAAGTCCTGCAGTGGCTGGGCAGTGGTAAATGGCTTCTGGAGGGATAGTTCGGCTTGCTGTGGAGGTGAAGGTGCCCAGGTCTGAATGCTGGTCTGCATCTCCGATGGGTGAGTGGGCGAAGTACTGGACGTTCCATATGTGACAGCGTAGGGTTCAGGATCAGTGGCTGGAGTGGTATTGGAAGGCACATTGGCACAATATATTTTAGTCTTATATGTGTGTATATTAAATAGGGAGAGGATCATTAACGAGGGGCTGCGAGAATAACTCTCTCACACTCCAATCCTAAAATCCATTTCTGGATTCAGATTTACCTCTCGTTTTATTTGGTGAAGATACAATTGCACCTAAGAATTCAATCCAAGATTCCGTGCAATAATGAAAACAATAAATAAAAATATAAATCACAGCATATGCTATTGGCAAAGCACACGTGTATCTTGAGAGACTGAAATATTTGTGCCCCGCTGCCCTGTCCCACGGCTGTAACTCTTTGCAAAGAGAAAATACATTTCCAGAGAACTTGTTGGGACATTTATTTCTTACAGTTTCAAAGCCAGGTCCTTTGACCTCACACATTTTTTTGGGGAAATTTTAACTGTGCGCCCCAAGGCAGAAAAGCTGCATGCGTAAACTATGCAGCAGCCAGTCACACTTCAGTCTAACCAAACTCTTGTTATTTAGAATTTTATTTTGCTTAAAGCAAAGATAGACATTCCAAGCACTGAAACTTGGATCTGCACTACCTCCAGCCAAACAGGTCACCATGCAGCCACTGCGTGGAGTGAGACAGCGTGGTCTCACACCTGCATGAAGGGGATTTGTCCAGCACAAACAAGCAATGGGTTAGCTGAGGTGTAGGAGCGGGGCACAGTGGTTTGAGTGCAGCTGGGAGCAGAGGAGAGCAGCCTCCCTCCAGCACAGCTCTGCCTGGCATTTCTTGCAAGCCCCATACTCTGAACCATATTCGAGACTTTTCTGAAGGGCAGGTACTAGAGATTAAAAGGTTTCTGCTTAATCCTAGCGCCATAATCGTAACTGCAAAGACAAATTCATGTTCTCTTGTTCATTCTAATCTTGTCTACCGATGTGCTCTTTGACAAACCAGCTGTAATAGCCGAAAATGTACATTTTTGTAACTCATGAAGGCCATCGACTGATCCTCTTGAGCCCAGCAAAGCCCGTGCTTGTATTCTTGGCAAGATCCCAGTGACACTGCCGGCACTAGAAACGGTGTGTGATAGATTTGGGTCCCGCCTTCTCTCGCAGAGCTGGGCTCCACTGCTCACGTATGGGGAATCCCACTGTCGGTAATTTCTGTGATTCACAGACCATTCATTTTTGCAACAGAAACTTGACAGATGCAATCAAAACGAGAAGTAAAGCCTTCTTTGGCAGTGGGTAAAATGCGCTATCTATAAATTGCATCTTGCCACTTTAATATCAGTAGATGGCTTGAAGGGTTGTTGCTTAAACAGAAGTTTCTGGTTGGTGGACAAGGAGGTGACAAATTCTGAAGGTATATTTGATCCTTGCTTCAAACAGCATAGTCACACTACTACCAAAGGATGTGAGTGTGAATATGTTTTGCACCAGGAGCCAGTAGAGTGCCAAAGGCCAGTCCTGCATGCATATATACATTTTTTAGAATTTTATACTTCCTCTCTTCACCTGGATTTCAAGTTGTTTCATTCTAGTGACTAGTTTCTTCTGACCAACACATAGAAAACTCAGCTCTGTTACAATGGTGCCATGCCTCAAGCACCGACCAATAGTTGGAACATACTAGAACGAAGGAGTCAGAGCATCTTTCGTAGAATCGACAACTGGAAATAAGTGCCTCGAACCATAGTGTTTATTTGTGATGGTCACCGCTGAACTAAAGATTACATCCAAATGCTTTGCATTTTTGCACCAGAATTGTGATTGCTCCCACAATATTTGGCCTTGTAAATGATACCCTTTTGTCCTCATCTTCCCCCATCATCAACATCTTTATTTTGGTCACTGAGGAAGAGGCACTTTCATCCATCCAACAACAGATGCGATCCAGGCACTTGGTGCTCTCCTGGTTTCTTTTTCAACTGGAGTTTGATCTGGGTATCATCTGTGCACATTGTAAACTGGTTTTATGCAGTTTAACTAAACACCTGTACAGATGTTGTGATGAAGGAAGTGTAGTTATCCCACTAAGAAACTCATTCCAAATGAGATAATACAAGGCAAGCCTTTTTTTTAGGCTAGTAAACAATGGGAAATAAACACGCTCATTACAAATTGTCAAGGAAGGCCCTTTGTCTACTGTAGCTCGGTTTCTCAGAATAAATATGTCCCCAAGGTGTGTTTTCTGCCTCTGTTACGATAGTCTGTGCCACCTCAAATCTTAGTTCAGTCCCATTCATAAGAAATGGTTGGGATACATTTCCATGCAGGGTGAAAATTCATTGCGGCAGATGGCTTCAACATTTGGAGGTTTACAGTGCTTCAGCCCTTGTATGACATTTTACTGTGATATATATTTAGGTTTTGTTCACATTGATTAAGCATATTAGATGTAGGTATACAATTACAACTGTTTAGCATTGGCACAGACAACCAAGCTAAAAACAAGCATTGGCATAGCCAATAGGTCTCGCCTTTGGGACCTTATAAGTGTTTAGCCATGCAACAGTTGGTGTTGTTGCACCAAGGATATTGTGCTGCTTAACTAAATACTTATAAGGCCCCAAAGGCGAGACCTATTGGCTATGCCAATGCTTGTCTATCTCTGCCTTTTGGAATGTCAAGGACTAGATTTGCAAGAAATCTTTCCACGTTGTTTATATACAGATTAAATAATTGTGGGACTAATGCAAAGGTTAGGAGTTTTAAGTAGAATAGCTCAAGATCCTGTACCCCTTGCAGCTATTTATAACCTGATATTGCAAAGAAGACTCTGCCTTTAATCCTTACGAAGCAATGAAATAAGTACACTGGAGTTGGGTAATTGTTACATATGTTAACCCAGTGCGGAGACACATAGGATGGTATTACTGTTGGAAAGCTCGAGTTAGTTTTGTTTACAAGCAGGAGCTGGAGAGTGACCACATCTCAGATCACCCCCAGGATGGTGATGGAGGAGGTGAGAGCTGGGAAGAGGGGGTCAGCTTCTGAGATTGCAGGTCAGTTAGAATGAGAGGGCTGTGCTATCATGCACCCGCCATGCCCCCCTGGCTGCCGACTCCGCTTAGCTTTACTCCTGCTCCTCTCCTTTTACAGTCAAAAGAAAAGGAAGAAGGACTGCAACTTATGCCAGCGGACTAGACACCTTAGAGCCTCTGCTGCAGAGATCTGTGTACAATGCGATAGCGTTGGATCTCGCTTGACTGCTTTAGCCTGCAGTCCAAAAAAAAAAAGGAGACGCTTTTACACAGCTGTTTCACAAGTGTTTTGTATAAATCTGCATCTTACGAACAAGCGACATAAATCCCATCTCCCGCACTTACAAGAGATGAGTTTTTGTCAGGGAAATCCTTCCCTGCCCAGGAAGGGGGGCACCCAACAGGGGGAGGCAGAGACATGGTAGCAGGACTGACCAACAGTGTGAACGGTCGCCAAACAGCCTCACGTCATGCACCTCTGGTTTGCGCCCCACAAGTGGGAGGAGTGTGAGGGAGAGATGGGGAAGTGGGAGGGAGAGGGGTAGTGTGAGGCAGAGATAAGAGGGGTAGTGGGAGGGAGAGATGGGGGGATTGGGAGGGAGAGATGAGAGGGGTATTGGGAGTGTGAGGGAGAGATGATTGGGTTGGTGAAGGTGTGAGGGAGAGATGTATTTTATTGTAAACAAGCAATGACGTTACGAAAGAGAGCTAATATCCTCACCAAATGCACCAAGATGTACCATACTACCACAAATGAATGTGTAAAGAAACCGGTGCTCGTGTAAAGCGCTCCATAACACAGTGATATTTAATGTGGGAGCGTAGTTTGCTTTCTGTTGAGCTCCAGAGGAGTAAGAATAGTTTGACAAAGAGGAGACATTGTTCCTCTGGAGGTCTTATAGGGGGTGCATCTAGTGTGGCGATTTCAATGAAAATGTTCAACATGTGGATGCGAGTAGACTGTAGTGTGGGCAGCGCCTGTTTCAAAAGGGTTATGTGCGGAAATCAGACTGTTGATATTAGATATGGGTTACAGTGGGAGCCTGTGCCCATACTGTGAAACGGTGTACTTTCAACGTATATGCGTTAACCGGGAAATATGTACTGGTACAAACGAAAGAAAAAAGGGTAAGCAAATTTGTTTGTCCTCCGGAATCACACACAACCAGGGATTGAAGAGGGGAGATCTATAGCATACCCATGCTTTTTTAATCTACCAAACTTTTTGTTAATAAACACACAACCGTCCCTGTACGGTTAATGCTGATCTCCAGGTGCCTCTGACGGAAAGTGATGGGAGGAGGGGGGTTTCTGTGCTGTGATGCCAAGGGAGAGACAGAACGCTACAAAAAAATTAAACAACAAGCCTTCTCACCAGCATGCCTGCTACCTGTAAGAAATGTAAAAGTGTGCATTGCTTCATCATCAAATGTAGTGGCTGGTTGGGAGATAATCTAGGCTTTAACTGATGGAATCACTTGAAGTTTCATGGAGCCAAGATGTATTGTTTTTAAGAGGTAATGTAAGGAAGTTGCTATACGAGTTCTGGAGTATGTCCTTTTAAAGGACAAAAAAAAATATTTGCAGTACATTCATTCGAAGGACCATCCAAAAGCGCTGTGAAGCCATACTAAGTGCAGACTGTGCGCTTTACAAGTGTCCATCTCCCCTTGCGCGTTACCTTCATATTTAGTCGTTAACATTACTTCCCCGTTCAAGCTTGCTGCCTCAGACTCTCTCTAGTTGAGTTCAAAGGCTCACTCACCTTGTCTAGACGCTGGGACATTTCACCGGGCATTCCGAGTTTATTTTGGAGATGACAACTCAGAGGGGTAGCTTCAGGAAAGTTCCGGGAGAGTACAGAACATTGGAACGTAGAAAAACAGCTCCCTTGAAAAACAGAAGCAACGAAAACCTGGCCAAAGAAGCAGCGAATTGCAATCCTTTACAAAACCCGGAACACCATAGACATGTCAGGGAGACACTAATGTACAGAGCACGCGCATAGTGAAAACTTTATGCATGCCATATGGCGCTAACAGAGCTCACAACATGCGTAAATAGAAAATGTCACACCACGGCATATGCGCAGACAACGTGCAGCTACTGGGCATGCGCAGTCTCAGAAACTATCTAGGCTAATTTCTGGTAAGCAGTTTACATCTCAACCGTCACAAAGCATGCGCAATGAAGACACACGAAAAGACGCTATTTCCAGCGATAACAATAAAAGACGCACCATTAGCTCTGATTCCAAGCGGTATTTCCAGCGATAACAATGTGAAACCACACTGGTTGCTAGTTTTTAACAACATAATCCAAGAAACAGAACAGAATCAGTGCGCAGAACGCAGCAAGCCCTCTAGGAAAACAACATCCGTTGAAACACAGTGTTGATAATGAAAACACAATATTTAATTATTTTATGCTGTGTAAACCATCTCATTGCGACCTCGTGCATACACATTTTTACGCTTGTACATAGGCGGGTGAGTTAGTGGTGAAAGTTTGTAGTGTGACAGACTGAGTTGTGGCGTAGTTTTTAGTTTATCATTTCACTGACTGAAGCATCTAAATACAGAAATCTAAACAAGATTCATTAAAAACAGAATCACGGAAGTAATGCAACTTGTGCTCATGTAAAGCGCTCTGATACCTTCGGGGTCGAGTTCGCGCTCTATAAAAACTGCAACAAAAAAAAACAAGCACAAGCGCGCGCCTCGCGCGTCAGCAGAGGGAGGGGCGAAAGGAGGGGGCCAGCGCGATTCCCTTGCGGGAGCGAGCGGCAAGGCGCGATAATTAACATATGGCGCCAGCTGCTCGCTCCCGCAAGTGAATCGCCAGACGTGCACGCGTTGCCATTGGAAGCAATGCAACGCGTGCACGTTTTTGCAGGGAAAGCTGTGCCGATTACTAAAGGTCTCTTTCCTAAGCAGCGCATGCGCGCTGCGTAGGCGAGACCTAACAATGCAGTGCTATCCAGATGGAATACAAGTAATCTCTCCTGTGGTTATGTAGCCTTGGCTAGTTCCCTTATATTTTAGTTTTTTTATTTGCCTTTCTAAATTGTGCTGGTATGTACAGATGAAGTCCAATAAGGCTGAAACAGGTATGGGGCTGTTCGTTATCTCATGCGGATGAATGTTACAGTAGTTTCGGCTAGACTACTCTTTTCATAGAGGTGTTTTACTGATTTGCCTATAGACTGTCCCCCCACTGAACAGTAGGGACAAGCTAAGAAGAGCCTTGGCATGGGGGCGTGGCCGAGCCGGCGACCAACATGGCCGCCTAACTCGAACGCTCCGGGGCCACTGCGCAATAACTGACAGCCGCCCGCTACCGATAAGTAAACCGGCCATCGACACAGCGGAACGACAGCTGGGGGAGCGGTGATGCGATCGGCACTGAAATGCTTTCCGGAGGTGCTCGCTGCTTGAAGATCTGTCCGCTGCGGTGCTGAGCTCGGCGCGGCCCTCGGAGGACCCGAGTCGACAGGGGACTCGGGTGAACCTGAGGGCGGGGCTCAGACCGCGCAGACCTGCTGCGGGACCTCGGCTCCACCGGGCCGCGCTACAAGCCCGCAGCGTCTACACGACGGTCCCGCTTGCATTGGCACCTCAATTGCAGCCATAGATTGGATGAGGCTGTATGCTGAGACGCGCCAAGCCGATCATGACGACGCCGCGATCCCGGACTCGGGAAGCCGGTAGGGGCCTAATCGGGCCGATCTTGACTGCAGTTTTGCTGTGTGCATGCGTCTTATCCCACACATCAACCTGGGCTGAGGCGTATTGTCATTGCTTGTTTCGGACCTGCCACTTTGCAAATGCAGGCACACACCGCAAGGCGCCTCTGTGAAATGGATGAGGCGCCGACTCACTGCGCCATACGCCGATCATGGGCTCGCATTTGCTGCTTTCAGGAGCCATCTTGTAGCCCTCTGAGCCGGCGTGCTCCCCACCCCACTGGTGTTAATACTGCCTAACTGCCCTGACAAGCTAAATACCCCTGAATGAACCTGGTCCAGTCTGATAGACCGCACAGCTATATTCACCTACCATTAAATTACAGTTCTGCTCATACTGCCATTGCTCAGCAGACTGCGCCAACTTCTGCATTTGAATGGTGGATTGAGTCCAGCTGACCCGTTCGTCCTGCCCTAGCGAACCAGACGTCCCGTAAATTGGGGTGCAGCACCTTACCCACTACTAATACAAAGATGGGCCGCAACGACCCGAAGCAAAAGCAGTTAAACTTTGAAGGGGGAAAATCCTCTTGGCGAGACGACATGGACGGTGCCTCCGGCCAGGAGCAGACCCCTATGGAAGGAACGGCGGCCATTTTGGCAGAACTCAGGTCGGGATTCCAGTCTATAGATTCCCGATTGGACGCGCTGACCTCCCGCCTGGACGACATTACTGGGCGCTTGGATGGACATGCCACTCGTCGGGACGGAGTGGAGCAGCGCATCTCTGATTTGGAAGACGGACATCCTTCTATCCAGAAACGATTGGACAGATACGAAGGCCTCCTCAAACAGCTAGCGATGAAAGCGGAAGGTTTGGAAGCGCGCTCGCGCAGAAATAACCTGCGAGTGGCTGGTATCGCGGAATCCACCAACACAGGCCCCATGACCAAGTTTATTGAAACTGTTTTAACTGACCTCTTTGGTCGAGAGGCCTTCTCGAGCACATTTGCTGTTGAACGAGCACACAGGTCACTGGGTCCACCGCCACCACCTGGAGCAACCCCCCGGATCATCATTGCCAAGCTACTCAATTACAATGATCGGGACACTGTCCTACGACTATCCAGAGAGCGCAGCTCTCTCACTTATCAAGGAACCAACATTTCCTTGTTCCCGGACTTTACGCCCATGGTCCAAGAGGCCCGCCGAAAATACACGAATGTGAAGCGCTCTTTACAAAAAGCAAACATTCGATATGCGATGCTGTACCCCGCCAGGCTCAGGGTGCAAATTAGGAGCAAGTCTCAGATCTTCGACACACCTGACTCTGCAGCCAAATTTTTGAAGAAACACCAACAGTCGACGCAGCGCCCCGACACGGACGACTGACGACAATCTAGAACTTGAGGCTTTGTTCCCCTCTCTCCCTCTCCTGTTCTGTTGGGGTTCTGGGGTTCATGGATGGAATGTGTCCTGAAGAACGCATCCCCCTGTACTCCTGCTCTGGCCTCATGATGAAGGTGTATGATTGAACTGCACTGTCCTGAAGAACTGGGCTACTTGGTCCATGTATACGGCATTCCTACCCAGTTTTCTCTCATATCTAAGAGTAACAACTGGCAACTTTTACCTGGCTGTATGAACAGAGATCGATCAGTGAATATTTCTATATGTAGCGACCCCATTGGAGTGTTGCCTCCTCCCTCAGGAAATTTCCTAATGTCTTTATTCCTCCCTCTCCCTCTATTCTTCTTCTCCTTTTGTTCTTCACAGTTTCTTCGGGATTCACCGGGTGCCGCATTATTGAGTATCCGATGGGGGTGGGGGGGCGTTACAGCGGGATGTTAATTTTTGGTTATGTTTTTAGTAGTTATTTCGTTTTGTTCGGAGCATGTCACTATGTGCATATTACTACGCTTCAGTCTTGTACCATTCTTAACAATACTCAATTATTGATGCCAATATTGCCATAAACGGATCCTCCATCATTGATTTACATGTCAAATGTCTGTCCTGGAATGTCAGAGGGCTATTTTGCCCAAAAAAGAGTAGGCAAATCCTAACATATCTGACACGACATTCCATTAAGATAGCGTTCCTTCAGGAGACGCACTATGCACCCCATCCGTCGCATGGTTTTGCAGCATCCTGGGGCCAACATCGTTTTTTTTCCTGCTATAGCACGTACTCACGTGGAGTGTGTATCCTTGTGCACCACACATTACCCTTTCGCACAGAGTCCGTTACATCGGACCCAGACGGTAGATTTTTATTAGTCCAGGGGTTTCTTGGGTGGCAACCTATATTGCTGGTCAATGTTTACGCCCCTAATGTTGACACACCCGATTTCTTCACAGCAATTTCATCACATATTGACCGTTTCGGCTCAGACACGATTCTTATGGGAGGGGATTTTAACCTCACACTAGATCCTACCACTGACACCACCGGGCCAGGCCGAATCACTAAACCACTAGCCACTAAGGACCTCCTCACACTCCTCCGATCCTTGCTGCTAGCAGACCCTTGGTGTGTCACTCACCCGGGAATTCGTAATTACTCTTTCTATTCAGCCCCACATGGCACTTGGTCTCGTATAGACCATTGGTATTTAACACCACAACTACTGACTGAAGTGCGTAGAGTGGAGTATTTCCCTCGTACCATTTCGGATCACTCCCCAGTGTTGGTCGAAATCGCTTTTCCATCTTTTCCCAAACAACGTCCTCTATGGAGATTTCCCGCGAAGGCACTCTTAGATTCCGTGTTTCATAGCGAAATTGGAGACGCCATAACCGAATTCTGTGAACTGAATGAAGGTTCGGTCGACTCCCAACACACGCTTTGGGATGCCTTTAAGGCTTTCATACGCGGTATTTGCATTTCCAAGCACGCCGGAGTCTTACGTTCCATTCGGACGGAATTGTCGAACATTGAGCAGAAGCTAAAAGACAGACTCCCGTATGCAACCTTCCCCGTCCAGGACATTATTACGCGACCGTTCCGCTTTGATGACAGACTTCACTGACGCTGCGGCTCGGGAAGTCAAATTTTTAGGTAAATATGCTAGAGCACGGGCGTGCGGCGAGGGAGAGCGACCCGGAAGAACGCTTGCACGCCTCCTTAGACCCCAATACCAGTCCACATTCATCACACAATTAAATGTGAGCACTGACCGACCAGTGACGGCAGTGCCAGATATCACGCAAACTTTCCTTGACTACTATACCAACTTATATCGGACGAGATGCCCCCCTACTGGACGGGCCCTCGATGCATATCTTCAAGAAATAGCAATGGTGTGGCTTGAGGATGGGCAACGGGACTTTTTGGCTTCCCGAATTGATGTGGACGAAATCAAACAAGC
Source organism: Calotriton arnoldi (assembly GCA_963921515.1). Taxonomy (NCBI): domain Eukaryota; kingdom Metazoa; phylum Chordata; class Amphibia; order Caudata; family Salamandridae; genus Calotriton; species Calotriton arnoldi. The sequence continues at coordinate 1,090,080 of CAWUFW010004716.1, forward strand.
CATAAAAGACCTGGCTAGCAGTCGCGCCCCGGGATCTGACGGACTCACCGGGGATTTTTACAATCAGGAACTAGCGCCCCACCTCCTGGAAGTGTATGACGAGTCATTACAAACTGGTGCCCTCTCACCGACCATGCGCGAGGCGATTATTACACTATTACTCAAACCTGGTAAGTCCCCTCAGAAGTGTCAATCCTACAGACCACTCTCGTTGTTAAATCACGATTATAAAATCCTCGCTAAAATATTGGCTACTAGATTGGCGCTACTTGTCGACACCACACTGTGCCCCCATCAGGCTGGTTTCATACCGGGGCGATCCACGACACTTAACCTGCGTACAATTTTTTCGGTACTTAACCAAATGGAGCCCTGCCTGCAGTCGCAGTTCTGCTGGATGCCGAAAAGGCATTCGATTCTCTAGAATGGCCTTTCCTCATCGCAACTATGCAGAAATTAGGGATCCCAATAGGCTTTTTAAACTTAGTTAGATTATTATATTCCTCTCCCGTTGCTCAGCTTAAAATAAATGGCCTGATCACACAGCAGTTTGGTTTGACTCGAGGTACCAGACAGGGCTGCCCGCTATCACCATTACTCTTCATTATTGCTATGGACCCACTGGCTCGTCATATCCAGGAGCGTCACTTACACCAAGGACTGTAACTCCACACTGGCCCCCTCACGGCATCTTTTTATGCAGAGGACATTATGCTATTTGTGCGCCACCCTGAAGAGAATCAACCCCCTCTTTTGCGAGAGGTAGTCCGGTTCGGAGCACATTCGGGTCTGGCCATAAACTGGACCAAATCTGAAATTTTCGCTTTGACCCCTGGAACCCAACCCTGCGACCTCGAATTCCCTCTGCGGTGGTGCATTGAACCTCCCAAATATCTGGGGATATATCTGAACTGTGATGCCGCTGAAGTAATTCGGTTGAACTATGGACCGGCGATCGACCGACTTGACTCACTAATCCAGAAGTGGACCAAACTTCCGCTCTCAGTAGCAGGCAGAATTGCTATCATTAAGATGGTAATACTCCCGCGCTTTTTGTACCTTTTTTTAAATATTCCCTTAGCTTTAACAATGTAGTTTTTTAACACACTTCGTTCACTTCTAATTCGCCTAGTCTGGGCTGGTAAACAACCGAGAGTGAACTGGTCCACACTAACCATGCCATTTGAACGAGGTGGCTTTGGTGTCCCTGACTTTTACCTTTATTACCTGATCGCCCAAACCCACTTCACCTACTATTGGTATCATCCGGACGCGCGCTTACAATACCTCAAACCCGACAGATCACAGATATACCCACATGCCCTATCGACACTGCTGCCACAGGGTCTCCCTCGCAACCCAACGGAAATCCAAACTGTGCCGACCACATGCTGGGCATGGACTAGGTTGCGAAAGTATCTGCACCACACATCTCTTTATTCACCGCACATACTGTTGGCGGATAACCCGGCAATACCACCTACCTTGGAGACAATCACAAAGAAAACGCTAATTAAAAACAGGCTTTTGAAGATGGGAGATTTGTTTCATGACTCCAAACTGTGTTTTACTGCGGAACTTACCGCACGCACTGCGAATACATACATGGACACATTTGTATTGCATAGAACACGCAGCTCCTTATTAAAAACACTGCCCGATCAATTGACCGAGCCGGACGATTTCCCACCGCTCACGCTCGTAATAACCACTCCAGATAGCGCCCATTTGGTTTCCCGTATGTACCATCTCGCGCTCTCCCTCCGCCCTGAGGTGGGCATGAAGATGTGGACATCCTGGGAACAAAACTTGGAGATGAGCATAACTGATGACATGTGGCGCTACTGCTGCTCGCAGCTTCGTTATGTCTCGGGTAACTATAAGCTCAAGCTGCTACATTTTAAGATATATACACAGAATTTACGTCACCCCCAAACTGATGGCTAGGATTAATCCTGAAGTGTCTAGCGCCTGTGCCAGATGCGGCACCTCCGAAGCAGATTTTTTCCATTTAGCTTGGGCATGCGCTCTGGTACATGCATATTGGATAGAAGTATTCAAACGGCTATCCGCCATGGTAGAGCATACTATACATCCTACGCCACTAATGGCCCCATTAGGATACGTCAAGCCCTTAAAGAGAAGCATCAGACGTTATAGTGCTATTGCTCTGCTAGTAGCCAAAAGAGGGGTTTCCCTGCACTGGGGCAGGACACAAACACCGACAGTCAATGAGTGGATCCGTGACCTCACTTATTGTGACTCTATGAGTGACATTTACGCTACGTTATTACCTACCACCTCACGTCCCCGTGATATTTGGCAGCCTCTCAAAACCTATTTACAAGCACACTCCTCAGACACTTAGTGGGGTCGCGACCACCCACTGCCATAAATTGAAGATATATTATTTGTATAAACCCAACAAAAAGACTGGGCAATGCCTTGACATGGGACATGTTGGCTCTCATTTATAGACTGTTTGCGTAAAGATGATGATTGGATGTGCACTCCGATAGCTACGTGATGTATAATTCTGGACATGCATTCTGCACAATTGCTCCCTTGTATTAATTTTTTTAGTATTATATGTTTCATTGACTTTTACTTTTTTTCCTCTTTTTTCTTGTCATGTTCTTAGTTTTGCTGCTCATAACGGTAGATTAACCGGAAGTATTGGAACACATTATATGGCAAGCTGAGTTTCCCATTTGTGTGTGGGACGTAGACTGTTTCTTTATTTTTCTAAGTCATAGTTTGGTCGTATGTCTTTTCTTGAAAAACCCAATATAAAGAAATTTAAAAAAAAAAATAAGAAAGAAAAGAATAAGAGCCTTGGCATGATGCCTGAAGTCATAAAAGTAAAGGTACTGTGGAAACATGTGGTCTCAAGCATCCTCATCAGATATTCTTGCTCATCTTTCTGTGAAAAGTTCTAATCTACGCTAATGCCTCCCCTGTGCCTGGAAGTCAGCTGGTAATTCTAAGTAAGAGGCACAGTCTCTATGCTCATATACACACACGCACATATATATACACACACACACACATTCATATATCTCCTCTTTCACTGGCGAATGAAGGCGTGCAGCCTGAACATCAGGGGTGCCATCACCACGGCGCATTCGCCTTCACGCAATCCATCATCGTATTCCAATTTATTTGGAGTGCTGTGCAACCGAAACGCGTAGATCGTTTCTCGTATGCCAAATAAATTGGAATACTGATTTGAACTGCTGGGAGGGCCGTGTCCTGAATGTGTAGTCTACGTGGGATGTTGGTGATATATATATATACATATATATATATATATACATATATATACATACATTATCTACTGGCGGTCGCCAGTAGATAGTTATAGTTACAACCTATTATCCATAGGAAATCCGCGACATTCTATTTGAAATAACTCTCTTGCCGGTTGACGTATCTTCGCAAAATTTTCAAACTTTATGTCCCGCTCCGGTCCGCTCCTACCCTGAAAGTCTCGGGGGATTCGTCAGCGGGGGCCGAGAAAAGAGGGGGTCCCAAACGCGTTTTCCCCATTCAATTTTCCATAGGAAACTTTAGACACGGCTACAGCTCGAACTGCTGAACGGAATTACACCAAATTTGGCAAAGAGGTAGTTCTTGGTTCAGAAATAACCCTTTTTGTTAAATGGTGTAAATCCGTTCAGTAGTTGCTGAGAAAATCAAAAGTAAAAGATAGTGATATCTATGGCCGAGTAGGGTCCGCGTACCCTCAGCGCACCCTGCGCGCACCGTCCCGATCACGAGCTGCATGTTAATTGGCTGTCAGCTGGCTGTCAACATTCCGATTCAGGAAATGTTGGCAGCCATTTTATCCCTCGGTTCTACCGAGGGACAGAAGCTAAGTGCGCAAAGCGCACAAAGGGAGCAGGGTAGAAACACCCTGACCCCTAGGTTTGCTCAGGGGGTCCCACAAGGACCCCCTGGGCAAAAAAAAAAAAAAATTTTTTTAAATCGGCAGGATGCGCTCAGGGTGCGCGAATCCTGCCAAAAAAAATCGAAGCGCGGTCTCCGCGCTTCGATGCATTGGCCCCGGGTGGGCCAAGTCCCGGGGGCATGCTGGGGGGGGTTAATTTTATGTGTGGGGGGCCTCTAAGGCTTTATGTATAATGGTGCGGGAGGGGTCTGAGCCCTCCCGCAGCCCCGGGGACCGCCACCTCCCGGGGCTTCTTTTTTTATTTTTGAAAAACCTGTGTGGGGGGCTCCAGCCCCCACACGCCCGAGGACCACCACCTCCCGGGGCACTAAGAAAATTACAATGGGGGTCCGTTTTGGACCCCCAAGCCCCGAGGACCACCACCTCCCCGGGGCTTTCAAAATGTAAGGAGGGGGCCGCGCGGCCCCCTCCTGGAGCCCTTGATGGCCCTGGGGACCGCCACCCCCAGGGCCGGCTCCTGCAGTGTCCCGGGGTGCCTACCCCGGGACACTGCTGTTTGCAATGACAGGACGGGAGCCTTGCGGCTCCGTCCTGTCATTGCAAACTTGCTTTGGATATTGGAAGAGAGAGCAGGAAACCTGTTCTCTCTTCCAATATCCAAAGCTGATTGCTTTCCACATGGGGAGCAGCATGTTAGCTGCTCCCCATGTGCACGCTAATGCCGGCTCCCGTAGGACACGGGGAGCCGGCGGGACTGTGGGGGTTTTGGGGCCCCCCCCACAGTCCCCAACGAGAGGCCAGGCCCCGGTGTATGGGGTCCCCGGGGCCATAAGTGGCCACGGAGGGGGGCCACGCAGCCCCCCTCCCCAAAGGTAAAAAAAAGAAAAAAAAAAAGTGCAAGGCCGGCCTCGGGGGATGGGGTCCCCGGGGCCTTAAATGGCCTGAGGAGGGGGGCCACGCAGCCCGCCTCCAAATAAAAAAAAAAAAGAGGCCATGCCCCGGGGGATGGGGTCCCCGGGGCCAATACAGGCCCAGGGAAGGGGGGCCACGCGCCCCCTTCCCGTTTTTTTAATTTTAATTTAAAAAAGGGGTAAGGCCCTGGGGGATGGGGTCCCCAGGGCCTAAAAATAGGAAAGCCCCCCTTCAGGGGGAAAAAAATCAAAAAAAAAAAACGATCGGGCCCGCAGGCCCCGCCCCCTTCCTTCACCACTCTGCAAACGCGCCCTCTGGCGCGTTTGCAGAGGGGGAACGAATTCCCCTTGAATACTGGGGGTCCCTGGGGGCCAACTAGCCCACAAGGAACCTCCAGTATGCGCCAGGGAGCTGCCTTGCAGAGAGGTGTAGAGAGGCCACGCCTCTTTTTACACCTCTCTGCAACGCAACTCTGTGGCGCTTTTGGAGGTATATGGTGGGCTAGTTGCACCCCAGGGACCCTCAGGATTCAAGGGAGTTAATCCCCCGACTTAAAACGCGCCATGAGGCGCGTTTGCACAGTGGTGAAGGGAGGGGCGGGGCTTCAGGTGACATGTGTGCAAACAGGCCCCGTGGTGCGTTTTAAGATGGGAATTAAATCCCCTTCAATCCTGAGGGTCCCTGGGGGCCAACTAGCCCAACAGGTACGTCCAGAAAGCGCCACAGAGCTGCGTTGCAGAGAGGTGTAAAAGGGGTGTGGCCTCTGTACATGTCTCTGCAACGCAGCCCCTGGCGCATACTGGAGGTTCCTGGTGGGCTAGTTGGCCCGTAGGGACCCTCATGATTCAAGGGGACTTAATCCCCCAACATAAAACGCGCCACGGGGCGCGTTTGCACAGATGTCACCTCAGGCCCCGCCCCCGCCCTTCACCATTGTGCAAATATTTCTCTAAAATCAGCCGAAATACGAATTCTGATTTACTCACCTGTTATCAGGAGAGACCTCAGTGCTGCATCTTTCAGCCCAGTACTAATCCTGAAAAGTAATTTTAACCGTACTTACCAGTAACTTGAATTTCCTTCCATAGGCTAACATTGACTGGTTTCCCTTGGAAATTCTTCTAAGTGTGGAGTTTTGGAACTTTAAAATATTCCTCTAAAATCAGCCGAAATACGAATTCCAATTTATTCACCTGTTATCAGGAGAGACCTCAGTGCTGTATCTTTCAGCCCAGTACTGGTCCTGAAAAGTAATTTTAACCGTACTTACCAGTAACTTGAATTTCCTTCCATAGGCTAACATTGACTGGTTTCACTTGGAAATTCTTCTAAGTGTGGAGTTTTGGAACTTTAAAATATTCCTCTAAAATCAGCCGAAATACGAATTCCGATTTACTCACCTGTTATCAGGAGAGACCTCAGTGCTGCATCTTTCAGCCCAGTACTGATCCTCAAAAGTAATTTTAACCGTACTTACCAGTAACTTGAATTTCCTTCCATAGGATATCATTGCCTGCTTTTTGCTGAAAAAGTTTCTAAGTGTTGATTTTTGAAACATACAAATATTCCTCTAAAATCAGCCGAAATACGAATTTCGATTTACTCACCTGTTATCAGGAGAGACCTCAGTGCTGCATTTTGAGCCCAGTACTGGTCCTGAAAAGTAATTTTAACCGTACTTACCAGTAACTTATATTTTCTTCCATAGGAATCCATTGTCTGGTTTTCAGCAGAAAAGTTTCAAAGTGTCGATTTTCACAAACTACAAATATTCCTTAAAAATCGCATGTATGACTTAAACGTATTCTTTCAACTGTTTACAGGAGATGCACCAGTGCTGGATCCAGGATCCAACACTGAGTAAGAAAAAGTAACGATAACAGTTTTTACCTGCTAAGTGAATTTCCTTCCATAGGATAACATTGGTGATTCTATGAGAAAAAGTTTCTAAGTGTCAACTTTTAAAATACAATAATATTCCTTAAAAATCACGACTGTAACCAAAACGCTTTTACTCAACTGTTTACAGGAGATGTACCAGGACTGAATCTAGGATCCAGTCCTGTGGTTAGAAAAAGTAATCCATAAAGTAACTAATTGCATTTAACTAGAAATTCACATTGAGCTGAATGTTGCATTGTGTTTGAAAATGTGGTGCCCATTGCAACAACTGTAACTACTGTACTTAAAAGTCTATTGCCTATGTGCAAAGTATTTAAATTAAAGTAATTCATTCTGAGAAAGTATTTTTGTAATGTAATGTATAATGTAATTACAATGTAATTTAAAAAATAAAATATGTAAAAAAAAAATCTAAAAATGTAATAAATTAGTATGAAAAAAATTAATATAACAATTAATACATTTAAAAATTGTCATTTACAAAACCTTTGAAATTCACTGAAAAAACCATAGGTTTCAGGGACGTTATAGTTACAAATTAGCATTTAAAAAACCTTTGAAATTCACTGAAAAAACCATAGGTTTCAGGGACAGTTATAGCTAGTTGGACATTGCACTCGTACAAAACCCGTGAAATTCCCCGTTATAGTTAGTCCAGCTAACTATAACTCGCGCCCGCAATGCACTGCTGATGACGTCACATATTACATCACTCATGACATGGTCAGTGACATCACTGATGACATCACTGATGACATCTCAAATGACATCACTGATGACATCATCCAGTGACTGTGTGTTTCTGTAAAGTTTAAATATTTTTAATATATATAGGAAAAGACGTATTGAAGAATGAGTGGGTGTGTAAGTGTCTGTATGGATGATTTAGTAGGTGCGTGACTGACTCTATAAGTGAGTGATTTAACGTATCTTACTGAATGCATGGGTTAGTGACTAAACTGGGTGAATGTCTGTATCCGTCTGTCTGTTGCTGTGTAAGTGGCTGCATGTGTTTGTGAATAGCTACATGAGTGTCTATATGAGTTATTGAATGCTTGTCTGAGTATCTGTATGGGTGCCTGAGTGTTTGTGTGGGAGGGGTGTGTGCAACTCTGTGCATAGATGTGTGAGTGGGTGATTCACTGGGTGGATGGTTTCAAGAGTGCATCTGTGATGGATTGTATGGGTGGGTGAGTGTGTGTATGGGTGTGTTAGTGAGTGAATGTATATCTCAGTGGTACATGTGTGAGTAACTACATATGTGAAAGGCAGTATATATGTGTGTTGGAGTATATAAATAGCTATAAGCGAGAGTGTGTGATTGTGATTGTGAGAGTGACTGTATGGATGAGTGTGTGCTTGTATCAGTGATTGTATAAGAGCGTAAGAATGTGCTAGTATTCATATGAGTAAGTGAGCTGGTGTGTGTATAACTGTATAGGTGAGTAAATGGGTGTGTGATTAAGTTTTTGCATGACTGACTAGGTGTGTGAGTACCTCTATGGATGAGTGGCGGTGTGTGAGTGTCTATGTAGGTGTATGAGTGCATATGATAGTCCTGTACTGAGTGACCGTTAGTATGAGTGACTGTACGGGTGAGTGAGTGGATGTGTGTGTAGACCTAAGAATCAGTGAGTGGGTATGTAGTTATTGGTGTTGGAGTGTCTATGGTTTTGAGAATGGCAGTCTGTAATTTACAGTGGGTGTATCAAAAGTTATATTAGGGTGTGAGAAGATGAATGAAATTATCACATGGATGATGTCATCAGTGATGTCATTTGAGATGTCATCAGTGATGTCATCAGTGATGTCACTGACCATGTCATGAGTGATGTAATATGTGACGTCATCAGCAGTGCATTGCGGGGCGCGAGTTATAGTTAGCTGGACTAACTATAACGGGGGAATTTCACGGGTTTTGTACGAGTGCAATGTCCAACTAACTATAACTGTCCCTAAAACCTATGGTTTTTTCAGTGAATTTCTAAGGTTTTTAAATGCTAATTTGAAACTATAACGTCCCTGAAACCTATGGTTTTTTCAGTGAATTTCAAAGGTTTTTAAATGCTAATTTGTAACTATAACGTCCCTGAAACCTATGGTTTTTTCAGTGATATATATATATATATATATATATATATATATATATATATACACACACACATACATATATATATATATATATATATATATATACATACACATATATACACGTGGGAACTTATGGTAAGAGTTTTATGCAACTACTACAAAAAAGAAAAAGTATTCCATTAGTACAACCACTTGAATTAATTACTATTTCCACTTGCATCTGGTGCCCTGTGGCTCAGTACTACGGGTGCACCTAGCATGCACAGTCAAGTAATTATGATCTTGCTCATACCTACAAATGAAGTGTCCCAAGGCTAGAAACCACACAACACCTCTGTTACCAGAAAGCTCCTGCTTCTCGACAGGGCATGCCAGTGGCATGGTAGTTTATTTATTTATATATTCTGGGGTGCTAAACAGCTCATACAAGTTCCAGCTGAAGTCGGAGCGCTATAAATAGGAAGCGAGAACAAGTTAGTGCACACAAAATATGATTCATCTTGTGAGAAGTAAAAGCGGAACTTTTAACAAGTTGTAATAAAATCTTTTTTCGTTTAAAATAAATTACAGGAAGGAACAACATGCTGATTATGACAATTTAGTAAAAAGAAGATCTGTAGCCTACCAAGTACATTCTAACATCTAACCAATCTCCGCACTTTTACAAGTGGTTAGTTTACCCTAAGGAACAATTTAAAAAAGTTAAATTTGCTTCTTGAGCAACTGAAGAATTTACAGGGCTATGGTTTGCGATTTCAGATATTTCCTCAATCAAGCAAAAGATGATTAAACTGCACATTCAAAGGGACCATGCAGTATAGAGAAGAAACAAAAAAACAGTTCGCTCTACCCAGTCCTGCATCTCTAACGGTTTTCAACAATATTCATTCTAGAATGTTGCCTCCTTTGACGCACTGGCGTAGCAAGGGGGGGGCGGTACGCCCCGGGCGGCACGAGATTTGGGGGCGGCAGGTAAATTTATCGCCAGCACCCCCCCCCCCCCCCCCTGCTCTTAGGCGCTCGGCGGCGGCAAAAGGCAGGGACCACCACGGGCGGCAGAGTGCCTAGCTACGCCACTGCTTTGACGATATCTGTTTGGGGTTTGAAATGCATTGTGACATATATTACCAAACACATCTTTAAATCGGAATTCCAGTTCTAGTCCGTTACTGTGCCTTCTGCTAGCACTAGCATTTTCCAAGGAGGCGGATTCACCAAAATGCCAGGAGTAACGGAACTGACATCACATGCCATTTGACCTTACTAACATCACAGGAAGTGACATCATATGACCCAGAATCTCCCCAGGAAGTCATGTCATCTGACCTTACCCCAGTGACTTCACAGTACATGACAACACTGAATTTCAAGAATAACCACATGATTAAAGTAGAAACACAACATCTACAAATGACTGTATTGGATACCACCTACATTAGGGTTGCAAAATTATTTTTGAAGGTGCTGAGATGTATTTCTAGCCCTGAACTAAAGCAAGTGAGTGGAGTGAGTGATCCAAACTTCTTGTTAAGAGGTTTGGGGGGGTTGGGGATCTCTCCCAGCAAAAAACACTGAAGTAAATGGGGAAAATAGTGCATTTTAAAGCACAATTCTGATATAAATTTGCTACAAAGTCATAGGCTCTGAAAGGGCTTTATTAAATAATAATATTCTTTAATGGTGTGCCAAGGCAGTGAAACCCGATGCTGTCCAGGAGTTGACCCCATTATTTTCAGAATCTGCTTGGGGCAGAATGTGCTTTTGACCATATGTCGAAAAATTACTTCCATTAAGCCAAGGCCAGCATTTCCTTATGGTTGCCCACAGACTCCATTGGTGCCCCTCTGAGGTCCAAAATGGCATACAATATACTAGTGCCAGAATTTACCATTAATGCTAGCCATAAATCATGGGTGATCCTTAGGACACAAATTACCTCGGTATGTCATGGGCATCATTTTGTCATGATTCTACTCATATTTGCCATGGTTGTCCTCTTCTATGCCAAGAATTATAGCCAAGCTCCCTGAACACCTTCAGGAAGACCCTCAAGACCTGGCTCTTTGGCTAAACAGATATGCGGACTCCCCCCTCCCCCCCCCCTCAGCGCCTTGAGACCCTCACGGGTGAGTAGCGCGCTTACAATTCCCTGATTGATTGATTGATTGATGTGCTAGCACCAGCATTGTGCCACAGCTTCCTTATGCCAATAATCTCCTCAAGTATGTCATCATTTCTCTATGGGTGCCCAATGTGCACAGAATTACCTCTAGCGTGCTAGTGCCAGTTCACCATGGGTGACAATTCATACTAAGAATTACCTCCAGCATGCAAGCACCAGTATTTTGTCATGGGTTCCTCTCTATTAAAAGAATTTCCTTCAAAATGCCAGGCCCAACGTCCGACTCGCACACATAATACCACATTCTCACTTATGCTCATTTATATGCATTCGCTCTCACTCACTTATACTCATTCATTGTCATTCATTATCCTGCACTCAATCATTCTCACTCATTTTTACTGACTTATGCACACTTTTTCACTCCCCTCACTTGCACTCAATCTTACTCAACTTCCTCATTCTCACCAATTTCATTTCTCTCTCATGGTGACTCATTCAAGCACATTCACTCTTATTCTCACTGACACTTGCACTCACTCTTACTGACTTTTTTCTCACTCACTCAGACTCATTCATTCTCACACACATTGATTCTCACTCACACTCCCTCATTCATTCTTACTCGTTTGCAGTTACTAGTACTCAGTCTCACTCACTGACACACTCACTCACAACCGGTCACTGACACAGAATTATGCACAAAACAGAGACACACACATACAGAATTATACAGAAAACAGACACTCACCAGGAAGCATGCACACAATATACATTTAAATGCTTTTTTAATTGACCTCAACTGTCCATTATAGCGAACTGTCTTCCATTTTCTATTATACTAATAGTGATTAGCAGAGTATTATTCACTATTAGAATTATAAAAAATTAGCAGAAAAAAAGGAGGATGGATCCCAGGAGCGGCAGTTCCATTGGGGTGGAGGGGCCACACCCCTCCACCTTTCGCCCCTCATGCACAAAGGTCAGCCTGACAGACACTGTTCACTTTCAGTTCAAGCAGCCAGGAGCCAGACATGCGCATTTAGCTCAGGCTCCTGGCTGACTGAGCTGAACTTTGCTGGGCTGAGGAAGTCACAGCTCCTGTGGGCGTGACGTCCTCAGCTTAGCAAAGGTCCCTGAGGCCCTGCCCTTAATGAAGAGGGATAGCGTCCCTGATTGCCTCACACCTGGGCGCTTCAGTTTTAAGCCCTGATGCGCCCAGGGTCGAGTGTCAATCAGTGCCACTTCATCACAGAGTGGGGTGGGGTCAGCAGTCTCACGGACCCCATCCCACTCTGTGATGACGTTGGGACTGCTGCCTTCCCTCATTGGCTGACCTTAGGTCAGCCAATGAGGGAAGGCAGCAGTCCCAAGCCTTCTGGAACCTCCGAGACAGAGCTGGCTGCAGGCAAGTGTTTGTTTTTCTTTTAAACTGTTTGGTGCGTGCATGTATGTATGAATGTTTGGTGAAGAGTGTTGTGAATGGATGTGTTTGTGTGCGTGCGTGTATGTATGAATGTTTGGTGAAGAGTGTTGTGAATGGATGTGTTTGTGTGCGTGCATGCGTGTATGTATGTATGTATGTTTGGTGAAGAGTGTCGTAAATGGATGGGTTTGTGTGCGCGTGTGTGAATACATTGCTTGGAGTGTTATATGAATGTGTGCGTGAGAGTGTGTCCCGTCCGCCCCCACGACCTCCAAAACTTACTGTCCGCCGCTGATGGATCCCTAACTGACGCCCATAACAGCATGCTGCGCCTGTGTTCTTTGCAATGATTTTGCCACTTCTGAGGCCATGGGACGCTAAGGAAGTGCCAGGGGTCGCAAGGGGCAAACCAGAGGTTGCAGCAATGACCCTTAATAACCCCTAAATGACGACCATGACACTTTCACAGCTGCCTCAAAGAGAACTTGTCACTATTCTGTAGACTCCTATTATGGTAGGTGATTGTTATTCTTGCCTATCGGGAGTCAAATTCTTTTATGAGGCAAGAACTTAAAGTCCTTACCTGTGCTAGTGCACACCACAGTTCAAACGAATAGCCTCTTTCTTGGCCCCGGGTCAGACCTGTTACAGCCAGGCCTCATGAGGCTCATGTTCTCACCAGGCACTTGCACTCACTGGCTCCACCTGAATATCACGTTGAGCATCTCCTCATCCTGCTGAGCTCTGCTATAGAGCTCTGTGTTTTGGCTTCACCAGGAGAGATGTGATCAGGTCCTTAAAGACCACAGACATTGATCTACTTAGGCAACAGGTATACGCATGTAAGAATTGGACTCTATTTAGGTTTCACCTGGCTGGGCCAGCTATGGACCTCCATTTGGTTTTAAGCACTTTGTGAAATTCGCACTTTATGAGCTACAGTGAGAAAAGGGTGGAAGCTGCACTTGAGGAGACAGGTATCAAAATCAAACACATTGATTTGAGCCTAAGAGTCACATAGTGTCTGTGTTTGCAAACCGCTACAAAGAGACACCATGCTCTCCCTTCCTGCAATTGGTATTTAATCAACCACATCGTTAATTTGACAGCAAGATGGAATCCTATCTTTGGGGCAGTAAAATACTATGGGATAATTACCCATGTCAGTATGGTTACTCCGCCTTTCTTCTAGTAGTACATCAAACTCTGCTTAGTTCAAGATTTAGGAACCTTTAACGTGCCAAGATTTGCATGCATAATTTGGGGTAATGGTATGGAGCAGACCTACTCCATTATAATTGAGGAAAGAGGCAAAAATGGGTTTTCATGGGTTTAAATGGAGAGAACAAATGTAATTCTAGTTTCAATATCTACCGAGTGCTAGAGAAGGCATGTGGAAGCAGAAGAACGACACAGCAGAATTTGGCATGAATGAACTGAGTGATTTGGCATGAGCAAGACACAGTATTTTGGGAGTATTGTTCAAACATACCCAAAAGGCAGCTAAGCACTGTACAAGTTCAAAGGCAAGCAGACAGCCAATGAGTCTAGGAGAGGAAGCTGGCTATTAGACAGTTGCTGCATTGTGATGTACTGTTCTTTAAAGAGGTGAGTCTTCAACTCTTTTCTATACATTTGGGTGGGTCTGATTGCTACTGGCAAGTTGTTCCTGATTCAGCCTACCTTTACTATCTATGCCCCTCCACAATACCTGTCTGGGAAGCCTGTGACTGCTCACCCTCGCCACCCCAAGAGTCAAGTGTGGAAAAGGCTGTACTTCACCCGGTTCACAGAGCCAGAGTAGGACAGACCCCAAGGCACCAGTGTCAAACAACCTAAACCACCACTGATGAGGCCAGTCCCGGATTGCTCTGTGCATCCACACCACCCAACCGAGTCAGACAAAATCATAATTATTTGACTCCATAAGATCATGAAGACTTCATGAGGTAGAAACTGTGCACCCCAACAGTGAGCTCTCATGAGGTATGAGGAATGCCCCTCAGCTGGGAGGTCTCACACAGCAGAAGTGTGTTCTTTAACACGAAGAAGACATAACAGGATGCATCACAACACCCAACAAGAGGGATGTGTTCCAGAGTCACCTGTATGCAATTTGTTGGTAAACCCACGATCTTCAATCACACATTTCCGCGACACCACTGAGGGACATGTCTGAAGATCCTGCTCTGTTTATCACTTTAAAGATTCATCCAATTGTGTGACAGTAGAGTGGCCACCTGCTTGGTAATAATACCAGAGTCAAGCTCTTGGGTACTTGCCATTTCAAAGTTCCACAGTCTTTGTCTCCAAGTGCTGCCAAAGATTTCCAACATGAATGTGCCAATATTACGATGGTCCTTCATTGGCCATTTGGCCACCCTGAGGTTTGACAGCTACATGAAGGTTGGGGAAGCAATTTTTGCTTTAGCAGAGCGCACACGTTATTGGGGAGTTTGAATACACATCCCTCCGAAACAGATTTTAATTCAAAACCTTTAAACTCCATGACTAACCCTGCACTGAACTTGGAACAAACAATTCCAGGTAAATTGTACCAAATCTCTGATAAAGTTAGTGCAGACTCATAAAAATGTTAAATTTTATTCACAAAAGGAAGAAAAGGCATTTCTTATGGAAACACAATCGGATTATTGATATGTAAATTGTTCTTTAAAAGTCGGACTCTGTAGTTCTGATCAGATACTACTTTCCACAGGAAGCGGTTTTTTAGATTTGCTAATAACTTTGGCTGGGGAGTTTTGGTTGTGTTACTCACCAGAGGTGGTGAATTTCTGTAGTTTTAAGGCTTTGCCTCGTAATCATAATGTCCCTTCAACGCAAGGTTGAGGGGAATTACATTTGCAATATTAAGAATATTATTTTGATTAAGGAAAGAACCCCATCTTCACTTAAATTTGTTTTTTAGTGAATATACAAACAGATATACATACCCACACAAAAAGACACTATAATAATTGGATAATTACACTATAATAATTGGATAATTAAACTCCAATGTGTATAAAGTGTACATCACAACTGAAGTGTCTCTATTTACTCACAAATATAGCTGTTACTTTCCACTTTAACAGTGAGTGGAGTCACCCCACTGTGTTTTTGGGCGAGTGTTCAATCCACAGGGGTCTCATCTGCATAATTTCACCTTAAGAAAAATCAATGACTGTTGCAAGCCTAAATAAGCAGTTATTTTTCTTCTATTTCGCTGGGATTACATTTTTTAATCTGAAAGCTGTCCATTACTTTTTAAATACTCCTAAAATATGCTTAAAAAATGTCAGCTCTTGTCGGAATTGGGGGCTTTGCGGATTCAGAAAAGGACAATATTTTTGCTTTCTGTTCTTCAAAAACTTACTTTAAATATTATCAAACTAAAAAGGCAAACAAAAGTGCATTTCAGTCAAGAAACTAATCTGGCACCACAGAGACCATGACACCCTCCAAATTTTGAACAGGTTAAGTAAAACCTGCTGGGTCTTTCCCTCGCTATGGGTGATATCTTTGGTCTTCCCTACTGAGAAACCATACTTTCAGATACATCTATCAGAGTCCATTTCACTGTCGATGGATCTAAAAAAAGAAAAAAGGAAAAAAAAAAAAAAAACTAAAAGGGGACACAAACTCATTTTGGAAGCGGAAAGGAGCAGGCTATTACTGAAGGAAGCTGACAAACCAGAGTTGCTCTGCTAAACTCAGTTAATGTCGGTAATTCAGAGGAGATTTCTTCCAGGCCAAACAACATGGTTGCCAGAAGCAATCATAATTGTTCAAGCTCACAAGCACTGCTCAGAAGCACATAACTTTCTCTCTTTTAATGTGCAAGCTATTTTTAATCACTCGTGCTCGACATGCTAAGGTGAGGAAAAACCGACATCTAGCAGTCCTTCAGCACAGACAAGTTCGCCACGGTTTGCCAGAAAAAAGCAATAATCATTAATTCCCGATTATTTTTTTTTCTATCCTGCTGGACTTTGGTAGCTGCAAGAACTACATTTCCGAAAAATAATTCGATAGATCTGCGGATTGCTCATGAAAGCGCTGGGTAAATATAATTACATTGGCAGGGTCTGCCTCTAGATGGGACAAGGCGCGACAAGGCCCTGCTGAACATTGAAAGATTACATTAAAGCCACAATGCCTTTTGGAGTAGGATTGCGAACTATGAAAGAAAAGCAAAGACACAGATGGAGACTGCTTAAACTATAGGAAAGGTACTGCAACAGGCAAAGAAAGGGATAACCCGGGCTTGGTGTCAGATGCGTCTGTCATTATCAATGCAAAGAAGAGAATGTCACTGCATGTTCTCAAGCCCACAGCACATTATTCAAACAGAAACATATTACAAATTGATGGTGAGGGTAGTGTACGACATGACAAAATGTCTTGCAGTAATAAAAGGATTCCGTGGCCTTTTTTGTGCATCCCACACGGTC
Organism: Calotriton arnoldi; assembly: GCA_963921515.1. Classification (NCBI taxonomy): domain Eukaryota; kingdom Metazoa; phylum Chordata; class Amphibia; order Caudata; family Salamandridae; genus Calotriton; species Calotriton arnoldi. Next base: position 1,106,897 of record CAWUFW010004716.1, read on the forward strand.
ACAAGAAACCCCTCAAATAATAAATACAAACTAGCAAACATTAGGGAGAGAAGAGTCATGTGAAAAAAAAGGGAGGGAAAGCAGAGAGGGGAAAAATGGAATAAAAGATGACAAAAGCAAAAAAAAAGCAAGTGTATGTCCGAGTGTGTATGCAATTGTACTCAGCAAGAAGGGCGATTCGAATTAGGTATGAAATCTTTCCACAGTTCCTTCTGTTATGTTATCTTCTGTTATGTAGATTTGTTCGAGTGCACTATCAGCCAGGAGGATATCATTGCGCTGAGCAGGCGTGAATCTAGTCAAGCTTAGTTGGATAACTAGAAAAGCCAGGTCTTCAGCTTCTTGCGGAATTCATAAAGTGAGGAGCAGTCTCTAATGTTTAGCGCACGTTGTTCCATACTTTAGGAGCGATATAGGAGACGGCTCGACCACCGGATCTGGCTTTCCATATGCATGGGATGTGTGCAAGTAGGAGTTCAGACGAGCGGAGGTGTCTGGACGGTTTGTGAAAGCAGATGGGATTGTTGAGGTATGCTGGGCCAGTGTCATGTCGTGGCTGGAAAGTGTGGGTGAGGAGTTTGTATTGTGCTCGTTTGTGTATGGAGAGCCAGTGGAGCTCCTTCAGGTGGGGTGTGATGTGAGTGTGGCATGGGTGGATGAGAGCGATTCTGGCTGCTGAGTTCTGAAGGCATAGAGGGTGTTCCCGTAGTCCTGACTGCTTGTAACAAGGCCAAGCATGATAGTTTTTTGTGTGCTGATTGGGAGTCATTTGAAAATCTTCCTCAGCATTTTCAGGGTATGAAAGAATGATGCAGTGACAGCGTCGACTTGGGCAGTCATGTTGAGTTTGCTGTCGATCCCAAGTTTCTTGGCGTGGGTGGTTGGCCATCGGCCCTAGCTCCATTGCCCACCAGACGGAGTCCCTCAGTGAAGTCCTCTTCCAGAAGATCGCAATTTTGGTCTTGTTGGTGTACAGTTTCAGACAGTTGATCTTCATATAGTGGGCGATTTCAGTCAGACAGGCATTGAACTTGATCCAGGTACTTGGGCGTATGGGCGCGAGGAAGAGAATGAGTTCCATGTTGTCGGCGACGTTGATGTAGTGGGAGCGGATGATGCTGGCTAGAGGGATCATGCTTGCGTTGAAGAGGGTCAGGCTAAGGGAGAATCCTTGCGGAACGCTACAGATGGGGTTGAGGGCATCAGACGTGCACATTACCAAGCTGAATGACTGTGACCTTCCAGTGAGGATGAAGCAGAGCTATCAGAGTGTGTCTCTTTTTATCTCAATGTCGTCTAGAAGTTGGATGAGGATGGGGTGAGAGACAATGTGAAATGCTATGGAGAAGTGCAGGAAGATGAGGGTCAATATGTCTCCTCCTTCCAGAGTTATGTGGATGTCATCCGGGGCGGCGATGAGGGCAATTTCCACGCTGTGGTTGGGTCTGAAACTAGACTGAGTGGTGTCGAGGAGTTGGTGATCATGAAGGTATTCAGTGAGATGTCTGCTGATGATTTTCTCTAAGATATTGGCTGGAAATGTTCTGTAGTTGGTTAGTGATGAATGGTCAGCGCATTGGTTTCTTCAGCAATGGCAGGACATTTGCACCTTTTCCAAGCCTCTGGGAAAGTCGCAGAAGACATTCAGAAAGGGTGGCAGCATGGCGCTGATGGTTGCAGTCCTCTGGAGTAGGCTGTTGGGGGCAGTGGCCCAATGGGGCCGCTAAGTGGATGGACTTCATAGTGGCAGTGGCTCTTCTGGGGTGAAGACGGGCCACATGGTTAGCCTGGTTAGCATTAATTTCATGTGGCAGTGGCTCTTCTGGGGTGAAGACGGGCCGTGTGGTTAGCATATGTTCCTTGGATAAGATCAGGAGGCATTTGGTGAGTTCTCTCGGTTCTGATGGTGGGGTGAAGTTGCTGTATATGGCAGCGATTCTGTTGCTGAAGAATTGAGAGAGACTGCTGCTGAGGTCCTGAGAGGGGGTGATAGAGTTGGAAGCGGCCGCTGCCGACATGAAATCCTTCATGATGGTGAAGATATCCTTGGTTCAGTTTGGTGGTCAGGAACATTTGGTGGCAGCATCTCAGAGCAGATTTGAACATGCTCCTGTCTACATTGTCCTGGCTTATTCTCCATTTGCACTCCAGCGGTTTGCAGTGGAGTTTCATCAGTCTGAGTTCCTCTATATACGAACTGGCCTGGGGTCTAGGTCTTGTTGCATTACTATTTTTGAGGTGGGCAGGGAGTCGCCGCAGAAATTTATCTGGTTGTTTAATCTCATGATGACTGTGGGGAGGATGTTGCTGTGTTTGGGTCGGTGGTGGTTGACAGCGAGGTTCCAAAATTTGTCAGTGATGCTGTTCCAGTTTTGATGGGCTGTTCTGCTGATAGTGCATGTGCATTGGACTGGGGTGGAACTGTTGAACTTTGACGAAGGCGTGGTCGGTCTAGGAGACTGGTATGGGCTTGTGTACTTGGTTGTAGTTGAAAGGTGTGAAAATAGGATCCAGGAAGTGTCCAGCGAAGTAGTTAGGTCCCTAGTTGGTCAATCAGTGGATGAGGAACACCTTTCTTTTCTCCGACAGTCCAAGGAAAGCAATAGGGAGGTGGCAGGGACATGCACATTGACAACAAAGAGCAGAGGGGGAAGAGGCAAGGGCAGCAAGCTGATCATACCAGACAGACAAGAGGTAAAGTTGCATCATAACATACCATGAAGGACATGAGGGGGGGGCATGGGCACGACAAATGTACCAGACAAGGCAGGAGGGAGGGGATGGGAAAACACATGCACATGGAAAACAGAGGGCAGGGGGCGAGGGGGCAGGAGCAGCAAACTGACAATGGATGGCAGGCGGGATGGGCACTGGAAGCACAACACCCCATGGGGGGCAACAGTGAGACTACTGGAATACACACAGTCAAAGGAGGGAAGGTGGGAGGGAGCCAGGGGCAGCAAGCCGACCACACAGGGCACGTGGGAGGGGCTGTGGCACCACGAAAGACCATGCATGTCAAGCAAGAAAGTCCGTTTTAGCACAACGGCCATGGTGGGCAAGGGGGAGGGAACAAGGACATGCACAAAGGATCATGGAGGACAGAAGGGAAGGGTAAGGGCTGGACACAGACAAAAGAGGGCAGGGGAAGGGGCTTCACAACAGGCTACACAGGGCAGGCAGGGGGATAAGTTGCAGCACAACATAACATGGAGGGCAGAAGGGAGTGGCAGCAAAATGGATCATGGAGAACAGGATGGAGGGGATAAGGGCATGGAACTTGGACAGGCAGGGTGGAGGTAGGGACAGGCGGCTCATTGTGCCACTGGATTCAAGCTATCCTGGCTGAAGAGGGGTGAAACCCCGAAACCGGTCCTAGGATGCTTGTTTCTGGTCCAGGGAGGACTTGGCTTGGCAGTTCGGGCTGGACTGTTCCCATGAGGCACAGGGTCAAGACTGATTTGCATATGGCCAGGTCTAAACTGGGGTAGCATGGTGAGCAAAAGAATGATGGATTTAACCCAGATCTCTTGACTGGGGGTGAATGTTTTGATTTGTTCTGCATTCCGTCCATCAATTGTGTGTCTTTTGCTTTCTTGCCCTAAGTGCGCCGGGTATGTCCAGACGTGGGTCCCGGGCTCACTGTGCCACTGGATTCAAGCTATCCTGGCTGAAGAGGGGTGAAACCCCGAAACCGGTCCTAGGATGCTTGTTTCTGGTCCAGGGAGGACCTGGCTTGGCAGTTCGGGCTGGACTGTTCCCATGAGGCAGAGGGTCAAGACTGATTTGCATATGGCCAGGTATAAACTGGGGTGGCATGGTGAGCAAAAGAATGATGGATTTAACCCAGATCTCTTGACTGGGGGTGAATGTTTGGATTTGTTCTGCATTCCGTCCATCAATTGTGTCTCTTTTGCTTTCTCGCCCTAAGTGGGCCGGGTATGCCCAGACGTGGGTCCCGGGCTCACTGTGCCACTGGATTCAAGCTATCCTGGCTGAAGAGGGGTGAAACCCCGAAACCGCTCCTAGGATGCTTGTTTCTGGTCCAGGGAGGACCTGGCTTGGCAGTTCGGGCTGGACTGTTCCCATGAGGCACAGGGTCAAGGCTGATTTGCATATGGCCAGGTCTAAACTGGGGTGGCATGGTGAGCAAAAGAATGATGGATTTAACCCAGATCTCTTGACTGGGGGTGAATGTTTTGATTTGTTCTGCATTCCGTCCATCAATTGTGTGTCTTTTGCTATCTGACCATGCTAGGCAGGTGGGAGGGGAAGTGACAAAACAACAGAACACTCATGGGTAGATAGGAGGGGCAGTGGCAGATCCAAGGAACATGGTGGGCAAAAAGTAGGGAGCAGGGGCATGCACACATACATCGGAGGGCAAAGGGAAGGAGAGTAGAGGCAGCAAACTGAGCACAGAGACTAAGCAGGAGGGCAATGATGGGGCATAGAATTGGGCAATGGAGCACAGGAATGAATGAATTAAGATATTTATAGAGCGCACAGCTACTCCTTGAGAGTGTCCCGGCGCTAAACAGGTCTCCCCATCAACCCAATTGGTGCCCCTCGCAGCAGGAAATTATGATTACAATTGCTACTAGAGAATGGCGGGTCAATGACAGAATAACCAAGTTTTAAGCAATTTCCTAAAAGTGGTTAGCTCGGTACCTTTTCTCAAAGACATAGGAAGCGAGTTCAATGCCTGTGCTCCCAGGAGCTTGAAGGACCTGCTGCCCGACCGGACATGGTATATTCTGGGAACGGAAGCTAGGCTCAAAGAGGATGATCTCAAGGATCTTGGTGGCACGTGTTGTGTTACTCTCCTTCTGAGGTAGCCCGCGCCAGTCCCATGAGGAGGCGTGGGCAGGGACATCAAGCTAAATGGAGGGCAGTGACAGCACATCGGACCATGCAGGGCGGGGGGGGGAGGGGGAGGAGGATGGTGCATGGGCTCTGACAACAGAGGGTAGGGAGGAGGTGGATTGGGCAACAAGATAGCTGTTCAGGGCAGGTGGGAAGGGCAGTGGCCGAACAACAGCTGCACAGAGCTCTAATGATGGAGCAGGGGCATGGACTTGGCAATGGATGGCAAGGAGGAGGGAGGCAGGAGCAGCAAGCTTGGGTGGGGGCAGCACAATGCCAGGCCAGGCCCTGCGTCCAACTCTGCCCACACTCACCGTGCATTGTGTTGGGCATCCTTCTTGAATTTAAAAAAAAAAAAAAACAACTAGAAATTCACTGGAAAAAACCAAAGGTTACAGGGACATTATAGTTAGGAAATAGAACTTAAAAAAACCTCAGAAATTCACTAAAGAAATTTTTTTTTACAGGGACGTTATAGTTTTTGCTCAGATTTCACTCATAAAAAAACTGAAATTCAGCAGTTATAGTTACCTGAGCTAACTATAACTTACACCCCCTGCAATGCACCGCTTATGACCTCACATATTACATCACCCATGACATGGTCAGTGACATCACTCATGGTATCTCTGATGACATCTCAAATGATATCACTGATGAGATCATCCAGTGACTGTGTTTTCTAAAGGTTTATGAGTGGTAAACATATATACTAAGTTACTACAAAAGTTAGATTAATATACTTTGAGTACTACTAATTAGTGATGCTATTTAAAACATATATAATTGTGAGTGGCTCTGTGACTGTGTAGCTGTGTGAGTGAATGTCTGAGTGGCTGTATAGTTGTGCGAGTACCTGTATGGGTGAATAGGTGGGTGTGTGAGTAACAGTGTGGGAGTGACTGTGTGGCTGGCTGTATGGGTGACTGTGTGAGTGCCTGTTTTGGCGAGTGAGTGGCTCTGTGAGTGGCTGTAAGGGTGAGTGAGTGGAGGGGTGTGTGAGTGGCTCTATGGATGAGTGAGTGGGTGTCTGTATTGGGGAGTGAGTTGGTGGGTGTGTGTATGAGTGCTGTATGGGTCTGGGAGTGGATATGTGAGTGGCTGTATCGGTGTCTAAGTGGCTGTGTTAGTTGCTGCATGGGTGACTGAATGGCTGTTTGTGTGGGTCTTTGGTTAACTGATTGGTTGTGTGGATGGCTGCATTGGAGAGGGAGTGTCTATGTGAGTGAGCGCTTGTGAGCACTTGCATAGGTGTGTCGGTGTTTAAGTGGTTTTATGGGTGAGTAAGTTTGGCTGTGTGCATGACTGTATGCATGAATGAGTGGCTGTGTGAGTATGCGTATGGGAAGTGACTGACTGTATTGGTGAGCGAGTGAGTATCTCTATGGATCAGTGAGTGGGTGTGTGGGTGGTTGGTTGTGCAGGTGTGTGAGTGGATGTGAGAGTGGTTCTGTGGATGATGTCATCAGTGATGTTATCAGTGATATATTTTGGGATGTCATCAGTGATGTCACTGACCATGTAATGAGTGATGTAATATATGAGGTCATAAGCAGTGCATTGCGGGTGCAAATGTTATGGTTAGCTCAGGTAACTATAACTGCTGAATTTCATGGGTTTTGTATGAGTGAAATCTGAGCCTAGCTATAACATCCCTGTAACCTTTGGTTTTTTCAGTGAATATATATGCATGTTATTTTTTTTTTTTTTAAGGTCCTGTACTGCTGCAAATTTCCCCCTTAAAGATGTTTCTCTCTTAAGCATGTTAACCAATTATGAAGTAAAAGGCATGTTCTTTGAATTAAATATTATTTTCCAAACGGCAACACAAGTGCCGAGGTTTCGGGTGTGCATATCTTCCACCACTAATGTAGAGCTACAGAGACCCCATAGAAGGTGTTACTCCTGCCTCTGAAGTAAGACTCCTGGGTGTCTTGTTGGCTGAGAACACTTGCATAGCTCACTACACCTGCAGGGGTACAGTCCAATGCCACAAGTTCACTTCATATCCCTCCGGCTGCGCTCCGCTCTACCCGGCCTCAGCTTGCCAGGTAAGGCTTCCAGGGATGACAGTGCCCACACAGTACCTGAAGCCCACATCCTTACACGTGTGACGTGGCAGAGAGAGCAATGGCTACATAAACACATTTCTGCCGCTGCGGCATGCACTCTACAGCTAGGGATACCAGAGTGCCAAATCCTCTGACTGGTAATAGGTTTTTATTGATGTAGTGCTGCGTGCCACATCTTAACCATGTCCATGCACTGTAAAGAACAAGCATCACAGTTACTGACATTCATGGTCCTCAAATTACCTACATCAGAAGGATGAAAGGCTGATCTGGGATGCAGACTCTGGCCCTTCAGATCGGAGCAGATATCAGCAGAGAGAGTTAAACTCACTGATCCAGCTTAGCAGCTGCCAGAAAAGGCGTACTCGAGTGATACTTCACGGAACAGGCCGGAAAATCTTCTGCAGGGATTGGATGGCACGAAAAATCCTTGGGCAGAGTTAACATTTCACAGCGGATTCCGATCCATTACAAATTGGCCTGAGACATGCGCCTGTTTACGGAAGACACCAAGACACGCAAAGAGGGGGACAATCTGGGAGCAAATAAAAACAGAGGCGGATATAAAAATCTTGTAAAGTGAAATTCGTGTTGGCTTCTGGCACTACCGAAGTGCCAGATGTGCTCTGTTCTAGAGGCCGCGTAATCAGAAAAAAAGTCCAAATTACTATAGTTGCAGAGAAACTTCCAGAACAGAGCTACAGGCGTAAAATCGAAATTGTTACACTCTGGCGGTTCCATATTTAGTTTACTTACATAGCTGCATCATGAGAATGGTTACACACTTTCAGAATAAGATAGTGCTACATAATGAGCATAGCTCCACTGTTACATAGCAAGTACAGTAAGGTGGTTACATAATTACATATGCACTTACTTGCTTGCAGTTAGTGCAGTACCATAGTTGCTGAGAGCCCTATTCACAAACCCATCATTCTCATCCAGAGGCTTAAACAAGCATTGGCAAAGGAACCAGAACCTATTAGCTTTGCCAATGCTTTTTGCAGAAGCAGAGCAGCATTAACAATACGCAAAATGAAATTTCCAATGTTATGTTCCTCAGTCGACCTGCAATGTCCCAACAACTGGGGTTCAAATGTTGGTTAGACAGGTCCAGCCCAACCATCACCCTCTGGGATAAGGTCAGTTGTCTCAGAGGTGAACTTTAACCAGTGATGGTCCATTGAACCACCACATGCCACGTTGCCTGTTCCGAAAGGGGGCTTCTTCAACAAAGGTGATGCTAACACAGTTTAGGTTTCTGAGGACAAACATTGTGGTCCAAATGCCACCAAAAAAGGAGAACTCTGTTGGAGTAAGTAAACCCGACAGAAGTCAAGAGGAGACCCTCACTGCGGAGCAGCAATTTGGATTAAACAGAATTGTATGGGGGTAGGGTGACATATGGAAAAGTTTAGAACACATGACCATATGCTTGGTAGAAGATGGTGCTACAAGGATTTAATAATGCAAAAAACATCCCTGTAAACTTTAAGTGCATGAGTAACTTTATTCAACTGGTGCGAGTTTTGGACAGCAGTTCGCTGATCTCAGTACCTCTCTGTAAGGGGCTGGCAGTCAGGACCCAGCTCAGAGTGTGAGGGATTCCATCTGCCTTGGGTAAGGTGCCTGCCCTTTCAATTTAAATCTGCGGGTGGCGTGCCTCTGCTGTGCCCTTCTCGCCTCAGCTGACTGAGGTCAGGACACCAGACAGACAGAGGGAGGGGTCAAGGAGCCCTACCAACATATCACATTTTAAGTTTAACTAAAGCTGCCCAAGCAGTTACAAACCCTTGGTTTAAGTCACTGTGCACTGCAAAATTGTCCACATCCATAATTGCCCCACTGGACTAACATGCCATGTCAATACATGACCGGAAATGCTTGAGGCAATCTCCCAATGACAAAAACATACATTTTTCCTAAATTCCCAATTCAGTTAATGTTACATGTTATTTATTCTCTTCTGACATCCTTTCCCATCCAGGCCCATGCGGCATTCTTCACCAGACTCCCCTCCCCCCCCCCCCGATAAAAGAGCGGAAATAAGTGTGCAGCAGTCACGGCACTAAAGAAAAAGAAAAACAGAAAAACAATGAAATGTATATTTCATTTATTATTAGAATTGTACTTGGGAACTCTTTTTGGTGGCACTAATTGAGTTTTCTCAAGACAAGGAAAAGGGGAATCTTGCTTAATTCTTGTTTTTGAGTGATATGTTTTTGCGTAATTTTACTCCTGGGTGGCTTTGCTTTTGTGTAATTTCTGCATGTGGGGGACTGGCTTGTGAAGAAAATGTCTTGCGGGAAGTCTACAACCTATGTGGACCGGAGTAAAGAGAATTTTCTACTCCAATGTGTCTGGTGTGACTTTTATACACAAGGTATTACCTCGCATATATTTTTTTCACACAGACAATTGTGTCTAATAAATGCAACTTCCATGAAAGTAATACGTATTTCTTTAGACCATGCTCCTCATAGGAGTACTCAAATGCCCACTTCTACAAAACAAAAATATAAATATATCCACACCAGCAGCCAAATAGCTCATATTTTCAATTGAAGGCGGGTAATCCTTTAATCCAGGAACGCCAGCGAGGCCCGACCAGTGCCACATATTCAGGATATATATACGAAGGACATATGTTCCATTTTGATTAAGTGTAAGAAAATTATTTAGTGGGATAGCTAAACTTTTATGCACGTGAAGTAAAATAATATTAGCAGTTTGTGCCAAAGCAAAAACAACTCAAACTAGATCATAGGGCCCTAAGAGGACTCGATACACAGGCAAAGAGGAACACTGGTCTCTACAAACCTTTTTATTTCCGAACTTGCTGTAACATTATGCTAAATCAGAAAACAAACACTGCAGATGAGGAAGGGGCGGCATCAGAAGTTCCCTTTTACCCGCAGAGAACCCGCTACAATCCGGAAGCAGACCGAGTGAGCGGGGAGATTCCTTCCGGGACAAGATTCAAGCTCGAATTAGGTGCAGTACGCAAGAGTATGACAGAGAGCAGGGAGGTATTGAAACTATGCACTGCGTCTGCATAGGTTCCAGCTCTGCTATTGGGTACTACTTTATGGGCGGAAGGTTACAACGGCACACTTCGACGGGTCTTCACATTCTTTCGCCATTGCCAGTGACTGCTAGATTAGAAGTTTAGAGGTGCAAAACTGGGAATCGGGGACAGAAAAAGGCGGCGGCAAAGCTCTACTTATGAGAAAATACAGAAATGCAACCCCCATTTGAATGGCACTGTATTAAACGCCGACACCAAGAATGGGTGATTTAAGCGATGACATTCCACCCATGACAGAGCACCACAAGTTTATTCACCTTGGCCTGACCAGTCCTCGCCTCTCCTCTATCCTTAAAATGGCGCTCATCAAATCCTCCTCTACTGAAATTACTACCTTAAATAGAGACGTTTTAAGGCATGGGCAAAGTGGGCTCTGGCCCAGGGCCCCCACCTTTGTAGGGGCCCCATCATTAAGTTTTCAGAACAGGTCCAAAAAGTGGCATAACACAAAAATGATGGGACTCCCTGCACAATATGAAAAGGGGTATCCATTCTCTCATAAATATTCAAAGGCTTTGTACTGAATGGAGGCCCTTGAAGGACTAGGGTCCCCTTAAAGGTTTGGGGGCCAGCGAAGAGGGTTGTCGATGATCAGATCATAATTGCTGATAGCGTGAATGAGCTGGAAAGGGATAATAAATTCAGAGTTTATCCGATCGGGGGGGGGGTCCCAAATTATGTTTGGACCGGGGCCCTCAAAATCCTTAACCCGTTCGCTGCTTCTGTCGGCCAACGGCCGTCGCGAGCACTACCTCTGTAGTGCTGCGCACGTCCGTTGGCCGACGCGGCCCCGCCCACTCTTCAAAGCCGCCGCACCGCAATTTCGGCCGCGGTAAAGGGGTTAAAATGTCCCTGACCCTAAATGTCAACAAATGCCTCATGTTCCCCCTCCTCTTCTGTTTAAAGTCAGTGTTATGTTTACACCACTTGTATCCTTTGTTATTATTTTGTATTTATTTATTTTTTGAGTTCATAGTCCCAATGTGCAGTGTGATATAGCATTATGGAAAACCAAAGTACATTTTCGTCCCCATGGTGTTGTGTTTGTCTGAGTAAAATTAATGTAGCTTATGTAATGCTCTTTGGTGAAAATGGGCCAATATGTATGTCTTATAGGATTCTATAGCGATCTAAGCATTTAACCTGTTCAATGATCACTATGCGCTGGAAAGGAAATAAAACAAATACAACAGTACATATAAAATTAACTCAAACCACAAGGAAGGACATATTTATAATACCCTGGAAGCACGTACTCACTGCAAATTGATTTTTACAACTTTCAACAACCGCTTGTCAATAATATGTGACTGGGACAAACATTGTGATATAAAGGGTCATTGGTTATTCCAATATTAATAGCTAACTCATTCTCTCTGAAGTACCAGGCACAAGGACCAACTGAGCTCTGCGACACGCAACCAGGTCTAAATTCTTCCGTCTATAACAAGACGGCCAGCTGGCTTCGAGGGATGTGAGAAAAAAAAAAATGGAACTTGGGTCACCCAATACCACCCCTGCTGTGAACTGCTGCTGACTCGGAGGCAGAGGCTCTGACAAGCGACAACCAGGCTTGTGTTCCTGCCCCCAGCATGCTAGTTTACACACAGAACCGGCGGAGAACACTCTTGTGACAAAAAAAAATCTTAACTATCCGGCACCCATTTTTCCTGTCAACATGGATTCAATATCTGTTTCAACAACGCAGGCACCTTTTCAATACCCGATCCATTCCCAATGCCTTACTAGGTAGGAGCGACGAAGAGGAGGGCCAGGAAGGTATGGACACAAATATTTAGAGGCAGCCTGCCCCTGGAAAGCCAACTGTGATTTGCTAAGTTGAAACTTCCTGAGCTCTCGCCCAGGGTATGGGACACCTTCTCCGCAGGGGCCCCACTGTGAGGGGCCAGACAGGTCGGCCAGACCAATCTGTTAAGACAAATATAACCTTGGCGCCGATTAGGGTCAAAATGTCCTACAGTTGTATTTGCATACGACAAATTCCAGTTGCTGTTGCTGCACTCCTTAGTAGCAGTTTCGGATTTTGGCGGAAAGCAATGAAGTAGCCAATGTGCCCTGGACTCCGATACAAAGAAGTAAAATGGGTGTCCTCCCTCCTACATGAGTAGTAAGCAACACCCATAACTGAGGTACACGGAAACATCTCTTCATGAGACCATGGTGCTCCTGCACATGATAGCCACACCCCTGGTGGTAGGGATTGCTACATCCGACCATGTGAGTAAGGTAGCGGTGTGGGGGTGGGTCTTCTTTTCAGGAACTGTAATCAAGGATTACATCAAGCGCTCTACTAACCATATTATAGAGCTGCAAAATGAGCTGGCACGCTGGTCCTGATAAATGTTTTAAACTCTCGAATGAATAAATTATAAATGAGGAACCACAACAGACGTCGGTGCACTCAAGGGGAGAATTAAAAACTAGAGTTCATTTAGAGGCAGGATGGAGGCAGGCTCACATCCAAACACCAATGAGCTACAAAGTATTCAGCAATCATTAAGAACAAGCATTTTTTCTGAGTTAGTCACTGATACTTATTTTTTTTTATATAAACCATTCTTTGTTATTTCAGGAGACTCCATTAACTGTAGGTGTTCAAGCACAGCATGTGACCCATGTGCAACAAGGGACCTTCAATCGGCAGATACGAAGCGATCCAACATGGGTCAATGAGACAATGCGTCGATATAGACATAGGCTAAAGATAGTCCTCAATGTGAATAAACACAAGTCAGGACAACACTATGCTTATAGAGAAGTAAATGCATGCATACAGTAAGTAAACGACAGGTGGGAAGAAGGGTTAACAGTAGCCAGTAAGAGATCATAGCGAGACTGTGTTATCAGGCCACCTCGGACATACGGATATAAAAGGGGTAAGGCGTATATCACACAATGCAGTGGTGCGGGGGAAGATCTGAAGGTGCCAATCAAAATCATATCCAAGGAGGGGTCGCGAGGACTGACAGAAGTAGGAAGAAGTGACAGAGGAATGTGATCATTCATGGGGTGAAAGGCTTCAAATTACTAAGGAATAGAGATTATCTTGCAGGACTGGACATATAAACCATACCCGAAGAGGCTGAGTAACAAGGCCGATTAGACGAATACATAGTTAACAACATAGGAATACTTTTCATACGGCGGGTGTTAAAAATGAGAACAGTAACAAGTCACCTATGAAAAGAAAGTTTGATGCTGTAACAGAACCCTTCACAGACCAGTTACTGAATCATGTTTCAGGGACGGGTTAAGCCATCCTTCCCACAACAGGATCAGACTGAGTAATTTATAGGATGTGGTCTAAATCACCTCAAAAATCGGAAGCTGATCATATTTTTTTAATGTTAGTTTCTCAGTGCATACCTTTACTATCAGCCCATCAGTCATTCATTGAGGGCTGCTGGATAGCGTTTACCTTAGTAAGAGAAGGCATGACTTAGCTACCATGTAGGCTGTTGGAAACCATCTCCTCCAATGTAGCGAGCGCCATGCCAGGTATGTCTGAGAAGACATTGAGTAAGGCCAGTTTCAAAGGTGAGCCAAAGGCAAAGACATGTGATGGACCAAACATGTTCCCAGTAACTGTCTACGTTTGTGCAGGACCAAAGAATATGTACAAGAGCGCAGACTGGCAGCGTAAATCTGCAACCTGGAGAACTGGGATTAAGGACATCTAGCCACAGGTGTGGTGGTGGCCAGTGGCAGCCTTGAAGGATTTTAAAAGATGAAACTTTCAAGCAGGCTTCCTTCGCACTCCTATCGTGAAACAGAATGATACCAGATCAATCCTACTTAGTGTGCAATTGAAAGGTGTTCCTGCCAGCGCTGATCTCACAACAGTTTGATCAAATAGATCTTCCAGCCAGCAGCCGCGCACTCGAGAGACTACTCTTCTCAAGCGTCCCAAGGACTGGGGTTATTCAAGGCAATGAGGCTGAATGGGTCCAGAGGTTTTGGAGCCAGGCACAGCCTCAAGTTGTGTGACAGCTGACGGTATTTCCATGGTTGGATTGCAAGAAGAAGAACGTCTTCATGTAAAATTTTGAACGATTTTAAGTTTACCTTTCGTTATCATCTCTTATACAGACAAGTAATGGTTCGAGGTGAGGCTTGCGATTGTAGGAGACCTATTCTTCGGAGGGCTCTCAAATGAATTTCCAAAATGTAGTTGAAATGAATGGTCTGAACAAGAGTATTTTAGTGATGTATAGTAGGATTTACAAGGCTGTAAAAAAAAAAAAATGATGCACACGATCAGGTGCATTAGAAGAGCAATCTTCTGGTCATATAAAGCGAACTGGCAAGATATGGGAACTAGCTTAATTCCACCGAGGGACAAATGGGAGGAGGCCATTGAACAATAATTGAATGACATACCCTGACTAAATATCCTAGAATACCCTCAGAATGTCACATGCAATGCCTGCTTTGAGTGTATTTAATTTCACCTACTACCTAGAGCATATATCATCTCGCATAGACTTCTCAAAATATACCCCACAATATCGGTTACACTTCCATTTATCCAAAAAGCTTAACAGACCACACTTCACAAGCTCTTGCAGCGGGAAGCAATGGGAAGGGCGGGTGGGAAGTGTCAGTTTGCTTATGGTTCTATTTTTTCTTGCTGACTGCAACACACATTACTCAATTGGCTACATAGCAAGCATTACATGATGTCAAAGCTGAAAATATATCCTTCCATGATCACCTACCCCACAAACACAACGAGTACTGAACACTTATCTGGCCTTGGACATTTAATTAGTGCAAATTAAACAAATTACAATGTATTTATCCTACTGCCACTTCTGTGCCTTATTGAATGGGTTTGTGACTGGAGGCATATACAAAAAACCAAATAAAAACATTTAAAACAATATACAAACGTAATACCCACGTCCGACTATGCAGTTCGAAGGACAGGGCTACCTATAATGACCTTGGTAAACTCCAGCTGGTATTTATCAGGGGCAGTTATGTATCAATCAAGGCACTAATTAAAGGTGCCCAGAGGTGCCCTTCCTCATAATACTTCAACTGAAACCCTTACATCGTTGGATGGACATCATTTTACTAAAATACACAAGTGCAGTGAAGTTACATCATACATCCTTTGACTGCCCGGGACATCACAGAGGTCCTACCTTAGGCCACCCTTTGCTCCTCAGCAGCCTCCCATTCGCTGCTCAGGGGCAAGGAGCAGAAACTGAAGTAAGTAAACCGAACTTTTAGAGTCAGTTTCTTCCGCTACCAGGGGCAGCAATGGAGGCATAAGGAGGCCGGAAAGCACAGAGTGATTTAACGAAGCGAAGAACGTCTTCAAGCATATAATAAGCAGTGCATCACCAGCAGTGAACAAATTAACCAAAACTTCTACAGCGCCATGACCTGTAGCGACTTCAAAAATGGAAAATATGAATTTACAAGCTGTGATATTCCAGATGATGCAAACATTGATAATCCCCAAATTGCATTTCATGAATTTGTAGTTTTTGAGACCCTAAACCCAGCAGAGTGGGAAACATGGTATTATAAGAATGCATTTCAACAGCCTGCTCCTGTCCACCATCTTGAGCCAGTGGAGTGTGAATGCTCAAAGGTACTGTCGTAAATCAAAAGGTCTATGGAGTGTTTTATAAATACTCGAAATACAAATGCGTTGAGGTGCAGTCAACTGCTCAACCTTATTAGAGTTCCACACACAACTCTTAAGAAATTTAGCTAAAGAGTGTGTGTGTGTGTGTGTGTGTATATATATATATATATATATATATTTTAGAACAGGCTCTGGGGAAGGTAGATGGGATACCTAGAAAGGACATACTGTTTAAGAAAGGGAGGAGAGCAGACAAAAGCACATCACAGGAAGTGAGGATGATAACTGGGTACAATGCCTACCATGTTAGAGTGAGAGACTGCATGAGTAGGCATTGGTACCTGGTTAAGGGTGATCCAGGATTGGGTCCCCTGATCCAGCGGAAACCCCTTATTACCTTCAGACAAGCAATGTTGATGAGACAACTATTGGTGAAGAATAGCCCTGAAGTGGATGAGACAGCGAGTTGGTTGAGGGCTAATCCAGGGTTTTATAAATGTTTTAAATGTAAGGCGTGCAAGCATGGAGTGAACAAAAAAGAAATACCATTGCCATTTTTAAACAAACCATGGACGATTCCACGTTTTTTCAACTGTAAAAGTGAATATGTTATTTATGTACTCCAATGCACTTGTCCGAAATATTATGTAGGCAGTACAATACATATGGCACACGTGAGGATTCTGCAGCATCTGCAAGCAGTGAAAAACAATGACAAAACCTATCCTGTAGCCCGCCACATAAACGATGTTAATGCAGGGAGAACAGAAGATTTAACATACTTTGTAATAGACTCCATACCGAAGAATAGAAGAGGTGGCAACCGCGAAGGCAGGCTTAGACAGTTAGAATCACGTTACATTTTGAAGTTTGACTGTAAAGTACCGAGGCCTTAATTCTGACAAGGACCTACATGTTCATTTAGAATGAAATATAGAAAATGATGGTATATCCTTTGATGCGGAATTATGACTTGAATGAAATTTGTTTACATGACGTATATCCAAGTTGCCGAAACCATGACTGTGTTGTTTTAATGTCTTTTTATTATTTTGTCACATAGGTGAAAGAGTTTCTGAACATGTGAATTTGTATATAGGTAACCAAAAAGCCCCTCAAAAGTAGGCAATGTATGCAGAAATTTTCTCGAAAAGAGAATTCATCCTTTAAGAGGTAGTTTGTACTGCCGCCAGCCAAACATCAAGTAGTCATGATGAAATAATGGGCATTATATGAAAATCCATGCAATGATGCCAATGCTTAAAATAGACAATATCATATTAGGAAAAGTTTGGTGTTATAGAAGTGGATAAAAGCACTTGCATTTTATCAAATTTTAGAAGTACCGTTAAGGCCGATTTTATATTATATTTTAACTTTGCGAATTTGACCGAAAGTATAGACATGTTAGATCGTATGTCATCATAAAAGCACTTGCACTTTAATTTGCTATTTGCACACCAAATTTGCGATTTTGCACTCTAGATTGCGAAAGATGCATGGATATACAAGCAAAGCAATTCAGGCTCAAGACCATCAATTATTAATAAAAGCATTATGCTAGAGTAGGGTGGTCCCTGCAGCTCTATGGAATTTAGTTGTGGTTTCAACAAAAGCATTTGCACTTTAATCTTGCACAAAAGAATTGGCACTTTAAAAGTAAATATAAAAGGCCTGATAAAATTTTATCATCAAATGAAGTTGAGTACTTCTTTTTGCATTAACACTGCTCCCGAGTACTAATTAATTGCTCCACGCTGTGGAGAGGAGGCATGGCATTTTTTATTCAAAACGTGGCCCAGTCAGATAGATACAGCAGAAGTGAATATAGGTGCTGTAATCCAACACGAAGAAGATTACTCGTGAAAAATGTCAGCGTGATTAAAAATTTGACTAAATCCGATGGGATGAGGCAAGAAGTCGGTTTGTACAGCCTGTTTCTGTTGCAAACTTAAACATTGCTAATTGAGACACAATTAAGGTTTGGAAACTTAGAAATATAGATTTGCACATATGAGACTCTGTAAGACACGTGTGGACAGACACTTTTTGAATTTTAAAAAACACTTTTTTTCACTCGGTTACACGGAGGTATTTTAAAAAAACGAAAATGCAAAAAAAAAAAAAACTCCATAAAGTTGAAAACAAAAAAAAATGATGAAACTAAATTACATGATTACAATGGTAAATGATTGGTGTGAATTTATCATTGATGCAGAAATTATGTTTAACAAAAATCAACAACAAACAGTGTAACAGAGAAATCCAATGTGTTTACTTTATAGAATGTGACAGTATGTCGTCTATGTCCATCTGGTCATGTGACCCATCACATTTTGAATTTACTTTATTAACCATTGTTGTGAAACAGCTCGTTGTGTGAACAAGGCAGGGGATCCTGCCGAAACGCGTTACAGCCCTGATACTTGCCTAAAATAAAGCTTACTTTTGCTGAAACGGCGTCATCGGAGTCTGGCTGGGTGACTGTCCAAGCTGGAAGTGTTGGAGGATATGGATATATATATATATATATATATATATATATATATATATATATATTAAATAAAAGAGTTGATATTGAGGAACCATGAGAGTCTCCCCACAGAATACGTGGAGCTGGAGATGTAAAGGAGCCTAGTTGCAGTTGCTGGATTCTATTGCAAACAAAGGATTTAAGTCAATAGAGATACTGATTTTTTTTTACATGGCGAGTGGAGAGCATCTGAGTTGAAGTTAAATTTGACTGCTCCCCTTCTTTCCATCTTCACATTTTATCTGTATCAGGCAATTGTTTTTCCTTAATTAAGTCATATAAAAAGGTTTTGAATGTCTTCCTCTGTCAGCAAGGAAAACAGTGGCCCTTGTGCTTATTTATCACTTCAAGGCTGGATTACAACTTCTGCATAGGCTTCAAGTGGTCCAGAATGCTGCAGTTAGATTAGTTCGAAAGCTGCCATGGAAAAGTTCTGTCTCTCAGAGACTTCGGAAATTGCACTGACTTCTGGTCCTCAAGTGGATTCTTTTCAAATCCCGGACCTTGGTTTTCAGTGCGCTCTACCTCACAGGCCCAAAGTACCTTTCTGATCACCTTATGCACCATAGGACTCAAAGGCCTTTGAGATCTTCCAATTTGTGTTTGTTAGCTATACCCCTTTCAGGCTTAAAATAAGAGGGGGGGGAACATATTTTTACCCTATTGGGCTTCAAAGTCTGGAACCAGCTTCTAAGATCCCTGAGAATCGTGGCAAATTAATCAGTCTTTAAGAAATGCCTTAAAACGTGGCTGTTCTCCATCTCTGATGATTTTTGTAGACAATTGACTGATTGACTCTTAGCTTTGGGCTTGGCCCTTGGTGTTTCAATGAGGACGTTTTATGTCCTTTCAGTCAATAGTAAGGGGTTTTATATTTGAAATAGTGCTAGGATCCCCTGTTTTGAGTGACAGGGCAGACTACAAGTAACCAATCATTCATTCATTCATATCTCATGCTCTAGGAGTCAAAGGCAGCGGAGCGATCTAGGAGAATAATTACCCCTGATCATTTGGTGTCCTTAATTGATGGGAGATCATCGATTGCTGAAGTGATAACTAGCTCTGTTCCGCAACCTGGGTGGAAACCAGCCTTGGTGTATTCTAACTAGCTGTGCTTATTGACATTGCAGAGTAATTCCTTTCTCCATATGCTTGGAGAGGTATGGCAGAAGTTAAAGTAGCCTAAAATCGGAGGAATCATTTGGGATCAAGCTGGTTGTCGTCACAATTGGACAATTTTCTTTTTAGTTAGATCTTCTGAGAATTTGCCTTAAAGAAATGAAGTACTAATTGTGTGTCTAAAGTCACCTGCAATGTAAGGACAAATGATTTGAGATGGCTGGCTGGAAAAGTGTCTAAGGGAGCCCCAGTGGGGTCGCTGGACAAGATGGGTTTTAGGCAGTGTCCTCTAAAATAAAAGTAATGGCGGATCGACCTTGGTGATATGTGACATATCACAGGTTGTTTTGTGGCATGCATTCTGATGTTCTACTGTGGCCATGATAGGTAATTATGATTGTTAACAACAATAGTTATTTGCGGGTTTACGAGCTCATCATTAACAATCACTAATCGAGGATTAATGTCCCAAATTATGAAAAGCTGAAAGGTAAAAGCAGGAACGAACATGGTCTATCAATGATACCGAAAGCAAAGTGCCACAGACAT
This sequence comes from Calotriton arnoldi, assembly GCA_963921515.1. Taxonomy (NCBI): domain Eukaryota; kingdom Metazoa; phylum Chordata; class Amphibia; order Caudata; family Salamandridae; genus Calotriton; species Calotriton arnoldi. The sequence goes on from CAWUFW010004716.1 coordinate 1,126,747, forward strand.
CTCAGACATTTGAAAAGTTAAACCGATAATTCTTAAAGGAACTCTTATCCAGGTGCTGATAGCTTGAAAAGCTTTCTGCCACCTGTGTAGTTGGAGGGACATATCCAGAAACAACCTAGTCATTCTTCATCAGGAACATCTTACACATTTGTCACTTTGACCCTTTGCACAAAGATCTGCTCATTTAATATAAGGGCAGGAATAATAATAATGATACACTACAATACTGAACAAAGGAATTATTTAATCTCTGCTTCCAGCTAAGGACATGCGTAGGTGTCAATGATGAAAAAACAATACAAACGTAGGACGTTATTTACAATGACCTCGGGAAGGTTGAGAGTTATGAACGTGATATTCCTTATATCATATGCATTGGACCCACATCAGAAGGTAAAATGCCATCTAGCAATTCCTCAAGTAATGTTTAAGTGGAAGCGGATCCATTTCATTTTTCTAAATTTTTTGGCACATGGGAATACAAATAAAAATCCAAGAATTACCAGCTTCATTGAAAACAAAAACATCTGAAGCTGCTTATGAAATAGTTTTCATATGAGAAAAATGCACAAAGCAATTATCTATAATCAACCCTTGGGTTTCTGAAAACTCTATATTAAGCAGAAGCTGAATTCCTAAACTGTATTTCTGTCAGTGTCACATTTAAATACTAGCAGAACCTACTGCTGAATTCCACACCACATTCCATTAATAACCTAATAGATCTAAAGCATGCTGTCTTCCTCCCATGATCTGGACTGTAAACTAACATGACACAATAGGGGTGTCCAATGTAGGGATGGCTTAAACTTTGCCATATTTTCAGAACAATAATCAGCACACAGATGCTCCCGAAGGAATCAAGTAACATTAATAATTGGGTGAATGAAATAAGGATCATGTTAAGAGAATCCAACCCACTAAATAACGAAAGCTCAGGAACACGGTAAACCAAGGTGTACTATTACTCAAGTGTAGTTAGTACTGTGACCTTTATTTGGTAGTTTCAATACTAAAACATTTTTTTCAATACTACAAAAGCAAACAAACAGGGGGAAAAATAAACAGCCCAGACAGGCATATGTCAAGAAATAAACAAATGAAGAATTAACCAAATCTATGAGCTATATATGTGAGTTTCCTTTCAGTTTGTTTAAGGTCCATAAAGTCTCTTTTCCGATGTAAAATTGACACTTCAAATGGATTCTAAAATGATGTGGAACAGAAGCCCACGTTTTGGTCTCCAAAGACATCTGGACGTGAGACCATCTCCATGACAATGTTCCAAGGTGTACAAGGGCAGATACTATTGGCCACAATAAGAGACAGATTCAGGAATTACCAAGCGACACTATTCCCAAACGAAATAGAGTAAATACTTAAGGATAAAACTGAAGTCTACTCCAAAACCCAGGACTGAAAGTTGCAAACAAATCCCCATGGAAAGAAATCTCCAAGCAAACCAATTTGAGAACTCAGGAACACGGAACGTAGTCTGTTTATACCGAAGAAAGCGGTATAAACAGATACCGCCATATAGCCACCCTAATTTCAGAACAGACACTGTGTATTTTGGTTCGAATTAAACTCAGTGTATGAAAATCACTCTCAAGCAAAAAGCCTGATAATCTTGTTATCAAGGATATACCTACATGATTTAACCAAAACATTCATTAAACCCTGTGCTCTAATAATGTTCAATATCCACTGGCGTGAAAGCCCTGTAGTAATAGGGGTTGACAGTTCTTCATGAATTAGACCGAAATATTTGCAGCTGTCGTCACAGCTCACTCAGCTATTTTACATTTTGTTTCAATTACATTCTATAAAACATCAGTCAGAAAGGAAGAGCAATAACAAACAAATCAAAACTAAGTTTCTTAACTATTCAGCATATTAAACACCAGATTGTTTACTTTTGTTATGGAAGGCCTTGTATGCATGAAGGCTGAATAAGTCCCATTAAGAAAACATTATTTAAGCACGAGGAGGCAATTCCGTTTGTGGTACCCGCTATACAAATAACCTTTCGTATGGTGCACGCATTCAGTGTCGCCTCTCCCTTCAAACAATTTATAATAAATTTCAATTCTGTGGTAGTTGGAAGAGTCCCACCGTGAAAAAGAAGGCGGGTGAGCTTACTAAAGTAAATTTGATATAAAACATTCTTAAGAGGAAGAAAACGATTAACGATCCTATATTCATGCTTTCATGAAGGCAGAATCTTTAATTGCATTATTTCTGCTCCACAAGTGAGAGCTGCAATATTTTGGGAATACTGAGGGAAGTTGCTAAGCACATTCCTTTCATTCTTAGGAGCTGGGACAGGAGTAAATCTTTCACAGGTATAACTCGCAATGTTCAAACCAGAGGACAAATCATCTACGGGCATCCAAGCCAAGGGATCACGCTTCACTCACTCTTCCCCAACAACCAAGAAAAGGCTGAACATGGGCAGTGCCCCATTCAATCAGCGCTTCAATACCCATCTTTCTATACCACACCGAACCTCCAGGAGTGCCAGGGAAGAAATTTGTAAAGAGTACGCCCAGTGCAATTTGTTTTACTCACCAGATGACAAATCTATGGAGACCTCACGAGGCGACGTATTACCACCAGAAGTCAAATACAAAGGCCTGTGGGGCATGCTGGTATCAGACAGCTTGGGGTGTGTGAGGATGGGGTTGCAAGAGGGAGTCCATAGGGCCCAGGTTGGCTTCCATACGACGTGGGTTCTGGCTCCTCGGGGAGTTGAGCGTGATAGAGTGACCTCAAACAAAATACATGCAAACGTGGGTAAAATAAAGGGGGCCAGGTGAAGCAACGAATGATGCACAAGAGGTTGTGCCATGTTATAAGTGAACCCTGGGTACATCAGAGCACTGCAGCAAAACAACTGTATGATGCAGCGTTTCTTTTTTACTACATAGGGACACTATGCAACTCAAAGACAATGAGGGGAACTGCCTTTGTACAAATGTAATGAAAGCACTAGGGTGAACAGTGATTATACAGGGATTGATGGCCACTATAGGGCTTTAGAAAAAGTTAGACGGTTGCTCCTGCAGATTTCCTCCTACAATGGGATTAGATTTCCATTTTCTGGGGAGATTCACAAATAATTCCAGGAGTGCGAGGACGGTCTAATTTTCAGTACTCTTACTGAGCAATATTCACTCATGCATGTTTGTTATTAGGTGGAAACTCCACAACTAGATTTTGTACAAATGTTCATTTACACACGCAACTTCTAA